>CAUOFW020005613.1:1456477-1466477 GCA_963454935.2 Ilex paraguariensis | reverse complement strand
CTAAATGGGTATAGACAAAACCACTGGCTACAATCATTGAGAAAAAATGAAGAATTTTTTTAAAAATATATTATTTATAGATTTAGAATCCCCTAGGGCTATAGTTACCGATAATGACAAACAGTTCGACAATGACGCCTTTAGGAATTTCTGTTTGGAGCTGAGAATCAATAATTTTTACTGCTCACCAACTCATTTGCAAGCCAATAGACTAATGTAGGTAACAATAAAGAGGATAGTGAAAGCACTAGGCTGGAAGCCTCAAAGAGCCAATAGATGGATCACATTCCTAGTGTTTTATGAGCCTATAGGCTGACAACTTGGACATTAATGAATAAGACTCCTTTTAGTCTGGCCTTTGGTATAGAGGTGATCTTTCTATTAGAGGTATGACTTCTAGCTCCCAAGAAAGAATTGGTCAGACTAGGGGAAAATAATATGTCATTACTCCTTAATCTTGACCTCCTCTATGAAAAAAGAAATGAAGCTCTACAAAGGATCACCCTATATCAGTAGAGGATAACTCAATATTATAAGCAGAGGGCTAGGAAAAAAGAGATTTTGAAAAGGAGACACAGTCTTCAAAAAGGGGCTTCCAACAAGAAAAGATCCACCATATGGAAAGTTTGGGCCGAATCAGGAAGGACCATACTTGGTAAAGCGAGTGGTCAGACATAGGAACTATGAGCTACAAATCGAAGAAGGGCGCACTCTAGCACACTTTTAAAATGTAGAACATCTTAGAAAATATTATCAGTAGCCAGTCCAGGTCGATTCTTTGTATTTTTTAATTAAAAATGTTGAAAACTCTTTTTTTTTTTTTAAGAAATACTTATTTGTATTCGCTGAGTATATTTATATTCCTAAGTATCAATTCAAACACAACTTATCGCTTGAACTTGTAAGTATGGAAATAATGCGTACACAAGTTGTTCAGCCTAAGAGTTGATCAGATCTCCCTAACACATTAGGCTGTTCAGTCTAGAGTATTAAGTGTGCTCATCTTAAATTTTTCCATTCAATTGAAAACAACAAGATTATTCACATGCACATATCTTTCTCAAGATGAATCATGGGACAACATAAGAGCACTAGACTATAGAGCCCAAAATAATGAGCTAAGTCTTTTCTGCCTTAAGCTATTTAAAAATGAACTAAAGATTTTTCAGCTTGAAGACATTTACAATGAATTTAGGCTGGCTAGCCTTTGTGGAATTTTTCATAATTCTCAGGTTTTACAACCCCATGACTCAATTTAAATGCACTAAAAGATGCTAAGTTTGGGCTTCTCGGCCTCAACCAGAAGCTCAGGCTCCTCAGCCTTCACATGCTCCTCAGCCTTCACATGTTCCTCAGCTTTCATAAGCTCCTCAGCCTTAGAGACAACCATATCTAATTCTTCAGGTTCATTAGAAAACCTAGCATAGACTGAGTATTTAGGAATACTAAGCCTTTCCAACATTTCGTTGTTTCCTTGAATCACTCGCAAAACAAATGAACTATTAAAGAAGATAAATCAATACCTTAACAAGGCTATACAAGGCACCCTAAGCCATTTCCCTAACACTGTACTTAGCTACTTTGTTTAGGTCAGGTTGGTCCATAATGAAGACCATCTGACGTGTAACAAGGGAAGGGCTACACAACAAGGACTCCTCAACGATTGGCCTGTAACATCACTAGCCCACGCCAAAGCAACCACCATTGAACTAGCAAGGGCAGACCCCTTAGAGATTTTATTGACCTCTTCAGGTTGGGTTAGAGAATGTTCCTCCTCAGAAGGGGTTGGATCTTCATGAGGAGGTACAATCTTAGTTGAGGTTTCCTCGGACAAGGAAGGGGGGGTTTAGATAATCCAACTTCAGTTTCTTTAAGCCTTTCGTTAGGCCCCTGAGCTTCCTGTGAGGTAGGGGTCCTCCCTTTTGTTAGCCTCTTTCCTGGCTTCTATAAGTTTTTTTAACGTATTTTTGTTGGGAGCCATCTCAACAAGAGCTGCAAAGAAAATGCGGGTGTCTAGAGCAGAAAATAACATAGAGAAAGATCTAGAATAAGGAAATTATTACTTTCTAGAAGTTAAAGATTTGACTAGAGGACCGAACTTGTACTTGGCGAGTTTCCATGAAGTGACTAGCTCAGACCATAATTTAGCACCGTATGACTTAACCTTGTAGATACGCTTAGTTTCGAACTTGAGCCACAGAGGCACAAAATCTGCAGGATAGGACATGATAAGTCAAAAGTCAAGTCAGTTCGATCTAAACCTTAACAAATGTAAATAAGAAAGAAAAAAGGAGAACTTATTAAGAGGGGGAGCTTAGAGTCGAGGAACCCAAAGAATCTCATCAACTACCCCTTTGAACTCCCAAGCATTCCCAGACACATAGAAAAACCTTTTCTTCCAATGTTTATGAGGAAGTGTATTGAAGACTAGCGAAGGTCGGTTAGCCCTCTTTGTAAAATAGAAAAAGCCCCAAGAAGGAGAAGGTTTAAGGTGAAAAAGGTGGGCGAATTATGAGATAGAGGGGAGAGATTTGATTATGCTCTCTTGCTAGTGGATGAGCAAACCAACCAATAGACCCCATTTGTTGGGGAATAAACATGCGGGAAACAAATTGAAATGACACAAAATTGATATGACAAAGGGATGTAGAGGGAACCTGAGGCTGACATGGAAAACAACCTCATAGAAATAGGCCTAACAAGAATAAAATCCATTACAATGTTTGTCTTTGAAAAGGGCATGAACCATTATTCCATCGGGAAACCCATATTTCTCCTTAATTGACCTTGCGTGGGACTTATTAGTTAGGCTATACAGGTCAGCCACATAGGAGGTCAAGTCGTCTAGGTCATGAGGTGCTTGCTTTTTCCTTTTAGAGGGACCTATAACTACTAGAGAGGATTTTGCGGGTGTAGTGGTAGACGACTTCCTCAGCCTCTTCTCGATAGTCCTTTTTGGGGCTTCTGGGGGTAGGCAACATAAAGAGGAGTTACATCCTCTAAAATATCATCGAGATTAATACCCTTAGCAGATGAACTAGCCCTGGCTTGAGGAGACACATTCCCAAATAAAGAGGCCATGGAGGACGATGAGTTAGAGGATGACGAATCAGTGGTGGATGAAGAAATCACTCGATACATTGGGGTTAAGCAATTTAGCCTAAAGTAGAAATCAGGAAGATTTAAGGAATAATCCTCAAGAACTTCTGGCTCGAGATACGTACCATAAGCAAGGAAGATCCTCACTATAATTGATTGCCTGACAAAGCAGGGGAGGGGGCCTAGTTCTCCCAAGACACCTATGATAAAAAATCCTAAGAACAAAGAAGTGGAAGTTCTCAGACCATCATCGAGAGTTGAATGAATCTATAATGACGACGAAGATAAGGTGTACCTATGGGAAGGGACAACTAAGCTTGAAAGACGACAAGGGATCTGAATGTAAAAAAAGGAGTGATAAAGAACTAAAAGCACGCATATTTAGTTATTTCTCTCTCTCTCTCTAGTTTAAGGAAAATGATGAAGATGAAAGCTGCTGAGGAAGGGAAAAGATTTAAATTGGAAACTTTTGGTGGTTACAACCTACGACAATGCATTTAATGCTCCATCATGCATGGGACTCGTGGTGGCTTGTGATAGGCATATCTTGAAAATCGAGGTGCCAAGCTAACAACACATTGCCTTAACAGTGCAAATACATGACAATGGTCAGAACCATAAGTATAGTTATATGTAATTCTAGGAGCATGACTAGACAAGCACAACACTTAGCTCCAACCAAGGGCCTGATCACTGAATTGAATCTATTCGATGGTTCTGGAGCAAGTAGTAAAGGCAAAGTCTCGCAGAATAAAATAAGAGGAAAAAAGTCAGACCCAGCCCGGGGCTAAGGGGAAACTGATGACACCAGAAAAAGGAGAAACCCTACTGTATCTTATTTCCCCCAAGCAATACACACCCCCAAGGAGCAAGAGTCTCCTTTAATAGTGGACTACTCCTACTCTTCAGCAAGACGAACCACTCTAAATTTATGCATTCATATCTGCTTTAATTTACAGCTCAGATACATAGCTCAGAAGCTCATTCACTAACTCATACTTCTCAGTGACTTACACCATTAGCTTCGATAGAATAAAATGAAATTTACAAGTCATAGGCTCACTCTTATTGGTTAGGATAATTCTAGAATAAGGGTAACATTAGGGTAAGAAAGAAAATCACTCATCAGAGAAGAAAGAGCTAAATAAGGGTGGATGATGTGACCTTCTTGAAGGGAAAAATGGATCTAGGCAAGAACATAACTAAAATTTAATTGTGAGGGGGCCAAATAAAAGAAATTACACAATTAGGAAACCTAGTAAGTGAGATTATTCAACATGTTATCATTGATATCAAGTATTTGGTTGCAAACAACCTATCAATAATAATATTTTTACAGTAAAATTGTTAAAATTGGTTTGGGTCATAAAAACCAAAAATATATATATCTCACTTACAATTGTAAAAAAATAATTTTTAATAATAACATGGTCTGCCTATTTCATCATTTATGATATTTTGTAATGACCACTAACAAAATACCATCATTAAATATTCTTTTCCAATAGTATAGTGAAAGTAACTCGTGGATCAATGCTTTGTTGATGATATACGTCATATTTGTAACACAATTTGTACCAACATTTTTTTTTTTAGTTATCAACCTCATCCTAACAATTGTTTTCATTTGTAAGAATAATACTCATCCATTTGAGCAATATTCATTGGTGGTTATTAAATTTCAGACCATTAAATTTTTTACAACACTAAATGAAATATCTATATTTACCAAAATTTTTAAAAACATAAGAGAAGGTATAGAAATTTGAAAATTTGATGTGAGTATAGGGTATTTTTGAAAATATGTGGTGGCCATAGCCCATTGGTCTCCAAGTAGTTCCATCACTAGATCTAGAGGATGGATCGGATGACCTTCATTGACAGATTGAAAAATTCTTTTGAACTACCTAGTATGTATTTAATAAAGAATTCATTTTGACATTTTTTTTTCATTTTCACAACTATTTTTTTGGAATGTTTTTGCACTTGGATTTGATGCCTAAATCTATCCCTACTTGTATGCATTTCAAAAAAAAAAAAAAAGGTTCAGATTGTCTTGAATACATTTTTTTTTACTCCACGGTAGATCACATACCCTAAATATAAAAATGAATTATTTATCTAAGAAGTCTCTAACCAATATAGAGTGAGCGATATACAATTGAAAAGAATTTGAAGAAATGTGCATTAGAGAAAATCCAAACCTTTGAGAAATGAAACGTGCAACATATCGTTGCCCAAAAAAAAAAAAAAAGAGAGGGCAAATTATATTTTACCCCCTTGTGGTTTTTTAATAAGTACTTTACCTTTTCATGTTTTTGGACTTATTCGAACAGACGACACCGTCAACTAAGAATATAAAATGATCGCGATATCCTTGTATATATACAATGAATGCTAAACATTTCAGTCATTCAATGTGGGGATGTAGAGTGACTAAGTGAAATCCAAGTGTTTAGAAGAGAAAAAGTGAAAGTATCAAACTAAATCCATCTTAGATCAAAGATAGTTTTAATTTTGAAACCCCAGTGTGTAAAAGTGACAACAAGCATTTGAATTGATGGTCCTGCATATTTTTTCAAGAGTGGTCCTACATGTTTCTTCAAGTGTTGGATGTCTATGTTATTTGCATGTGTTTTTGAAATGATGGTCCCCCAAAATATGTGATTTTCTAATTTTTTCCNATATTTTTTCAAGAGTGGTCCTACATGTTTCTTCAAGTGTTGGATGTCTATGTTATTCGCATGTGTTTTTGAAATGATGGTGCCCCAAAATATGTGATTTTCTAATTTTTTCTTATTTTTATGATTTAAGTATTATTTTATGTTGGTTGGTCCAACAAGCATTTGAACAATTTTTTATGAGAATTTATTTTTGTTGCTTGAGTAGGATGGGGGACAAGTTGTCCATATTATAATTGGTGAAGGGGACAATGGGTAATAAAAATAATACCTTTGAGCTATATTATGGGGTTCAGTTCCATTTGGAACCAGATGTTTTATACAATGGTGGTACCATGGTGCTTATGGATGGTGGTAACCCTAATACGATCTCCCTATTTAGGATCACAGACATGTACGTGAAGGCTGGGGGATATGGTTTGAATGTTGATTTTTACTATCGGATACTTGGGTGCAATCTAGACTTGGGTGTGAAAAGAATTGTTTCAAATTATGATATAATGAGATGTGTAGAGTTTTCGATGTTCTGCCAATGGTGGTTATATATGCTCGAGGGTGTGAGGAATTACATAGCTCTCAGGTCCAAGTTGAAAACTAACTAATTGACAATATAAGGGAGAATAACGAAGGTAGTGAGGGTATTGGAACACATGGGGATGAAGTGGGTGATATGGGAGAGAGTGTAGGAATTGGAACACTGAATGAAGTGGGTGATAGTAATAGTAACTCTGTTTGGTTATTTGATAATATTAAGGGTCTTAATTATGATGATATATTCCAAAGCTCAGTACATGCAGAGGTATAACAACTAAAAGGAAGAAGTAATGCATATGTAGGGGGAGTGCTTTTAGGAATGCAACAGAACATGATATGTTTGAGGAGGAAGTGGTTAGGGAATGGTGGTCTGATGTGGGGGAAGATGATGAACTACTTATTTTGAGATGACATATGATGAGGGTGATGGTTACCTCAAGTTTAACGAGAAAATGATGGAGAATCCTAAACTAGTTATGGNATGGTGGTCTGATGTGGGGGAAGATGATGAACTACTTATTTTGAGATGACATATGATAAGGGTGATGGTTACCTCAAGTTTAATGAGAAAATGATGGAGAATCCTAAACTAGTTATGGGAATGAAATCAACTCAGGTGTTTAGAGAGCTACTAAGGGAGTATAATTTAAGGAATGGTAAAATATCAAATATATAAAGAATGAGAATATTCATATTATTGCTATTTGCAAGTATGATTGTGACCGANGGGTGATGGTTACCTCAAGTTTAATGAGAAAATGATGGAGAATCCTAAACTAGTTATGAGAATGAAATCAACTCAGGTGTTTAGAGAGCTACTAAGGGAGTATAATTTAAGGAATGGTAAAATATCAAATATATAAAGAATGAGAATATTCGTATTATTGCTATTTCCAAGTATGATTGTGACCGGNTTTATGCCCACATATTTGTGATAGATTTTGATGAGAGAGAAAAGATTCTAGCTATATATGGTTTTTGATTTATGCAAAACTCATACAAGCAGGATTATGACTAGCAACATTTTTCCATAGATTCATATTATGTCTAAGTTGTGTCGTGTCAAGATTTGTTCAACATATATCACTCNAGGATACATGTCTCCCAAATTGGAAAGAGCAAGACTTTCCAGATAAAGAGATTGACTAGCTCATATCATTGTGACAAGCACTACGACAACAAACAGGTGAACTCCAAGTATCTAGGCAAGATTTGTTAATGACGTAAGAGAAAATCCATTGGTAAATATTTTTTTATTCCAGAGAAAATAAAGAGGAAACTCTTGGTTAATGTGAGCGGATTCCAAGTTTATAGGGCCAAAAGAAAGGCAAACGATGTTACTAATGGTGATGTCAGAGAGCAATATATGAAATTATGGGGCTATTGTGGNGAAGAGCACTACATGGTATGTTTTTATATTAAGCAGTGCAGCAGTCAGTTGGGTCTCGAGGCTATACAAAATAGTGACTATTTCAACAACAAAGACAGAGTATGTTGCAGCCACGGAGGCATGCAAGGAGATGATATGGTTGAGGAGCTTCATGAAAGAGTTGGGTAAGGAGCAAGACAATTCTAAATTATTCAGCGATAGTCAGAGTGCGATACATCTGGCGAAGAATGCAGCCTCTCATTCGAGGATCAAACATATCGTCATAAAATATCACTTTANGAAACTCTTGGTTAATGTGAGCGGATTCCAAGTTTATAGGGCCAAAAGAAAGGCAAAAGATGTTACTAATGGTGATGTCAGAGAGCAATATATGAAATTATGGGGCTATTGTGANATTCTAAATTATTCAGCGATAGTCAGAGTGCGATACATCTGGCGAAGAATGCAGCCTTTCATTCGAGGATCAAACATATCGACATAAAATATCACTTTGNATATGTATTGCAACCAACACTCCAGAGAATGTATTTTAGTTTAGGGGCAGTAAGAGATGACTTTATAAGTGGTTGTAGGCCTATCATAGGCCTAGATAGTTTTCATTTGAAATGGGTGTATGGNATATGTATTGCAACCAACACTCCAGAGAATGTATTTTAGTTTAGGGGCAGTAAGAGAGGACTTTATAAGTGGTTGTAGGCCTATCATAGGCCTAGATAGTTTTCATTTGAAATGGGTGTATGAAGGGCAACTAATGAGAGTATAATATTGCATATTATAAGCTTCATAATCATTCATCTTAGTCATGTTAATCACTTAATTTCTTTGTTTTAGTTGAGATGTAAATTTTATAGCGAATTTATGTGTTTTTAGTTGAATTGGTGTGAGAACATGAAATTGCACGTGTTTCAATGCCATAGAGGACTTGGAGGATGAGCAAGGAGGCCTAAGAGTGAAGCCAAGGCCACAACAACCAAAATTAGGAAAATACCCTTTCTATTGGTAGGTCTTATACCTGTACCACGGAGGCTAGAAGTTCTACCCATAGGAGTTCAATCCTACCGGTAAGTTCAAAATAGAAAATTGTTCCATCGGTAGGTAGAAGATAAAAAAGGGTTATACTGGTAGAAGAGTAAGGCAACCAGTAGGAGGACAATAGTGAACAATCATACTAGTTGGTTGTTTCATGCTTTTTATCGGTAGGTTCCTGTAATTTCAGTAATTGAGACTCCTAAGGAAGACAATCTGTTGAATATTTGGAGGCCATGATTGGTGGATAGAAAAGATGATTTTTAGCACAATACCTCCTACAAATACCCAAATCTAGCAAGAGAGAAGGGAGCTCCTGTTGGGGGTTTTTTGTGGAGTCTAGTTCTGTGTTGATCCAGATGATGACCAAACCCAAAATAATGTTGTTTTAATGAAAAATTTTTTGGGCCTGTTTTGTAGCCCAGTGCGCAGGACATATAAAACCTGTTGTTTTGGTGATTAGGGTTTGATGTGTATTGTACAACCGTTCTCTGTATTCTTTCTTCTGAATAGTAAAATCCCTGCAACTTCGTGGACGTAGGCAAAAATTGCCGAACCACGTTAAATTTGTGTGTTTTGTTCTTTCTTGTTTCTCATTGTTTTATGTTCTTAGTTTGTTCTTCGATTGTATGTGTTTGTTTGTGAGTTTAAAGCATATTAAATCCCAACAACTAGTATCAGAGCTCTGGGTTAGGAGACCAAGGGTTTACACAATGGCTGAAGATAAAGTCAAGATCGAGAAATTCAATGGTACGAACTACGTGTTCTAGAAGATGCAGATGGAAGATATTTTATATTAGAAGGATCTGTATCAACCTATCGATGACATGAAGCCAGCAAATATGGAGCAACTAAAGTGGGATGTTCTAGATTGCAAAGCCCTAGGGACTATGCGACTGTGCTTTGCGCCGTCAGTTGTGTCGAACATCGCCAAAGAAAAGACTACATCAGATTTGTTCAAGCCCTAGAAATGATGTACAAAAAGCTTTCAGTGGTGAATAAAGTATATCTTATGAAAAAATTGTTTAACCTAAAGATTTTTGAAAACACTGTTGTTACTGAACATATCAACGAATTTAATATGGTCATGAATCAGTTAGAATTCGTGAGTATTATTTTTGATGATGAAATTAGAGCTCTTTTCCTTTTATCAAGTCTGCCAAAAAGTTAGAATGGACTTATCGTGGCAGTAAATAATTCTTCTGGGTCTGTAAAGATAAAATTAGAGGATGTTGTGGCATTGATACTAGGAGAAGAGGCTCGGAGAAGA
>CAUOFW020005613.1:1448548-1451048 GCA_963454935.2 Ilex paraguariensis | reverse complement strand
AGAGACAGGGCAAACATGAAGTTGAAGTTGTCACAAGAGGAGTATATTGAAAAGGTGCTGAAAAGGTTCAACATGGAGAGTGCTAAGCCAGTTAGCACACATTTGGTAAGTCACTTCAAGCTTTTGAAGGCAAAGCGTGCAGTAACAGATGAAGAGCAGAACTATATGACAAATGTTCCATATGCCTTGGCGGTTGACAGTTTGATGTATGCCATGGTTAATACAAGGCCAGATATTGCTCATACAGAGGGAATAGTCAGCAGGTTCATGGCAAATTCGGGCAAGGAGCATTGAGAAACAGTCAAGTGGATTCTGCGCTACTTGAGAGGTACTTCGGATTTGGCTTTGACTTTTGGGGGTTCTGATATTTGTTTGCAAGGGTTTGTAGATTCTAATTTAGCAGGGGACATTGACAGTAGGAAGAGGACTATAGGGTATGTTTTTACATTAGGCAGTTCAGTAGTTAGTTGGGTCTCGAGGCTACAGGAAATATTGACTATTTCAACAATAGAGGCGGAGTATGTTGTAGTCACGGAGGTGTGCAAAGAGATGATATGGTTGAGGAGCTTCATGAAAGAGTTGGGTAAGGAGCAAGACAATTCTAAATTATTCAGCGATAGTCAGAGTGCGATACATCTGGCGAAGAATGCAGCCTCTCATTCGAGGATCAAACATATCGTCATAAAATATCACTTTATTCGCTCTTTGTTGGAGGATGGGTAGTTCACTTTGGAGAAGATTCACACAAAAGATAATCCGACAGACATGTTCACGAAAGTGGTTACTGTGGAAAAGTTGAAGTCTTGTTCAGCTTTTGTGGGTCTCTCAGTTTGAGGATAGGAGGATGAGTTGCAGAGATGTGAGACTGTTTCTTTTGGAGGATTGCGGTTGATATTAGTGATTGAACTAGTCTCCAAGTGGGAGATTTGTTGGGATTTTTCGTGGAGTCTAGTTATGTGTTGATCCAGATGATGACCCAACCCCAAATAATGTTGCGTGGTTTTTAATGAGAAATTTTTTGAGGTTTAGTCCATGGAGCGGAGGCTTGGGCCGATTTGTAGTCCAATGCGCAGGACATATAAAACTTGTTGTTTTAGTGATTAGGGTTTGATGTGTATTATACAACTGTNGGAGGGCAACTAATGAGAGTATAATATTGCATATTATAAGCTTCATAATCATTCATCTTAGTCATGTTAATCACTTAATTTCTTTGTTTTAGTTGAGATGTAAATTTTATAGCGAATTTATGTGTTTTTAGTTGAATTGGTGTAAGAACATGAAATGGCACGTGTTTCAATGCCATAGAGGACTTGGAGGATGAGCAAGGAGGCCTAAGAGTGAAGCCAAGGCCACAACAACCAAAATTAGGAAAATACCCTTTCTATTGGTAGGTCTTATACCTGTACCACGGAGGCTAGAAGTTCTACCCATAGGAGTTCAATCCTACCGGTAAGTTCAAAATAGAAAATTGTTCCATCGGTAGGTAGAAGATAAAAAAGGGTTATACTGGTAGAAGAGTAAGGCAACCAGTAGGAGGACAATAGTGAACAATCATACTAGTTGGTTGTTTCATGCTTTTTATCGGTAGGTTCCTGTAATTTCAGTAATTGAGACTCCTAAGGAAGACAATCTGTTGAATATTTGGAGGCCATGATTGGTGGATAGAAAAGATGATTTTTAGCACAATACCTCCTACAAATACCCAAATCTAGCAAGAGAGAAGGGAGCTCCTGTTGGGGGTTTTTTGTGGAGTCTAGTTCTGTGTTGATCCAGATGATGACCAAACCCAAAATAATGTTGTTTTAATGAAAAATTTTTTGGGCCTGTTTTGTAGCCCAGTGCGCAGGACATATAAAACCTGTTGTTTTGGTGATTAGGGTTTGATGTGTATTGTACAACCGTTCTCTGTATTCTTTCTTCTGAATAGTAAAATCCCTGCAACTTCGTGGACGTAGGCAAAAATTGCCGAACCACGTTAAATTTGTGTGTTTTGTTCTTTCTTGTTTCTCATTGTTTTATGTTCTTAGTTTGTTCTTCGATTGTATGTGTTTGTTTGTGAGTTTAAAGCATATTAAATCCCAACAACTAGTATCAGAGCTCTGGGTTAGGAGACCAAGGGTTTACACAATGGCTGAAGATAAAGTCAAGATCGAGAAATTCAATGGTACGAACTACGTGTTCTAGAAGATGCAGATGGAAGATATTTTATATTAGAAGGATCTGTATCAACCTATCGATGACATGAAGCCAGCAAATATGGAGCAACTAAAGTGGGATGTTCTAGATTGCAAAGCCCTAGGGACTATGCGACTGTGCTTTGCGCCGTCAGTTGTGTCGAACATCGCCAAAGAAAAGACTACATCAGATTTGTTCAAGCCCTAGAAATGATGTACAAAAAGCTTTCAGTGGTGAATAAAGTATATCTTATGAAAAAGTTGTTTAACCTAAAGATTTTTGAAAACACTGTTGTTACTGAACATATCAACGAATTTAATAT
>CAUOFW020005613.1:1423548-1446048 GCA_963454935.2 Ilex paraguariensis | reverse complement strand
CGTCATATCTAATACTTTTGTTGAATGTAGATGATATGCTTGTTGTAGATTCAAGCATGGATAAGATTGTTAATCTCAACGCACAACTGTCAAAGGAGTTTGCAATGAAGGATTTTGGCTCTACAAAGAAATTCTTGTGATGCGAACTAATAGAGACAGGGCAAACATGAAGTTGAAGTTGTCACAAGAGGAGTATATTGAAAAGGTGCTGAAAAGGTTCAACATGGAGAGTGCTAAGCCAGTTAGCACACATTTGGTAAGTCACTTCAAGCTTTTGAAGGCAAAGCGTGCAGTAACAGATGAAGAGCAGAACTATATGACAAATGTTCCATATGCCTTGGCGGTTGACAGTTTGATGTATGCCATGGTTAATACAAGGCCAGATATTGCTCATACAGAGGGAGTAGTCAGCAGGTTCATGGCAAATTCGGGCAAGGAGCATTGAGAAACAGTCAAGTGGATTCTGCGCTACTTGAGAGGTACTTCGGATTTGGCTTTGACTTTTGGGGGTTCTGATATTTGTTTGCAAGGGTTTGTAGATTCTAATTTAGCAGGGGACATTGACAGTAGGAAGAGGACTATAGGGTATGTTTTTACATTAGGCAGTTCAGTAGTTAGTTGGGTCTCGAGGCTACAGAAAATATTGACTATTTCAACAATAGAGGCGGAGTATGTTGTAGTCACGGAGGTGTGCAAAGAGATGGTATGGTTGAGGAGCTTCATGAAAGAGTTGGGTAAGGAGCAAGACAATTCTAAATTATTCAGCGATAGTCAGAGTGCGATACATCTGGCGAAGAATGCAGCCTTTCATTCGAGGATCAAACATATCGACATAAAATATCACTTTGTTCGCTCTTTGTTGGAGGATGGGTAGTTCACTTTGGAGAAGATTCACACAAAAGATAATCCGACAGACATGTTCACGAAAGTGGTTACTGTGGAAAAGTTGAAGTCTTGTTCAGCTTTTGTGGGTCTCTCAGTTTGAGGATAGGAGGATGAGTTGCAGAGATGTGAGACTGTTTCTTTTGGAGGATTGCGGTTGATATTAGTGATTGAACTAGTCTCCAAGTGGGAGATTTGTTGGAATTTTTTGTGGAGTCTAGTTATGTGTTGATCCGGATGATGACCCAACCCCAAATAATGTTGCGTGGCTTTTAATGAGAAATTTTTAGTCCATGGAGCGGAGGCTTGGGCCGATTTGTAGTCCAATGCGCAGGACATATAAAACTTGTTGTTTTAGTGCTTAGGGTTTGATGTGTATTATACAACCGCTCTCTGTATTTCTCCCTCTAAATAGTGAAATCTCTGCAACTTTCTGGACGTAGGCAAAAATTGTCGAACCACGTAAAATTTGCATGTTTTGTTTTTTCTTGTTTCTCATTGTTTTAAGTTCTTGGTTTGTTCTTCGATTGTGTGTGTTTGTCTGTGGGTTTAAAGTGTATGAAATCCCAACAGCTCCATTCCATCATTTAATTTACCTCTCTTCTCTTTTCTCTTTTCTAGGGTTTTAGAGTTTCTTCTTTTTCTTTCAAGCTTTCTTCATTGTTTTATTTTACAAGCTTTTGTTCAATTCAAGTATTAAATTCCTGCAAAGCAATTACTTTTGGTTTCTTTCGGCAAACGATTTACATTCATTGCAATTTCAATACAAGATATTTAATTTTTTTGCAAATTCAATTCTTATCTTTTTGCTTCATTTACAATGATGCTTTATTTAATGGTTTTCAATTTTAATTCAGTTATGAGTGAGTAGTAGTTCACCGGTTTGATCGAATGAAGTAGTCTCATTTGTGAATTGGGGGTTTTTGACTCAAAACTAGGGTTTGTCAATTGTTAAGTTATTTGGGTTAATTGAATGGTTTATAGTGAAGGTGCTATCGAATTGTATATCTTCTTACTTACCCGTCAACAACTAAGACTTAACACGAGTAATTCTTGTAATCATTGCAATCGTAGTAACTTCCCTTAAACCAATTCAATTGTCTTGAGTACATATTTGTTGTTTATGAAATGAGTGTTAAATGAATATCTACTGCTTGAGTGCGTTTGACCACAATCTCGGGTGGGTTATAGAGTTTGAGTCAAAATGTCTTTTCACGGTGAGGTGATCTCTACCGATCAACTGATTCTTTTCTTTAATATTTATTTCTTAAATNGGTTATAGAGTTTGAGTCAAAATGTCTTTTCACGGTGAGGTGATCTCTACCGATCAATTGATTCTTTTCTTTAATTTTTATTTCTTAAAGTAATCAATTTCTCAATCCAATCTCAAAATTCAAGGTTTTCATTTTCTTTTGACCATCACCTCTTGAATCATTCNATTTATTTCTTAAATTAATCAATTTCTCAATCCAATCTCAAAATTCAAGGTTTTCATTTTCTTTTGACCATCACCTCTTGAATCATTCATTTTTCTTGAGAAGACAACCTCGGTAATCAACTGATTTACAAAAACGATACCCTTTCCTACGCCTTAGAATTTCTCAATAATTTAATCAACTCTAAGGAGCAAGCAACAACTTCTAAGTGCCGTGGGAAGATCTGGTAATGATTGTATGTTTCCTATAGCATTAGCAATGGTTGAGATTGAGTGTTGGGATTCTTGGTTTTAGTTTCTGACTAAGTTGACAAGAGACATAGGTAGGTATTAGAACATGGGTGGGGGTTGATATCAGATAGACAAAAAGGTCTTGTGGAGACATTTGAAGCCTTAATGCCATCGAAAAATCATAGATATTTCCTTAGACACATATTCAGTAATTTTAAGGCTAAGTTCAAGACAGATATATAATTGAAAAAATGGTTCTGGAAGGAAGCTTATACATCAAATGTGAATAATTTATAGTTTTGGATGTCTAAGATTGAGAAAGTAGACCCTCAAGCTATTAGATGATTGAAGGGTGTCAACCTTTCTTTGTGGGTTAAGTTATATTTATCTACAAGGACAAGTGAAATTTTGGTAAACAACTTGTCAGAGTCATTTAATGGGTACTTTTTGGAGGCCAAAGAAAAGCCCATTATTTGTATGTTTGAGTGGATAATGAGAAAATTGATGACTAGGATTCAAGAGAAAAGATAGGGCATGGATGAATACAGTGGTGATATTTGTCCCATTATTCAAGAAAAACTTGAAAGGAGTTAAGTGGAATCTAGGGATGACTTCCCTACTTACTGTGGTGAATTTGGACTTTGAGGTGGAACATTATGATAGAGCTTATATTGTTGACCTCACAAACAGAACTTGTAGTTGTAAGAGGTGGGAACTTAGTGGTATACCTTGTTGCCATGCTATTAGTTCCATCTAAGAAAATCCTGAGCAACCAGAATCATTTGTAAACCAATACTACCTGAAACCTACCTACAATTTAACAGCTTACTCTAACAGGATACACCAGTCCCTGGAATGCATGACTTTGTTCACACTGATTTCCNATTTTTGACATTAAGCTGACGAATTTCCCATCCTTTAACCATGACAACAGTCAAAGCAAGGCGATTGCTTGCAGGGTGAGGCTGCGATCAGACGAAACTCGAGCAAAAGCATGGACTAAGGCATTCTAGACCTCAACTGCAGTGTTAAGGCCTACAACAATGCCGGGCACGATCAGACTTGCGCCACTTGACAAATGCGGGATTAGGTTTGAAATCAGATTCACCAATTGTGATGAACTGAGATGGTGGTTTGATGTCACCATTTATAAATCCTTGNGAAGGAGAGGGCCAGATGAGCCCAGAAATCCACACAAGGCATCAAGAAGGCATCTTAATGTGATATGTGCTAAATGCTTGAAGACTGGACATAACAAGAGATCGTGCAAGAACAGGATCCATCCAAAATCAAAGATGTTAAAGGTAATGGAATTATGATTTAGTTGTTAGTGTTTTGTTTCATATGCTTGACTGACTGAATATCTTACAGTCCTATGCTGGTCAGTCATCCAATGTTGGTCAGTCAACAACTTAGCCAGTATAAAGTTCAACTTGTCTTGAAAGCATGAGACCATAAAGAGCACAATCTTAGGTTAACGTTCCTCAATTATGCAATTATTCGTTCTTCCATACAAATTAATGGTAGGGATCAACGTAACATGTTTTGATGTTTTGTTGGATGCAACGTGATTAGTTACCCACTAAAGAGTTTTGAGAACTCTATCTCACAATGAGATGAGAGGAGTTTGTATTCAGTTTATATAAAAAAATTACAAAGTGAATGTAACCCAATTAAATGGGTAAGTACAAGACAAATAAAAAGTTAAGATAATGCCTATCAACTATTTACTAGATAATGCCTATCAACTATCTACTAGAGTATTTGAATTATTTGCGACTATCATAAGACTTTGATCCATGAATGTTATCACTCCCCTGCAAACTCGGACGAGGATAATGAAAAAGGCCGAGTTTGTTTCTCAACTAGATGAACAAAGCTTTGGATAAGGGCTTGGTGAAAATATCAGCAAGTTGGGATGTGGATGGAACAAAGCGAGTTTCTAGAGAACCAAGAGCCACCCGTTCTTGAACAAGATCAAGATCACGCAATAAAAAAGATAGCCAAGTGAGTTCGGCCGCTGTGGAGGTCATAGCACGGTACTTCGCCTCAGCACTAGAGCGAGTAACCATGGATTGTTTCTTAGCACTCCAAGAAATACAATTGCCACCTAAAAATGTACAAAACCTAGTTGTCGATTGACAACTGTTAGGGCAACCAGCTCAATTAGCATCTGAGAAAGCATATAGGTCCAGAGTGCTAGATGTCAAAATATCTAAGCCAAAGTGAGCTGTGCCATGAACATAATGTAGAATGCACTTGATGAGTTGAAAGTGAGCCATTGTAGGAGCATGCATAAATTGACAGAAGAAATTGACACTATAAGAAATATCTGGACGAGTAAAAGTAAGGTACTGCAATCCCCCAACAATACGACGATAGGTAGTAGGATCGGAATATGGCTCATTACCCGAGGAAAGCATGCGTCCTTTGGTAGGCATCAGAGTGGAAATGGGTTTACAGGCTCCCATAGATGCATGTTCTAAAAGATCAAGATCATAGCGGGTCTGAGAGAGAAAAAGAACTTTAGCAAACCATTGAACCTCAATTCCAAGAAAATGATGAAGGAACCCTAAATCTTTGATAGAGAACTCTTGTGCCAAAGTGGAAATGAGCCGGTTGATTCGAGAAGAGTTATCACCAGTGATTATCATATTATCAACATAAAGAAGCAATACAAGAATGCCATGATGTGAACAACAGATAAATAAACTGGGATCAGTTGTACTACAATAAAATCCAATTGTGAGAAGAAACTCACTTAGTCGGTCAAACCAAGTGTGGGGAGCTTGTTTGAGATCATACAATGCGTGAATAAGTTGACAAACATGAGTGGGATAGGCCGAATCAACATAACCAGGAGGTTGGGCCATGTATACTGGTTTGGATAGTGAATCATGAAGGAACACATTTTTGACATTAAGCTGACGAATTTCCCATCCTTTAACCATGACAACAGTCAAAGCCAGGCGAATGCTTGCAGGGTGAGGCTGCGATCAGACGAAACTCGAGCAAAGCATGGACTAAGGCATTCTAGACCTCAACTGCAGTGTTAAGGCCTACAACAATGCCGAGCACGATCAGACTTGCGCCACTTGACAAATGCGGGATTAGGTTTGAAATCAGATTCACCAATTGTGATGAACTGAGATGGTGGTTTGATGTCACCATTTATAAATCCTTGAAGATCATAACTCTCAAGGATGTTAAGCATTTGGGTTTTCCATAGAAGGAAGTTAGTCGAAGAGAGACACAAAATTAGCGACGTTTTGTGTCACTGGTTATGGGTAGTCTAGAATTTCAGTTTTTGAAGACAAACTTTGGTTGCTGGACATAGTGGACATGTCTTCAAAGAAGGAAGAAAAAAAAAAATCTGATGGAAGAAAAAAAAACAGCAGAACTCTCTTATCTCACCGTTAATGGCTCTGATACCATAAAGAGTTTTGAGAACTCTATCTCACGATGAGATGAGAGGAGTTTGTATTCAGTTTATACAAAAAGATTACAAAGTTAATGTGACCCAATTAAATGGGTAAGTACAAGATAAATAAAAAGTTAAGATAATGCCTATCAACTATCTACTAAATAATGCCTATCAACTATCTACTAGAGTATTTGNTAATGGCTCTGATACCATAAAGAGTTTTGAGAACTCTATCTCACGATGAGATGAGAGGAGTTTGTATTCAGTTTATACAAAAAGATTACAAAGTTAATGTGACCCAATTAAATGGGTAAGTACAAGATAAATAAAAGGTTAAGATAATGCCTATCAACTATCTACTAAATAATGCCTATCAACTATCTACTAGAGTATTTGAATTATTTGTGGCTATCATCCGACTTTGATCCCTGAACTTTATCACCCACATGGCCACATACGATGGGAAAAGAGCCCAAGTTATTGGGAGAGGCATTGGTGCAGACATTGGTGCTGGAATGGGTAGGTGCAGGCATTGTTGCTGGGATGGGCAGAGGTGATGCATGAAGGGGCNTTGATCCCTGAACTTTATCACCCACATGGCCACATACGATGGGAAAAGAGCCCAAGTTATTGGGAGAGGCATTGGTGCAGACATTGGTGCTGGAATGGGTAGGTGCAGGTATTGGTGCTGGGATGGGCAGAGGTGATGCATGAAGGGGCATTGGAGCTGAAAATGGTGCAGTGGGGAGAAGAATTGAAGGCAGAGGTGATGTAGGAAGGGGCATCGGAGCTGGAAATGGTGCAGTGGGGAGAGGAACTGTAGGTAGAGGTAACGCATCAAGGGGTATTGGGGCTGGAAATACTGCGGTGGGAAGAGGAACTAGAGGGAGAGTAACATTTTCTAGTGTGTTAGATAAAATTAGAGCAAGGAAGTTGGAAATTCTTCTCAAGAATGTTATGTTTTNAACATTTTCTAGTGTGTTAGATAAAATTAGAGCAAGGAAGTTGGAAATTCTTCTCAAATTTGAAGAATGTTATGTTTTTGGCAAAACTACTAATTACCTATCAGCATGCACAATTAATTTTTTTTTTTTTTCTGGGTGAAACTACAATGTTAGTTTGTTGTGTTTTGTGCGAAAACTAGAATAGGTGTGCTATGATGATGTTTAGACAATTTTTGTGTAGTGTAATATTAATGCCACACAAATTTGGTTTTTAATGGTATGTTGTGCTTCTTGTTACATAGAAGAAAATCACACAATAGTTTGGTTTAACCGTGACCAAGCAAACATAACATTTAGTTCATTGCAATTAATTTCATGCTCAAGGGCAACACTATCACAAACATACACGTTACAGACATACAAAATCCTCCCATTATCATTGTCTTCATTGCCACTTGGTTCGCTTTAAGCATTATCACCATTGTCTTTAAATTTGCAAGCTTATCTCCATCTTCAACTCTTATCTTGTCATCAATCTGTTCCTGTGCAGTACCAACACATGCCCCACTTGGCATGCTTGAAATTGTGATTGGATTGCACCATGCCCAATAATCACAGCCATTGAGGTCGCAACCATAATATTGTCTATCTTTTGATGGTTTATCAGATTCCACTATTTTTGTTGTGGCTTTTATCCCGCATCCACATTTTTGTAGTGTACCTTAAATCAAGTGTCTCACCTCCTCTCATGTTGCTCGAAATTAGGGGTAGAGCCAGAAAATTGTTTTAGGATAGGCACCGAATATTTTAACAAGTATAATTTTTTTCTTGTCATTGATAATAGGATAATACATTTATATTTAATTACATCCTACTTAATTCTTAAAAGTTCAATAAACTTAAAAGACTAAAATTAGTAAGTATAATAGATACAATTGACAAGTATAACAGATACAAATGATAAAAAAAAACCTATTTATATTTTTGGGTTAATTGCAAGTTACACCCTCAAAGATAGTTGGAATCTCAAATTGCATCCTCAAAGATTAAAAATTTTAATTTGCACCCTCAAAGATAGAAATTTGTATCAATGTGCACCCCCAAAGATAAAAATCTCAATTTGCATCCTCAAAGATAGAAATTTGTATCAATGTGCATTTAAAACTAAATTGATAAATGATATCTAGACCCCCTCATGTTTGTTACTTAATCATTTGGATCTCTTCACATTTAGAATATTACTCTTACATCTCATAACGTTTGTGCACGCGTAACACGTAACCCCCCCTTCATTGATATCTGTTAATATAACCGTTAAAAAATATAATTTTATCCTAATAAAAAATTATAATGTCCAATGGTAAGTTTGACTTTAAACTTTTGAGTATATCGAACTCACAAAATTAAGGGTAATATGAAATTATAATTTTTTATTAGGATAAAATCATATTTTTTAACGATTATATTAACAGATATCAATGAAAAAGGATTACGTGTTACATGTGTACAAACGTCATGAGATGTAGGAGTAATATTCTAAATGTGAAGGGGTCCACATAATTAAGTAACAAGCATGAGAGGATCTAGGTATAATTTATCAATTTAGTTTTAGGTGTACATTGATACAAATTTCTATCTTTGAGGGTGCAAATTGAGATTTTTATCTTTGAGGGTACACATTGATACAAATTTCTATCTTTGAGGGTGCAAATTAAAATTTTTGATCTTTGGGGGTATAATTTGAGATTCCAATTATTTTTCAGGGTGCAACTTGTAATTAACCCTATCTTTTTTTTTTACAAAACAAAGACTAATCAAAACTATTTAGAATTGACTCCGATGAATTTTTATATGTTAAAAGTCTTAATTTAACTTTATTATTCTTCATATCCACAATCATGCTATCACTTCACTATTTATCATTCATTCGATTACACAACAAAATGTGTTATTTATCATGTCGATGATAAATATTAAAATAAATATCATAATTACAACTAAACTCATAGATATATCATACCTTTTTTGATGTTGAATAAAAAATAGAGTGGACACAATTTAATATATTAAAAAAATTCTTAAAATGCAAATAGGTAATTTTAGAAATAAAAAATTGAGGGTGGATATGTGCCCTCTTGAGCATAAGGTGGCTATGCACTTGCTTGAAAGGATAACTTCTTATGCACTTGTTAAGAATAATTTTGATCTAACAACTTCGGCGGATAGGCACTCTTGACCACCGTTAAATAGTAGACATTTAGATTACCTACATCACAAAACTGGAAAATAAAAGAAAACCTCAAGCCCAGGACTCTAGAGCTTAAATACATGGTATGACAGGCATTGTTGTCTTTTAAATATCAACATTTTGGAGGAAAATATTATTTTGCATGCCCAATCATTCATTTAGCACGTGTGAGCCACGATTTGTTTATTCAGACAAAAAAGATAACAGGTGCAAATCTATATCTATACTACTATAAAATGTCAACAAAAGTAAAAAACTTTTGATTGACTAAAATACCCTTAATAAAACAATTAATTCTTATACTATCTTTTGTATAATTAATAAAAAATTTAAATCTTGTAATTATTGTTGTAATAAAAATATTATGTATATCTATCTATATCTATATTATTTATANAAATCTTGTAATTATTGTTGTAATAAAAATATTATGTAGATCTATATTTATATTTATCTATATCTATATTATTTATAAAGAAGTTTACTTGAAAAAAAATTAATTTTCAATTTTAACCTTAGTTGATGCTACAAAGCTCATTGTATCCATGATAAATTCCTACTTTAACTGATTTATTACTTGACCGTGCCTATTTACATCAGTTTTAAAATGCAATTAGGATCTTAAATAAATCAACTGAAAAGACATTACTCTTAAATTTTATCTTGAAAATTCCATTGTCAATTAATGAACATGATGTTTATGGACCTCTTGGAGTTTCGTAACTCCAAGAGAGATGGCTTATACATGTTTCGCTTGTGGCGTACTTCAGAGAATTCAAAAAGATAGAATGTATATTTGTTGTGTACTGAAGAGTCTGTGGGAAAGTGTCCATTTATTTTCTTAGTCCTCTTAAGGCTTCACCCTCGCGATCTGGACGAACCCAAGCCAAAGGTTCTTCTTATTTGTTGTCGTTGCTGACCAAAAACTGTTGTCATCATTGATTGTTTTGTACGTTATCTTACTGCTTTTTGTCACTAGCCTTGTTTCTAGAATCCCATTTGTTTTGATGCTTTAGTCTGTATTGTCAAGCTTGTTTAGAAATCTTCTCTTAAAATTGACCATTATTGATTTTATACCAACTGTTAGCATTGCTGTGATCCTAGAGGATGTACTATTCCCTTGGGTAACAGTGAATGTTTTTTGTGAGTGGTATTTTATTTAGTAACATGTTTATATTTATCTTTTTTTGAGCTACGTTTGTAAAAACATTTATTGAAAACTATTATTAATTTAGTTAAATTCATTTGCATAAAGGAGCATGTTTCAGTAAGCACAGTGGTGCCCCTAATTTGTATTTTGGGATAAGTTTGATTTCAGATAATTGTGGACAAGTAATTATAATTCTAATATTATCATGTGTTCGCATTTTTCCACTTGACTATCTTATTGGTACAGATTCATCATTAGTGAATGGTTTAGACTCCAAAATATGTTTAATCATGGGTCATAGATGGCGGCCAAAACCTCTAATATGAATATATGAAACCTCTAATATGAATATATGATTTTGAACTTATGCATATGTCGGCTATTTGAAAGCTCAAACTCGAGAATAGTGTATCTAACAATATTGGTCCATGAATTAGTGTTCCTATAGGCCATGTTGCTATCTTAATTTGCATCATAGCTATATATACAATTTTCGTATCAACATGCACCATAAATTATGTACCTGAGGTGGTCGAGAAATTCACTAATCATGAACTTCCTAATCATTTTGATTTGGTTTCAAGTAAAAAGTCAAATTATTCGTCTTTAGGTCAAAATTTTGTTTCATTGTTGAAATTTGAAACATTGTAAGTCAATTTTTACGGTTTCTGTTTGTCTGACATTATTAGTCAAACAATAATGCTATTGAGACAAAATTGAAGGACATAATTTTGGGACATAATGAGTTGTCATCAATGAAATGATAGTGAAATGTATTTAATAATGAGTCCTATTGTAGCATTAATGAATTCATTATTATATCATTGGTGACAACTTATTATGTCTTCAAATTATATTTTAATAGCATTGCTCTTAATCAAATTTAAAATTTTAACATCATATGTGATGTCAACACCTATTACCTTCCGGTCAACATGAATAGTTTAGGTTGCGTTTGATAATTTTTTTATTTTTGTATTTTTTAAAAAATAAAAAATATTTTTTTTTTGTTTCTCTTGTGATAAAAAATAAAAAAATAAAATATGTTTGATAGTCATTTATATTTAATCTATATCTATCTATCTATACTACTATAAAATATCAACAAAAATAAAAAACTTGTGATTGACTATAATACTTTTCATAAAACATAAAATTTCCTTAAATAATTTTCTTTCATCTTCTCCAAGTAATTACACATTCCTCCCCTATTCTTTCATCTTCTTAAATTAATTATGTGCATAAACTTAATATTTTCATGTATTTATTTCAACTTTAATTATTGATTTAAACTCTAATGATGTTCATACCATTACGAGTAATAACAAAACAATACTATCACCTTTTCTGTTACCTTTTTGTTTCCCCATATAATTGGCTCGACAACTTTTATTCTTCTAATTCTAATCACATGAATTTATTTGAAGTTTTAATGTTTATAGGCCAATAGTTGAGTGTTACCACAAGAAATCTTGAAAATTAAATTTTGACTTGGCGTTTGGGTTTTATGGTCATGAAAAATATCAAGAGTGTATGTTAACTACAAATTTTTTTTGAAAACTTTATGTCTTTTCTACTAGGTTTCAAGGATTGTTGTAAAAAATTTTCTTACTTGATATATTTGTTTAACATGAAAGTGCCCCCTCTATATTGCTGAGATTGATTCTTAGGTAATCACCTTTGCCACTATTTATATGTGTGAGGGCTTGCGATTCTCCCAAAAAATAAAAAGAGCTTGTGGGTTTGCCTTAAGAACTTGTTTAGTTTTTTTGGCTATTTGATTGAATGTAAGTTTGACAATTACTTTTAACTTCAACTCAACCTTATTTTTTTTCCTCTCTTCTGTATCTTGGAAAAAATATTTCAAGAAAAAGCTGCAAAAACATTGAACAACAAGTAGAAGTAAGATTATGTGATCCTCTTTTCAAGTCAGCATGTCTTGTATTTGACATACCCGCGTGTTAGATAGTCTATCTCTTCGTTGGGTGTACATTTACAATGTCAAATATAATTAGATTTTACAAAAGAATGATCAATAGACACTATTTTATTGAGTGTAATCCCACTATTTTCGCTTAATGTAAGTCAAATTAATGTGTAGAATTACAATAATCACAATAATTTGTCTTATACTTTCAATGGATTTTTGTGTCATGAACTTTATATTAAACACTGAAAAAACTGATAGTTATTGATTTATGTACCTTTGAAAAATATTATTTATTTTAAGTCAAGCAAATAGAGATTAAAATTTTTCCAGCTTTTGAGTCCCCACCCCTCCAAAAAAAGAAATTAAAATCTCAATATTTTTTGGGGTAAATGAAATCACTATCTTACTGAACTTACTTCGGCTATTTGTATTGTCGGGGATACTTTTTCTAATATTGGTGCTAAACAAAATATTCTAATGAAATTGTTCACGTGCAAAGCACGTGTACACCAACTAGTTATTATATAAATCTTTAAATGTCTTGATTCTTCATATTCATACTTGAATAGCAACTGTATATATTTATTGGCAAAAAAAGTGGGTGCACCGGTCGGTTTGAGCTAAAGCTGTGTATATTTATTGACATAAAAAGTGGGTGCACCGGTAGCAATGAAAAATGAAAGGTTTTCTTTTGATACATTTATTCAAGTTTAATGTACTAGGGACTTATATATTCAATGTGCATTGAATATATCATATGCTAAAACTTGAAAATGGACATTTCATCTTTCCATATTCAAGCTATACACATACAAATACATTTAAACCCTATAGGTACCTATATTAAGTATTCAACCAGCAAATATTAGATCGAACTTCAATCGTTTCATATTCTCACCTCTTTGTTTGATTGATTCTCTTTTAAAAATCTTTATGCTCTAATATTTAGTAGGCTTTTGCCCTTTCTCTCTCTCTTCTCTCACTGTGTACTGAAATGAAAAGGCTGCCTTAATAGGTACTGATTTTCTTTTCCTTGATCTTTTTTTCTTCAAGGACCTTGTTACCTTTTGTTCTACTTGTTATATTTTCAGATTGTTTATGTTTATTTAATTGGGTGACTTCCTGTTTTCCCAAGTGCTCCTCTTGTCTCATGTTTTATTTCTTGTCTTTGGTTATAGTTTATGTTTTATTTAATCACTGAAGAATGCTAATATTTTGGGTTATAAGACTGTTTTATAATGTGTGACATAATGGAGAAAGATGTTAACAAAGACAAGAAATCAAATGTCATTTGCCCACAGTGTGCTTCTGATCAATTTCATCTAGCATGAGTAGTTATATGCATTTAGATTTATGTTTCTTCTAATCCGTATATGCCATATCAATTCTTTGACATAGACAAACTTCCAACTAAATTAGAACTTCCACCCAATTAGGGTGACCTAATTAACTATGCTTTTTTTACTTTGATTTTTTAATCATAGGATATATGATTCAAAAGTTTTTGAAATTTGGAAACTTTGACATTTATACTAACACAATTTTGTAACGAATTTGAGCTAGATATCAAGGGACAAGAAAATTCTATGCTGTTGTTATTGGTCTAAATAAATTTATGTTACACCTTTCTTAGCCCAAAAATTCTACCATGAGGCTAGAGAAAAACGATGACAAAATTTTTTAAACTCAAGTAGTTTAGTTGTTGGTTAGCTGTTGTATAGTGTTTATTTATGAATATAAACCTTGTGTTTATTATATTAGCTTGTAAATCACAATTGGAAATAGTAGTTGTGCATTGATCATACTTGCCATTGCATTTACAAAATCTTAATTTTCTTATAACAATTTTGTTGAGAATTTTTTAGCTTGTTATTTTTCTACAATTTGTTCTCAATGCAGAGAGATGCATTCAAACCATTGATTATGAATATTGTTTTACCTTCCTGTATTGATTTGTAGATATTGAACAAAAGGAAGCCAAGAGACATAGACGTAGATATTAGATACTCAATTCCCACATTCTTATCTTACTTCGATAGAGTCAAATATTAATATATCCATATCACAATTGTTCTATCAACTTATATGCAAAATTTATAGGATAACCATTGTTTGGTGTTTACTTTAGATGACAAAAATCTACTTGTGATTGTTGTATGTTTAGATAGAGTTAACATTTACAAGTGATGGTGGTTTTTGTTTGATAAATGAAAATTTGAATTATAAGACAATATTAATCTATTAATTTAAATTAAGCGTCTATCATCTATAAACATATGAGATAGAATAAGTTACAATAAATCTAAATGATTTAGACGATCTTTCTAATATTAAAATATATAGTGAATAGTGCACATTTTATTTGTCTTGTGAATAATAACTTGTTATGAAGTGAAACACATCATTGAGTACTGTTCTCCATGTGAACAGTTCAAGGTCCTAATAATAAAGATTAGTTTTGTTGACAACAAATTATGATTAAAAAAATGTGCCCATATGTTTTGGTCATGTTCTCTCTATTGGTTTCTGGAGAAACAGTGAATTGTCTAAAATTGTTATTTTTAGATTAATATTTAGCAATGTAAAATGTCAGATTGATACCAGAACAAGATTTGAAAATACTATCTTCGTCATGACAAAAGAGACAAGAAATTTTCCTGTAAAACTTTTGATGAATACCTACAAGAACACAAAGAAAAAAATTGAGGGTTTATATGATTAAATAACAATTTCATATTCAAAACAATTTACGTGCAACGCACGTATGCACCAACTAGTAAGTTTAAAAGCATAAGACGGTAAAGTACATATTAAAAAACCACAACTGGTAAAGCACAACTACTCCAACCACAAGGGGCAAAATAGAATTTGCCCATAAACTAATAACGCAAGAAGCATCGTTACCCAATTCTGATTGCATACAGTATAGTAGTACTCAAAATTTAAAAGCAATGGCTATGTTTCATGTACGTAATCATTAGATGCTGATTCATGAAGTATTATTGAGGAGAGTTGGCCCCATGTTGAGAATATTTTGTCCAAGTTTTTTGGTTATTGGAAGACTATAGTGGCAAAAAATAAAAAATAAAAAATAAAACTTGAATACTACAAGTTATAAATTGACCCAAAAATGTTGATTTATGATTTTTCTTTGTCAAAGTCATTGCTCAACAAGCAAGCATCTATGCTGGCTAGATAGATACCACTCTTCTCCAGCCTGGAATTTTTTTGACCATAGTCCTGCTGTTGTGCATTTGGGGATTCAAGTCCAAAGGAGAAACAACCCTTTCTATTTTTTTAACTTTATTGCTAAGAGAGAATTTCTTAGATTTGGTGAATCAGATTTGGTCACAACCTATTCAAGGGACCTTACAGTATCGATTTTGCCACAAATTAAAGCTTCTCAAGACAATGTTTAAAGGGATAACCAAGAATATTGGGGAAGTTACAATTAGAGCCAAAGAAGCCAAAGAAGCCAAGGAAGCTTTGGAGAGATGTCAAAGAATGCTGGATGATAACCCAAGTGACCCTGCCATGAATCAAGAAGAACAACGACTCCTTGCAAACTACATTCAAGCTGCTAAGATTGAGGAGGGATTTTACAAACAGAAATCAAGGGTCCAATGGCTCAGTGAAGAGGACAAGAATACATCTTTCTTTCACAAGACTATGGCTAATAAAAGGAACAAAAAAAAAGATTTTGGTTCTTATGAAAGCTGATGGTACAAGAGTTGAAGGGGAACAAGCAGTGAAAGTTGAGGCTCTGGATTACTTTCAAGAGCTTCCGGGATGTTCCTCTAGTACTTATGAGAGTAGGGATATGTTGCAACCTATTATCCAAAATAGAGTTACTGAACAACAAGCTGCTGATATGGAGAGGGATGTCATTGAGGACGAAATCAAGGAAGTTTTTTTCTCCTTTAATGACCAAAAAGCCCCAAGTCTTGATGGTTTCAATGCTTTGTTTTTTAAAAGGGCTTGACAAATCATAGGGAAGGATATTGTTGCTACTGTGAAGGAATTTTTCTCTATTGGAAGGTTATTGAAGGAGCTTTACAGTACCACCATTGCTTTAGTTCCCAAGGTTCCCAATCCTACAACTATGGGGGACTACAAACCTATTTCTTGTTGTAATGTCATGTATAAAGCAATATCCAAAATCATTGCAAACAGGATTAAAAGATCTCTTCCCAGTCTTATAAACACAAACCAAGCTGCCTTTGTCCATGGTAGAAAGATTGGAGACAACATTCTTCTCACTCAAGAGTTAATGAGGAATTACCACAAAAATAAAGGGTCCCCTAGATGTGGTATAAAGGTGGATTAGAGGAAAGCTTATGACACACTTGAATGGGCTTTCTTGTTTGAAGCTTTGGAGGCTCTTAACTTCCCTCACACCATAAGAAGATGGATTCAAGTATGTGTTAGTTTTGCTAGATTCTCAGTGAATATCAATGGTGGGCTTGCTGGATACTTCCCTAGTAGGAGGGGCTTAAGACAAGGTGACCCTATGTCCCCTTACCTTTTTGTCATTGCAATGGAGTGTTTATCTCTCTTCTTCCAGTTCAACATTAGATCAAATCCTAGCTTCAGATTCCATTGGAGGTGTAAAACCCTCAAGATTGCCCAGTTTTCATTTGTTGATGACCTGATGTTGTTTTGCTATGGTGATATGAACTCTGGTTTTGTGATTAAGTATTCTTTGGACCAATTCAGTGTGGCTTCAGGGCTTCAAGTTAATGCAGAAAAGAGTAATATTTTCATGTGTGCAATACATGAAGATATTGCTAGCCATATCAAGAATTTGTTTAGAGTTGAGGAAGGGAAATTGCCTATCAGATATTTAGGAGTCTCACTCATTTCATCTGGTTTGAAGTATCAACACTGCTCTAGTCTTACTGAAAAGGTGGAATCAAGAGTTAAGTCTTGGGTCAATTGATCACTTTCATATGTTGGAAGAATTCAACCTGTCATATCCATTCTCAGCTGCTTGCACATCTTCTGGGCTTCTCATTTGAGCCTTCTACATAAGGTTATTCATAGAATTGAACAGATCCTGAGATCCTTTATTTGGAAGGGCACTGATCTTAGCCATACGGAAGCAAAGGTCTCTTGGAAAGAGGTGTGCAAACCTAAAGAATGAGGGTTTGGTATCAAAAGGTTGAGGGACTAGAATAGAGCTTTGCTTATGAGGCACTTGTGGCAGCTTTTTAATGACAAGGAGAATTTATGAGCTCAGTGGATCCATGCCTTTTACATCAAAGGAAGAATCCTATGGGAATTCAAAGCCTCCCAAGCATGCTCTTGGAATTGGAGAAACTTGCTGAAACTTAGAAAGCTGCTTAGGCCTTGCCTTATTCATAGGATAGGAGATGGGAGCTCAACAAGCCTATGGCTGGACATCTGGCATCCCCTTGGTCCACTCCTTCAAAGAAGCAACCCAAGGATTTTACTTGAAACCAGAATTCCAAGGGACGTGAAGGTTTGCAGAATTGTTTTGAACAACCAATGGAATTGGACATTTGGTACATCCACTCAAGTTCAGGAGATCATCAATGCAATGCCAAGTTACCTTCCTGACCAAGATACGGAGGACTCTGTCAAGTGGACATTAACTGCGGGTGGTATGTTTTCTTCTATATCTGCCTGGGAACACATTAGGAGTGAAGGACCAACCATGCAGTGGCATAAATTAGTTTGGTATGGTAAAGCTATCCCAAGAATGGCCTTCATCCTTTGGCCTATTAGATGTAAGCTAAGCACTAAGGATGGAATTCAAAGATTTGCAACTCATATTGACCCACAATGTGTTCTATGTAGAAGAGTCGAAGAGACACACAACCATTTGTTTTTTGAATGTAGATTCTCTAACAGGGTTTAGAATGGTGTTATGCTCCTAAGCAACTAGCAGTGGCAGCAGAGACAATGGGCTGAATCAATCTCATGGGCTGCTCAACATTGGAGGGGAAAATCAATGAAGACAACTATTTTAAAGATAAGTCTCTCAGTTTCTGTTTATTCTTTGTGGAATGAGAGGAATGAGAGAATTTTCAAAAATCAGAGCAAGGACCCAAATTCTCATTCTCAATCTATCAAGCAAACCATTAGAGAAAGGGCTCATATCCTTGAAGTTCAAGAGAACTCAACAAAATGCAATTCTGTTGCAACAATGGAACCTTCCTGAAGCTTGCTTGATCTAAGCTATGCTTGGTCTCCCATTGTTTTGAGCTCTTCTGGCTCTTTGCTCATTAAGGGTTTCACATCTCGCAACTTGGAAGTTGTATTTGGGTGGAAGTATTGGCTGAAAGCCTATACCTCCATCAAAATTCTCTTTCCAAGCTGTGCCTTTTGAGTTGTTTGTTAGGCTTACAATTTTGTTCCTTTTGTTAGGTCTCCTGTACATGGTGTCTTATTGTACATGTCTTTTGTTCTTAATATAGTTCTACTGATTTCCGACAAAAAAGAAATCTTTCTGAGTTGGCGAGTTGTGCGTGGATGCTTCCAGGCCATGTTGGTACACTACAACTTAGATACTAGATACGACACGATTGATTTCTAACTATAACTAGAGTGTTCAGCCTCTGACATAAGACTGCTCCATTTTTTTTGGTGATGCACCCTAATTTGCTTTTAATTAAGGCTTTTATTAGTAACTGCTAGGAGTCCTTGCCAAGTCCGACCCCAAGATTTGTGTACTGACTGGGAATTTTTTTTTAATGATTCTGCTGCTATGGAGTTTTTCTACTATACATTTCGTTCCAATACCGAAAGCTACAATCTACCAAAACTCATTATGATTTAAACACACCAAGTTACGACTCAGAGGATGTTATTTGTATATGTATGCTAAATTCTTGTTGATCTGATGGAGGCATCAAATGCGAAATAAATTTGTGCGAGAGAGTAGTATTCTTTTTTAACAAGGAAAATGTTATTAAGACCTAATTTGGAACCTAATTTGTGACCTAATTTAATGCAACCATTAGATTGAAAGTCCATCTAACATTATAACTTATTGCTAATCAAATGACTGTATTTTAGAGTATCCTTACAACTTTACTCGTTTGACAATTTTAGATTGGCTGCAGCTGTCAGCAGGATTCCTTTAATCTTCATCACAAACACCTTTTGTATTGAATTTAAATCTGAAAAACAATGTTTGAAGTATATATAATAGAAGATAACAGAGATATGATGAAAGATTTGTGCTAGGGTTGCAATGTGTTTTCTCCTCCACCTGGGTTTTATAACAACTAAAAAGTGTACGTTATAAACTCATTCTAAAAAAAATAAAAAATCAAACTGCGAGAGTTATTTCATTGACCCTATCTTAACCGCTCCTTCAGTACATCCACTTTTGTTCACTTGCATAGTGACAGTACACATAGTAGTAGTTTGACCGAATCAAATTACTTAGCCAACCTGGCCAATTATGTTCGTTGTCTTCTAATTTTTTTATGTGATTAAACAAATATGTATAAATTTTTTTTTTAAACAAGCAAAAAAAGAGGGGAGACTAATAGGTAGTAACCCTTGGATGTGATCACGAGGGTCCTTTCTACAGTAAAATATTCAGTTTGAACCATAGCTATTAATTCGAGAGAACAATTTGTCACCACACTAATAACAAACCACATTATTCCCATAGATAGAGCCCTATTTGTTAATCACATAGGAGTTAGGGACGACATTAAACGAATACATCTTACTACTAGACCATCAACTTGAGTGGTAAACAAATATGTATAATTGAAGACAATGCAAACTGTTAGTCTAATGCAGTAGTTTGAATTGAGGGCCATTTTTGCCACTCATTCCATAACTTCACCCTAACCCAACTTTTCCAACAATTCCACTCAAAGTCATAGTATGAGGTCCTTAGTTTGAGCAGTACTGTTCAACGTACAAGTTGACACCAAAGTAAACCCCCCCCCTCCCCAAAGGGCTCTCCTCACTTGTAATTGCAAGAAGGGAGACCGTTAGCCTGTATTTTTGAATGTGTATCTATCTATTTACATTACAACAACGATCATTTTCTTTGACGTGAGATTTTAGAAGTTTTTTCTCCTACTTTTCTAAAATTCTAGAGTTCTGAATTATTAGATGCAAATTCAAATTTTCCTCTAATTAGAAGAAACTCGTGTCATAACTGCTCTTGTTAAACTTCCAAGTTAGTTTAACTAGTTAACTTTTACTTACGAGCAATGCAATAGGGACCTTGTTTGAGAATTTATTTAATGACCTAATGATGTGGCTTTAATGAAATCATTAGATTAATTGTAAATTCTAATGTTAGATGAAGTCCACAACCAATTCAATGGTTGTATATCTTTCGGTCCCTAAATAAAGTCCCAGGTCCAAATAGCATTTCCCTTGACTTAATCTAAACTCATACGGTCCTTTATCTCTATCTATAACTCGTCACCATAAACTCCACGTTAAACCAACAACTTCTAAAAGCTTCCACTTTCTGTATAGGTCCCATTTTATCTTTCACTGCTTATCAGTATGTATCAATATTTTTTGTGAAGAGAAAGGAGAACACTTGTATGAAATACTTGTACGGGGCGGTTTCTAGTATATACTACGTACCAGCAGCAAATACACTGCGAAGAAGGGTCCCCTAATTTCCCTCTTCTTTTTTTAAAGCTTTTGTCATGGATTGTAGAGGAACCAAACCTCATTTTTGTAAGGAGAATACATGAAAAGATAGGGATTAGTGTGTGCATAAAGATCTACCTATTTTCCTCAGTCTTGGTCTGAGAACAAATACTTTCCCGGAATGCTAAGGCTGAAGCTTAGAAATATTCCATTCGATATCTTTCCTCCTCACTCACAAAAGGGGTCGCAGTGACCAGGCCCGGACGACTGTTTACCAAACACACAGGTCTCCGCAAAGTCGTAAGACCATGTATGGGGGCTGACGCCTGCCCAGTGCCGGAAGGTCAAGGAAGTTGGTGACCTGATGACAGGGGAGCCGGCGACCGAAGCCCCGGTGAACGGCGGCCGTAACTATAACGGTCCTAAAATAGCGAAATTTCTTGTCGGGTAAGTTCCGACCCGCACAAAAGGCGTAACGATCTGGGCACGACATCAAAATTATTGAAGTATTCAAATCTGTTGGAACTTTATCCGCTTCAGAATCTCAGAATAATTTGATACAAAAAGAAATAGTAAACTTCATGCACGTGCTGTACTCCTACATGCCCAGTGATTACCAAATTCATTACCCCATATTAAATTTTTAAACTTTAGACTGGGTCAAAAAGGGGGCATCTCTCCCCTTTTAATGCATTTATGATCTGAGTGAGCCTAATGCCAATTTACTACCTTCGGGAAAAAGAGATAATGCTAGATTGACAAAATCATTGGACACAAATAAGTGACCAAATAATGTGATATTAAACTGAAAAAAAATTTGGACAAAAAATAGAGACTAAATAATGTGGCATCTAAAATTCGAGTTTTACCTATTGCGCAAGTTTCTACATCATTTGNTTTGGACAAAAAATAGAGACTAAATAATGTGGCATCTAAAATTCGAGTTTTACCTATCGCGCAAGTTTCTACATCATTTGGTCACTGTTTTTAGTCTCATTTTTTGGTTAACATACCATTATCTAAACAAAAGCCTACCATATCACCTGTCCAGTTTATGCATACCTCCCCAATCTTCATACCATAGAAAAATTCTTTGAATATCGTGCCTAGGGTTAATCTTAGAGGTAATTTGTGACTGAAGGCATAGTACAACGTAAGCATAAATTATGTCAAACTGGATACGTAAGTTTCTACATCATTTGGTCACTGTTTTTAGTCTCATTTTTTGGTTAACGTACCATTATCTAAACAAAAGCCTACCATATCACCTGTCCAGTTTGTGCATACCTCCCCAATCTTCATACCATAAAAAAATTCTTTGAATATCGTGCCTAGGGTTAATCTTAGAGATAATTCGTGCTTGAAGGCATAGTACAACGTAAGCATAAATTATGTCAAATTAGACACGTAAGTTTCTACATCATTTGGTCACTGTTTTTAGTCTCATTTTTTGGTTAACATACCATTATCTAAACAAAAGCCTACCATATCACCTGTCCAGTTTATGCATACCTCCCCAATCTTCATACCATAGAAAAATTCTTTGAATATCGTGCCTAGGGTTAATCTTAGAGGTAATCTGTGACTGAAGGCATAGTACAACGTAAGCATAAATTATGTCAAACTGGATACGTAAGTTTCTATATCATTTAGTC
>CAUOFW020005613.1:1376048-1421048 GCA_963454935.2 Ilex paraguariensis | reverse complement strand
CCATAGAAAATTTCTTTGAATATGGCATCGAAGTGAATCAAGCTTAGCAGTGTGTGTTCATATATATATATATAGGTGAATATATTTTTTTCTTTCCATCTTAGCCATCTACAAGAACGGAGCGAGTAAATCACTCTGGGTGGGCACGTTAACTTCATAAGCTTTAAAATTTTCTCCCAATTAATAAAAGCATGACTGTACATTTATTTTTTTCTATATTATATAGAAAATGCTATTTAAACCTAATTTAAAGACCTAATTCAATACAATCATTGGATTAGTTGTGGGTTCCGTCTAATATTGGAACTCACAACTAATTCAATGATTGTATTGAAGCTATATCATTAAGTTCCTAAATAAGGTCTTTATAGCATTACTGATATTATATTTGATGCTAAAACCTTCATTAATTACTTGAGTTTTCGCACATCATCCATTTATAAGTCATTTGGTTATGAAATTGAGTCTTCACAATCTTTATATATGCAAATGCTCGTTGTAAGGACTATTACAATTGGTAAAATCAATGTCAAAGTTATCCAAATAAACTAAATGATCTTATAATTCTAAGTTACGGGTTTGTTTGATTCATATACTCACAAAATAATCCTCTATTTTATTTCATAATGACTATGACTTTTATATAATAGTGAAATTAATCCCATAATTTTTAAAAAATTACAAAATATCCTAAATTTGTCCAAAATTTATCTAGATGTGTCCGAAAATGTGTCTAAAAGTTTATAGTCATTTAGGAATAAGTCTGTATTAGTTGATAACTTAACTCAATAAAGTTTTTCTCGATTTTTGGGATTAACCACATGAATCATGTTTGTCTATTCTATTGAGTCAAGATCCATATATTTCATTAACTTCAATTTTTTTTCAGTATCTTATAATTAATTTAATAGAAGAAATATTCAAAATTTATATATGAAATTTTGAGAATAGAAAAACATTGAAGGTCGGTATTAGCCTTGACTGGCTCCACCATTGGCTGCCTATAACCCCCTAATCATCCATAACTCCATCAATTATACTTATCACTTGTAACTTGTGCAGGAGCCACCAGTATTATATATAATCGAAGGCCTTTCTAACCATGCACAATGAAGTTTTTTGGGATCTGCGTCGGACAAATGGCATGCCCTCAAGTCCAAAGAAGTCCAGCATGGTTGTTTTGAACCCATCACCAAAACGGGCCAAGTCGATAGGTATCGTGTTTTTTTTTTTTTTTTTCTAATTATTAATAAACCTTAGACAAGGCCTTGTGTCACTATATATACACAGTTGCACGTCAAAGAATGCCACTGAATATGAATCTTCTATGCCTTTTCGTGAATTATTGATGAGAATGGATCAAACAAGGAATAATAAAATTTGGTAATGGATGTGCATAAAGAGGAATCTATTCCCATGTTGAAAATTTCTCAAGCTCCTTTGGCTTCAAACCTCACCTGCGTGCACCGGAACTACATAAACCTACAAGTCAGGAAGGTGTATACGCAGGTCAGCTAAATGCCTTGAATGCGATTGTGCATCCATCTCACTCATGACAACATATGGAGGTCATCTGTGCTTGGTACTGGATGAGGTGAACAATTCCCGCCTTTCCGATAAAAGTAAATTACCCTTTGACCCCTTAATTATGCTTTTGTCTCTCATTTTCAACTACGTTTTTTCTACTTTGTTTTCTTACTACGGTTACAATTGGTTTCACACTGTCCCCTACTATCAAATTTATCAAATTATATATCCAATTAGGGTAATTAGTTTCACATTACTTCTATTGTAATAATTAAAAATGTGCATTCCATTGCACAGGTGGACATTTCCTATTTAACAAACAATGAATGTTTGATTTTGGAATAATTTGAAACTAAGAGAATAACATGTGATACCATTTTACTAAACAAAGGGGCATAGAACTTTTGTTCGGAATATGGAGCTTTTGACTCATCCCATGGACTTCTAAAAAAAAACCCCAAATAAGGGTGATTTTAAAAATAATTCTCAAATACAGACATTTTTTAAAAATGTTAAACGAATTGACGTTTTTAGGATAAAGACGTCAAATGGACTGACGTCTTTATTCTAAAAACATCAGTCCATTTAATGTTTTTTAGCTCAATATTGTAGCTTAGCCCACCACTAAAAACGTCAATTTGACGTCATTATATAAGGGACGTCAAACGGACTGACGCCGTTGGACTGCCCCAATGCACCAACAAAACATTAAGCTAGATCAAGCTACACCAACAAAAGATCAAGCCAATCAACTTGTAAATGACATATATAATAAATAAAATAATACATATATAATAATTAAACCACTCAATTATTTTATGTTGTACCACCTGCACAAAAAATAATGTTAAATGTTTATTTAATAAATAAATAAATTAATAATAAATTTTGATATTTTAAAAATACATAAATTTCTTTTTGTCTTACTGACATTGTTTTTCCTTAATAATACCTAAAAATATTTTGCTCCCTCTTTTTTTGAGAGGATGAGTAATTAAATTTTTATTTATTAAAAATTTAATTACATTCAATAAATAAATTTTGATAATTTAAAAATACTTATATTTTCTTAGCATATCAAACTCTACTGACAAGACCAAACACACAAAATATGTAATGCTTGAATAAATTAATCTATGTTTGGATAATTATTATAACTGTCCTTAAATTTTATCTTGAGTTTTAATTTAGTCCTTAGGGATAGGTTTTGTGTCTTTTTTTTTTCCTGAGTAAAATGTTAAATGTTTATTTAAAAAATTAATTAATTAATAAATAAATTTTTATATTTTAAAAATACATAAATTTCATTTATGTTATTTAATTAAAAATTTAATTACATTCAATAAATAAATTTTGATAATTTAAAAATACATAAATTTCCTTTATCCTACTGATATTTTTCTCCATAACAATAATACCTAAATTTTTTTTGCTTCCTCTCTTTGTGAGAGGATGAGTTTATTTTTATTTAATTGAAAATTGAATTACATTCAATAAATAAATTTTGATAATTAAAAAATACTTATATATTTTAGCATATCAAACTTTAAAAATTAAAAACATATATATATAATTAAATTTAAGGTCCCATACAAACTGTATGCGTTACACCCAATAATTTCTCCTCTAGAAGTATATGTTCTGAAAAAATATAAGTTATTCAAAACGTATAAATGTAAAAATAAGATGTCAACAACGTGGTTGATATTCAAAACAACATAAAAGATTATCGAGTACATATAAATATGATGGGATAAAAGTGTCATACGCATCATCGTCCAAATCAGAGAAATCAAAAAGTTCAGGATCAGAAACAAGTAACAGATCCTCTAAAATTTTAATTTTGGCATATTCAGGATCAAAATGCTCTATTTTAGCATAATCGAGTGCGTGAAAACGATCAAGACGACGCTGCATTTGATCATTTTCACGTTCAAGCCTTGAAATGACCTCGTCATGATTGTTTGAATTCTGTGAATTGTAAATATCAGCCGAATGTGCCTTTGGTACTACAATTCCATGTCAACGACAAAATACTTCAAGGTCACAACGTTTATTATATAATTGTCGCCATATTGGTGTGGGTTCGATACGAGCACCTAGAGGTGGATAATCAGTTGCAGGCCCAACAATTACATGTCCAGCTTGTCCAAATAGGTGATAAGGGTCGATGAGCTCATTTTGGAATGAACACTTTCGTCCATAACACGTTATACCACTGGAGTCGGTATATGATTCGATAGAAGGAACTTTGTTCAACGATGTTGAGTTGTCTGTTGAGCATTCACGTTTGTTACCCGAAGATGAACTATTTTGGTGATTGCGTGAAGAAGAACTTGCATGTGATGTGCTCCTAGATATTTTGTTTGATGGTGGTGTATTTACACAACTGTGAAAGGTAGTATATATATGCTCGGTTTGACATAGTTTGGAACTGATTTGCCAGTGATAGAAAATGACAATGAAAAAGTTTGGATATGACAATACACTGCATAAATTGATTAAATTGACAACACACTGCATAGATTGACTACACACTGCATAGATTGATTAAAGTGACAACACATTGCATACATTGACAACACACTGCATACATTGACAATTACAAGATGTGACAATAAAAAAGTTGACATATGACAACACACTGAATAAACTCATAAAACAAAAATGATGATTAAAGTAAATAGGACATATACATAAACGTTATATGCTTAATAAGGTGAATAGTAATTAAATTTTTTAATTTTCATCAGACATATACTCATCTGATAGGTATTATTTATTAGACAATACCTTAGATCGCTCAGTAGCTGTTAACTCCTTGTCAAATGCAGTTGTGACCATGTCAAATGCTATTTGGAGCATATAATATCAACACTTGTGGAACATCATCATATTATTCTCCTTTCATATACGTTTAACTAATGCTTCATAGTTGACTTTATTCTTTCGGGGCATGGTAAGTGAAAGTCTATGTGGCACTGGTACACCAAGTTCTCTCAAATCTGTGCATAATGACTGTGATTCATTAACACGAAAAATCCATTCTTGACAAAGTCTGGCATAATACTCCTTTGGATTAGAAAATCTCACTCTTGTAATCATCATCTCACTCTTGTAATAACCAAACTGGTTCATGCCTATGGCTAGTATCATTTGCTCGTACTCCTGAAGTAGACATAATGTGCAATACATGTTATATGACCCACTATATATTATGTTTTTATAATGATTTTCATTGTCTGAAATAAATACATTTGTCAGCAGTGCAGTAGTGTGTAGTAGCCATTATGTTTGAGTTGATGGTCAAACAGTAACAAGATATTTGTGCAATACGCGTGACTACACATTTGTACACAGTGACTGTGACAACATACTGAAAAATGTAGTCCACTGATTTTAATAGACCCTCAATCATAATGGTGACTACACACTATTGCACACTGTGACAACACAATGTTAGTCGTTGTGACAACACACTAGGTTGATGTGACTAAATACTAGTTAAATGTCAGTCTGTGTGACTACACAATGGTTCATTGCCAGAAAGTGTTAGTAGATATTATTGTGTAGTCCGTGATTGTGACTACATAATGTTCTAATGTCATTCGCATACTCACATAAATAAATTACCTATAAATATGAACTCATGTGAAATGTTCAATGTACATAATTTATCTCTAACAATGAATTTTAGTTCGAGAACCATGTTTGAAACTCTAGGTTATCACTAGGTTTTAGAGGATAAGTTCTTTTACTCAATGAATCCTCAGTTGTGCTATTCACTAACAGCTAGGAACACAATGATGAAAGAATGACAATATCGCTTGACAGAAAGAGAAAATCTAAGCTTAGATTTACGTTCTTGCAACATAAGAAGGTCTCGACAGATTGCCATTGGTATGCCTATCAACACTCTTCAAGAATTAGAACGAGCATTGTTTCGCATTCGAGTTGAGAATAATCGAATGACAATCCGTTGTAATCGGTACAATCTGCGCCGTATTGCAAGCGACCGTGCTGCAGAAGGGAGGATGCAAGAAGCAAGTTTAAGCTACCAATTGAGTGGTGAAGCTGGATGTATTTCTGATCATTACTTGTCTGATGAAGATGAAGACCTATGAAGAAGTGTCCTTGAAATCTTGTGTTGTAATATTTACACTTTCGTCGTCTTACTTGTGTGTGCAATATGTTTATGTATTTTGTTTCTATGAAATATGGTGCACTACTCCAGTTTGTAAAGTTCATCTAAATTTTAATAATTTATGTTATGTTATTCAACAAACATGTCTTTAGAGTGTTGAATAAATAATCTGAAAGGCAGTAATGAAATAACATTACATGAAACTATGAAAGCAAACATATTTTATATACAACAATAATATTTACAAATTTTATACAAACAAATGTCAAAAAAAAGACTATGTCCCACAAGGCGGTGGTATCCTCTGTCGCTTGGGCCGTTGACCATCAGGCGGAGGCGGTATATCTTCTATGACTTCACAATCTACTGAATCATGTGTATGGTGTATATATCGATCGACTCCATGCTGACCTTTGCCTCGACCTATGTGTGATAGTGATGGGTCCTGTGTAACTCCCTCAGCTGGAATCTCAGCATCATCGGAGCTATCATCGTATGGAACAAGAGAAGTAGGTCGTGTGGGCATTGGTGGAACAATACGTGGAATACATGGCCCAGCAGGTGGAAGTGATGTATCTACCGTAACGCCTGACGCTAGTGTAGGTGTGAATGGAGTCGCTGATGCATCAACACCGGGAGAGGTCAGTGGTGGACCACATGATGTAACAGTAGGACGATCAAGCGGTGATGAAGACTAATGGTGAACGACCGGTGTAGGAATGTCAAAATCAAAAGTTGGGACATATGGGGTAGATGGGCCTGCCTCTGCAATAGTTTGGGGAACATATCTAACCGATGAGCCTGCCTCTGATGATGTCACAACAATATCCACGGCTGGTGGGGGAGTCTGCTCATGTGCGCGTGCAGTTGAAGGTCGAGGTATATGTACTCCCCGCTGTCGTATAGGAACTGGGGCTGTAACAACTGGCTGTTGACTGGCTCCCGGAGGTTGCACAAGTCATCCGTGCTCAGAAAGAGCTGACAAACACCGGTAGCTTAGCTCCTTCATCTGCCTGATGGCTGCCTGATATCTCCCTATATTAGGTTCCCCACTAACAACATCATGAGCTGTGTGATAAACCTGTGTAAATGTCTGTGTCTGCAGAACAAAAAAAATAACGATTTTAATCAAAATCAAATAATTTATGTACTATATTTTATTTAAATATCAAGTAAACAACACATACCATCAACTTTATGATATTGCCGACGGGCTGAAAACCAACTTTAGGGTGTGCATCGGTGGTCCGATAAGTAGCCTAGTGATGCGCCGATACCACTCTATGTAGGGATCAGTGGCATCCATCATGTCGAGCGTAAGGTCGCCATGAACAATAGAATCCTGCCGCTGATCCCACATCCTGATGTACCACTGATGTGCGATCGTCCAGTCATAACCATGTCTGCCACGCCTATTTGTGGCATGCAGCTCCCGACTGGAATCACATGGCGCTAGTATGGGCTGTCTGCATCCAAACTGTCACATAACACGGTCTGAAAAATGCCACTCCACCACATCAAAACATATGAACGGGGCTCGGGTAATCCATAAGTCTCGCCCACGTAAGCTGTAATCGGGTAGAGTGGCCAACACATCAGCGGTGAATGGCTGTCATATCATTTGTAGTATAAAAAAAACCAATTTTGTTAGATGTACCCAAAAAATAAAAATTTCGGTAGAGTTTCCCCTCTATGTATGACATCAAATTTTTTTTCAAAATCACCTGTTGCATAATATATTGCATAATACATCCAACTACCAATCATACCAACAAAAATCACCAACAACCAACTACAACACATCCAACAACAACCAACAACAACACATCTAACAACAACCAACAATTACCAATCATACAACACATCCAACAACAACCAACAACATCTAGTATTTTCGCTTGTATACCTGATCATCGTGCATCTGATCCAGCTGATCTCTATAATGTTTGAGGACATGGGTAGGCGGGTGTTGCTCCGAAAATACAACATCCTAACTACATAGCACAAAAAATAAGATTAGTTGGATGTACAATAAAATACTTAATGAATAATAAAACATCTTACCTACACCCACGAGGCCCTAGTGGTAGGTCATCAAGTACTGGTACATGTGGTGCAACACCATGTAGCAGTGCAGGTGCAGGTGCAGGTGCAAGTGCAGGTGCAGGTGGTACATCATCTGCTGGGCTGGCGTTTGGATGTACATCATGTAAAGGATCACGTGGGAATAATCGTTGAGGATGTATATGCAATAAACGTTCCCATGCCCATAACTATATAAAAAAACCAAAAAAGTTGTGTAACACATACATTTGTCATTACAATAAACAATATATATTTAAACAAACATGAAACATAAGTTTGCATGTACCTGTACTAGAACAAGCAATTCGTCGATGTCCTTAGCATCACGTCTAGTGGCAATGCACATCTCCCGATAAAGCCAAGCCAATGCTGTGTTACCCCAATTGTACTGACTAGCTGATGTAAGATTGACAAGTAAATGAAGGAACATCAACTTGACATTGCTAGAAGACTTGTATAAGAAGAGGTATGAACCGATCAGGAGCATGATGTAGGCTCTGGCATAAGAAGCAATAAAATCATTATCTGCATCTACTGGGACACCTTCATCCAAATGCCCTCGCAATGCAGAAAGCCTGAGAAAAGACCTGTCGATAGCCCCCTCGACCGGTGTAAAATCAAGCAACTGCTGGCATAATGTTGGCCATGTCCTGTCTGCCGGACAACTATCTATCCCAGACATTGCCATACCATAAATCGGTAGGCCTATGAGAACAGCAACATTCTGAAAACTGATCGTAGCCTCTCCCACCGGAAGATAAAAAACATGCGTCTCGACATGCCATCTCTTGACAAACACTGTGATGAGTGCATGGTCCAACTGCTTGGACGCAATCTTGTGCGCCCCGTAAGAGCCAACTATAACCAAATGACGGAGCACATGCTCATCTATGACATGTAACTGTTGTGCAGTGCAATCACTACGCCTGTAGTGCAACAGAGGCAGATCTATGCCCTGCCAGATATCCTCTGGTCGATGATCAGCCTATAACGCAAGAATGGAGTGGTCTTGTGGACTAGGATGTAATAACCACTGTCCATCGATGTCCATGATCAATAACTATTTGAATATACAAAAAACAACATTCACCATCAACCATCAAACAAATCATTACAACAAACATTTAAATACAAGACATTGTACCAAAATGGGGCTACAACATAATCACATCGACAAGTCCAATACACAAATGATATAATATACAATAACATATGAAGCTTACAAAACAACAAAATACAATCTACTAAAAGGATACTGGAGCCCACGTATTTATGGATGTACACTTCCGACGATTATGACCCAGTTCACCGCATAGCTAACAATGTATCTGATTACGACCCTCTAGCGGGAAGTCCATCTCATTCCGTATGCGCATCGTTCGTGGCTGACCAATCAATTCTCGACATTGGTTACAATTAAGGACTAATTTGGGCCATGAGGGATCATCCAAGTAATGTTCATCCTCCAGGGGAAACATTTCATGTGCCCAATTTTTTTTCAAATTGTCGATAGTGTATATGAGATCTATGTAGGGATGAAAATGCAACTGAAGATAAGAGCATACAACCAACACATGCGAGCAAGGAATTCTGTAAATTGCCCATTTTGCGCATGTGCACGAATGATCTTCAAGACATACAACTTGCTTATGACCACCGCCAGTTGACACTTTAACAAGACCACGCTGTATATGAAATGGCGTCATGTCGTGGACACAACTCATTTGTTGTGCATGTTTTAATCGTTCCATAACACGCTTAGGAAACTCCATCCCATTTTCTTTTCATTTTGCCACTTGGTCTCGACGTTCAAAATGATACTTAGTGACCTGATAACATATCAAATGCACACAAGCAGTTATGAGCAAATACCTAGCACCTTGAAGAACACTATTGAAGTCCTCTGAAATATTGGTTGTCATGATGTCATACCGTCGTCCACCATCATGTGCTAATGTCCACTTCTCCAATGGTATATCAGTCAAGTATTTATAGGCTGTCTCTTTGACATTGCGTATCTAGTTCATTAAATTATCGAACTCGCGAACCTGTCTTGCCTTTCCAGCCCTCCACATAAGATCGTACAAATGTGCATCCTTAAACTCTGTATTAAAATTACTACGACCATGTCGAAGACAAAAACGATGATAATCATGTGGTGAATGCCACCCAAAATCTTCCTTGTTCACAGTCGCAAGAATCCCCTTGTGCCTATCAGAAATTAAACATATCCCTTCCCGATGTCTAAGAACAATCCGTCGAAGGTAATATCGAAAAAAAGCCCAACTTGACGTATTCTCCTCTTCCACAATATCAAATGCAATGGGAAACAACTGCTTATTAGAATCAAAAGCAATCGCCACTAACAATTTTTCGTTGTACTTTTCATGCAGAAATGTCCCATCAATACTGACAACAGGTCGACAATATTTAAACCCTTGAATGCTGGCCTTGAATGTCCAAAATAATCGTAAAAAAATATTAAATCCAGGAGTTTCAGAGTTGTACCGCCACTTAACAATTGAGTCAGGGTTATGCTTCTTGATGGCACCCAAAAACTTTGGCAACATGTCATATGATGAGTCCCAATCACCGAAAATCTTAGCAATAGCTTTGTTCCTCGCAATCCATGCTTTCTTATAGGAAATATCAAACTTGAACTTCTCCTTTATATTCTTCTGAATTGTCGACATTTTGGTTTGTGGTGTATCACCCACGATTTCCAGTATATTATGACAAATGAAGTCAGAGTCTAACTATTGATGGTCACGACTCATCCTAGGGTAGAAGTAGGTATGTGGTCCATCACATTTCGTGACCTGAAATATTTTTAATTTTTTCCTAAAGCAAGCACGCAGTCTCCACGGGCAGTTAGGCTGCATGTACATGATGCACTACACAGCCCACACAGTTGTGTTTGTCTCGACCACAATAAAATCCTGATTCAGTTTGATTGAATACCATTTAACAGCTCTAATCAATGAAACTTTATCCTTAAAAATCATGCCCTTCGCCAACTCAATCTTCACCAGATCCCACAAATTCTGTTCAACTGACGGTACAAAGCTATCTGCTTCAGTATACTGGCCAAATTCAGTGGTTGTGAATGAGGTAGAGTAAGGCTTATGCATCTCCACCACCTGAGCAGCCTCAAAGGTTTCACCATTATCATCTTTGTCATCCGGCTCATCAATCATTAATTCCTCAAACTCTTCTTCTTCGTAGTCATCATCAGAGACATCTGTACGATCATTAGCACACATTTCTTCATATTCTCGAATTAGGCATTGTTGCATTACTGGTTGATAGACATCATCTTGTTCACCCAAATCAATTCCCCCTCACCCATTTCAAAATTTTGACTTAGTGAATTGTTGGCTGAGTTTCCATTGTATGTTGTGGTTCCAACTCTTTGTTTGGTGTAAAAGTACTGCCCAAACTCATCCATTACTTACATCCCAACGGAAGTTGAACATTCATCCATCACACCAGAAGTTGGAAATGGCAATGAACCCATCTCTCGCCTAAGCGACTCAGTGTAAGACATGACAGTTGTGGTTATACACCCTCCGGTCTAACTACTGCCTATGACAGCATTGATGTCCTCCGTCTCAACGTACAAAGCAACACAACAATGTTGGAGTTTTCACGTACCACATTAACCATTGAGGTCACTAGTTAATCGTTGACAATTTTCAGACCGATATGTGTATTTATGTTTGGTCTTGGTCCTGTTCCAACTATAAAAGGATATCTACATGTCAACTTCAACTTGTTATGCACCTTGTCCAACCCTATTACTGTGTAAATTTTACTCAATAACTCCGACAGTTGTGTACCACTATTGATAACAATACCACCTTTGGAAGGACAACTATATGATAAATCCTCCGAGCCATAATTCATTTTTCCACTCCAATATAGCAAAATGGTAACTTGTTTTTCTGCCATTTCAATTAGTTTCGGCTGTAGAATAAGTTTTGAATTCTGAAGAACCTGGGAATAGATAGAAACGATTAATACTTGAAGAAATTATCAATTAGAAAACCTACAAGGATGAAATGTACTTGTATGATAACAAGAAAGATGAAGATACAACTTTTATATGGAAGTTTGAATATATAATCCCCACAAGAGGGTATCTCCTTAGATGTTATCATGTATTGAATCAGAAGTGAAACATGTTATCAAGAAGCCAAACAATGTAGGCAATTTTTTTGGCTAACAAGGCAGTAATTGAACAACATTGACAACTTTATCAAAATTATTAGGACTATCCAACTCAAGGATGACAATACTGGAGTGACTTTGAGTGATTCAAAATCAACATGCTTATTTTGAAGTAAATGTGGTGTTTAATGCCTAAGAGAAATAAATACAGAACTTCAATTAAGATCGAGAGAGACAGACATGGAATAGAGAACCTACATAATGTTTGAGTGTAATTCTCTCTAAAAATTAATAATGTTTATACTTGACGCCCCAATCAGAATTAACCTTTTGGAAAAAGTAATCATGCCTTAGACTGAAACTTCAATTATGTTAGGAGTGTAGACAATACAATATAAGTTGCTATTGTGATCCTATCAGTTACAATAGAAGTTGCTATAAAGACAATACAATACGGGTCTATATGAGTTAACAATACCAAATACAATACGGGTCTATATGATCACTTGAGATGATCAAGTGATCTAACCATTACCAATAAAAGAGAAATAGTAGACAAGTTGATATAGACCCGTATTTTTCCAACACCACAGAGGGTATGAACCGATAGATTGATGGATACTTTCTTAATAAAAATCTGAAACCTGAGTTTGTTAATATCTAACACCGCCATTAATGATTACCAATTGATGACATAGTTAAACTGAATCACACAGTGGAATGTCAAGTGGTGATAGTCGTTGAGATTCGATTAATAATTTCAAAGTTTTCATGGTTATTCGTAGTTGTGTTTGGAGTATGGGATGAGTAAGATATAACATGCACAACAAAAAACCTTTGTGCAAGAATAATCTAGAGAACTATGAAAAAGAATCTCAAAAGGGGATTTGTGATTTTTGGTTTTTGGAGGTAGTATGTTAATTAGATATGTAGCAGCTGCAAACGCATGAAACTACAAAGAATAAGTAGGAGATGCTCCAGTTAGAATGTTGAGAGCAGTTTATGTAATATGCCTATGTTTCCTCTCAGAATTTTCATTTTGCAGAGGGGTATCGAGGCAAGACTTAGCATGATGAATTCCATGAATAGATAGAAAATGTTCCAGTTGAGAACTTGAGAATTCACCTCCTCCATCAAAATGAAACACTTTAAGCCTTTGAGACAATTGATTTTTAATATAGGGATTAAACTAGAGAAAAATAATATTATGGTCAAAAGCTCAACAATGTGGGATGGGTCAAAAGCTCCAATATATTATGGACAAAGTGCATTTGGATCCATATAGTGCTACTGAAGATCATGAAATTACAATGACAGTAGCTTCAGTTGGGTGTTCGTGTACATCAACGTTTCACTGTCTTCAACCAATCAAAGATCTAGCAAATCAAACCCAATTGAACTTTGCAGCTCATAAGCCATTTCAGTTCACCCAAATTAAATCATCCATAAAAAGCTTTGAACCCAAACAAAAAATAAACTAAATCAATAACAGATACTTCTCAAATAAAACCATTGAATCATAATAAAAATAAGGCCATCAAATTATAGCAGAATTATCAATAAAATCCAAAAAAATTCCCTTACTACCCATCTCTGATTGTTCACCAAAATTACCAAGAAAACTCAAACTACGTCCAATGACATATGAAATCAAGCAGAACAGGAAAAAATGGAGAACAAAACATACCCTTTAATCTCCTTAGAACCCCAGCTTGGGGAAAAACCACCTTTTCTACTCACGGGACTGAAGAATGTTGCTTGGTGGTGCTTGGATTTGGGGCTTCGATGGTGGGTGCTGCTGGGTGGTGAAGTGTGGTGCTACGAAGGTGGGGGTGCAGTGGTGGTGTAGGGTGGTGGTGGGTGTGCTGCGATGGTGGGTGGTGGTCTTTCGGTGGTGGGTGGTGCTGCGATGGTGGGTGGTGGTTGCTGGAGATGCGCCTAAAGGAGGTCAGTGGTGGTAGCTGTTGGGTCGCCTAATTGAAGCTAGGGCAAAGAATTTGGGGAAAGAAAGTGATGGAGAATGAAAGAAGAGGGAAAGAAGAGGGGAATCGGATTGAAGATTAAAGACGTCCAACCGAATGACGTCTCTTATAAAATGTCAAACCGAATGACGTTTTTAATGGTGGGCTAAGCAGGTGGGCTAAGCTACAGTATTGGGCTAAAAAATGTCAAATGGACTGACGTTTTTAAAAAGTGCCTGTATTTAGGAATTACTTTCAAAACTACCTTATTTGGGACCTTTTTTTTTAAAAGTCCATGGGATGGGTCAAAAGCTCCGGAATATGTGCTTCCATCCATGGCCTTACCCTAAAAAAAAGGCAGAGATATAAGAGGTTCATCTAAGTCTTTCAGAATGTTCTATTTTGAAATTCCACCATAAGAAACATGTTTGAAGCACACAAAACATGAAATGGAACAATTAGGGCCCATTTGAGGGGCCTTACCAAGTATATAAACCATCCACCCATACAACCAAATTACCAAGTCCTCCACATAGCAAATACTTACAGTTGATACCTTATTTCTTGGAATTTTTCAAATTCTTGCGGTGAGTCCCTTAAAGTTTCTGTATTTTTGATCATGAAATAGGTTTATAACTCAAAATTTCCTCCACCCTTTCCACTACATGATTTGTAAATCCACTCCTCATTGAACTCCATTTGTTGCAAAATATAGTTTGTGTTCCAAAAGATGTTTTTTTGTTTGGAAAGTAAAATGTATTAAAAGAAAACAGATATTCAAGGGTAATCACTCACAAAATGTACAGTGAAATCGTGTAAGACTCAAAGACAAACATAAAAAAAAACCCCAAAAAGTCAAGGCTAAAACACAAGTTTGTAAGAGATGCCCTCAAATACAAACATTAAAAAAAAAATCACAAAAAGTCAAGGCTAAAACACAAGTCTGTAAGAGATGCCCTCAAAGACAAACATAAAAAAAAAACCCAAAAAGTCAAGGCTAAAATACAAGTCTGTAAGAGATGCCCTGAAAAAGAGTATCTTCTACAGAGTTGTTGACAAAAGTATACATTGGTAGACAAAAACAGAACCAAATCTGCACTTTAACACCATTGAGAACAACCAACAACAACCCCCATAGCAAGCCATTTGCAAAGTAAAGCAGCAACAAGGATCAACACTTGGGATGACCAACAACCACAGACCATCAAGCAACGCGTGAACCATAAGCAAGCCATATGTAATAGTAACATCAGCACCAACCAACAAGAAGGACAGAAAAAGCAATCCTTATCAAGTGATGCTGAAAAAATAATTGCTGTAATAAATGAGCTGAAGGCCTGAGCTGAGAGTAGCAGCTGAGATGAATTAAATATGGTAGGGGCAACTGAACCATAAATGTAGAGTGAGCTGAGAGCAGATGAAAAGGCCATTGGTCTGGGCAGTTTAGAAGTTTGATAAGGTAGCTGGACAGTTGGCTGAATTAAATATGGTAGACCATTACACCTATAGGGATAACAAATGGCCATATTGATCAGGCAATGAACGAGACCTCTGCCACAAAACCATAGCACAGAGGCGCTGAAAGATGTTATTTTTATTGAAAATCCTTAGATTTCAAGAGCACTATATGGGCCGAACAACCTTGGTTGTGGGTTCGAACATGATGACAACTGATAATACCTCACACAAGCTCTAGCTGTGAGCTCAGGTTAGGAGGTCAAGTCAAGAGCTCAGGAAAGACACGAGGAACTCAGAGAACCAGGGGTGGAGCTCCCCTTGGGGAGATCGTAGTTGAACCGACCAAAAAATAGCTGGATGAATGCGCAAATTGGGTCCCATGCATGAAACTCTCAACCAATCAAGATTCTCTCCTAAAATCAAGGAGGATCCCATGAATAATAGGCAAAGATCTCGACTAAAATCCCATGGAATAGGGGACAACCTTATAAATACTATGTAACGCCTCATTGAGAGGGGGAGAGAAAAAAAAGAAGAACCCTAATCGGATTGTGCACTGTCTTGTATTACATTCAAATAACCAATAGAGAAGAAAAGGAGCAAGAGCCTCTATTTGAGAGTGGATTAGTCGAGCTCTAGAGCCGGTGAACCATTTTATTTCTACTGTGCAAATTTTTCTATCCCCTAAGAAACACTTCATCACTGCCATTACAAAGTTGGCAGCCTAACTTCACCATTGGTCCCACGTACTCTGTTCACTCACATCAGTTTGGTACCATCAGTTTGGCGCCTTCTGTGGGAACGACTATTCCTGTTACAAATAAGCTGATCTTTCAGTGACTTGATGGTGTCAACATGAAATATGAGCAGAAGCCAAACAAACCCATCTCGGATACAAGACCAATAGGGAGCCACCAATGGTAGACAGCCCGAGAACATCCCAGAGACTGATCCTCCCATGGGGAATCCCCCCATAAATAACGAGATGAAGGCCCTTCGCCTCGTCAATCAACGCTTGATAAAGCAAAATGAGGAGCTCTTGAAGCTCTTACAGCGCCCACAGGAGGCACGTCCGGCCTAAGAAGGTCAGAATAGTCCCCATTACAGGGATCAACAACACATTGATCCACTTAGAGAAGACAATGAAGGAGGGGAGAATAGCCATACTTTGGGGCAGGTTCCCCAACTACCCCCTAGGAACGACCACAATGAGGAAGTACAAAGTCAAAACCATGAAGGTGAACAGAATGATGTCTTCCCTTATCAGCAAGAGAGAAGGGAGCAACATTGGGAGCAACGCTTTAAGGGCATCCAACAGGAGCTCAGCTATATGAAGAAAATAGTCAGAAGTAAAGCTCCAGTTACAATGGACGCCTTGGTGCAGTAGACTGAATCTCCATTCATGCCTAGGGTGTTGCATTTTTCCCTCCCACCAAAGTTCAGGATGCCACAGACAGAGTCTTTTAATGGAACCAGGGACCCCATGGACCACCTCAATACTTATAAGAACCAGATGGAATTGCACGGATATCAGGACCCCGTACGCTGTCGAGCCTTTGCCATCACTTTGAAAGGTTTAGCCTTGGCGTGGTTTAATAGGCTCCCCTCGACCTCAATCTCTTCCTTCAAAGAGTTTTCCATTTCCTTCGTATCCCACTTCATAGGGGCTCGAACTTATAGAAATCTGAGTTATCACCTTTTGAATGTGAAAAAGGGACCACAAGAAAATCTCAGGTCATATGTCCAAAGATTTAATTCGGAGTCGTTAAAGGTCGACGTCTTAGACGAAAAGTTTGCCATCACTGCCTTCATAGCTGGTCTACGGGTGCAGTCTAAAGATTTGATGTTCTCCATATCAAAAAATCTCCAAGCAAGCATGGCCGAGGTGCTTGCCAAAGTGGAGAAATACATAAACGGCGAAGAAGCTCTTCTCTCTAAGGTAGGGAGCTCTTTCGCACATAGAGACAAGAGAAAGGAAGAGAAAAAGAGGAACCAAAGTCCCAGGAGAGAGAGGGAAAAAAATAGATCTCCAAAGAGAGATAGATCTCTCAGAAGAGACAAAGAGTGATCCCCAAAAAGAAGGGGAAACGTTAGGGACCACTTAGGCTCCCCGCAGCCTGAACTACAGTCGAGGTATGCACCTCAGCAATATACCCCTCTCACTGCGACAATGTCCCAGATCCTATACGAGGTGCAGAACGAGAGATTTCTTAGGTGGCCTCCACGAATGAAGGCAGATCCGTCTAAAAGAGACCCTACAAAATATTGCGAGTATCATAGGGATCATGGCCATTCAGCTAAAGAAGGAGATCGAGTTCTTGATCTAGAGGGGACAGTTACGACGATTTGTCGCCCATGACAACCAGAACAGGGCTCCACCACCACCGGCACCCCAGTAACAAGCCCCTGTGCAGCACCAGCAACCCTTAGGTGAGATCAGAGTGATATCTTAGAGATTTGCTGGCGGTGGAGAATCCAGTGCAGCCAGGAAAGCACACCTACACAGGATCAGAGCTGGCGAAGTGATGAAAGTACACACCGTGTCCAAAATACCTCGGCTGAGCATAACCATCACTTTCTTGGATTCAGACTTGGAAGGCTGTCAGTATCCCCATGATGACCCGTTGGTCGTAAGGGCCATTGTGGCAAACCAAAATGTTCATCGAGTTCTAATTGACAATGGGAGCTCGATCGACATCATTTTCGCCTATGCCTTTGACAAAATGGGCATAGGAATAGAGAAGGTTGAGCTAGTGAATGCTCACTTGAAGGGGTTCTCAGGGGAGAGGGTGTTATCCCTAAGATCCATCCAACTCGTGCTCACTATGGGGGACCCTCCTTGTCAAGCCACCACCACTATGAAATTCCTGGTAGTTAATGCCCCTTTCTGCATACAATATACTACTTGGGAGACCATCCCTCAACGCAATGAAGGCTATCCCCTCAGCATATCACTTGGTCATAAAATTTTCTACAGAAAATGGAGTCGGAATGGTCTGAGGAGACCAGTGAATAGCCAGGGAGTGCTATATGGCCTCGGTGAAACAGAAAGAGGTTGAAACTATCTAGCTAAATGAGCTTAACATGAGGGATGAGCTGGACACCAGGCCCATATCGTCAAAAGAGCTAGAGTCAGTCTAGCTCGATGAGGAGCCTGAACATATTGTTTACGTGGGATCAAAGTTGAGCAAAGAAATGAAAGACCTACTCACCTAATTTCTGAGGAAGAACATGGGGGTGTTCGCTTGGAAGCAAGAGGACATGGAAGGCATTGACTCCTCAATCATCACACACAAGCTAAGAGTGAATCCCATTTGCAAACCTATTAAACAAAAGTGGAGAAATTTTTCTCTGGAACGCCAAAAGGTAATTAACGAGGAGGTCAGTAAACTCCTCCACGCCAAAGCCATCAGAGAGGTGGACTACCCTACCTGGTTGACGAATGTGGTGCTAGTTAAGAAGACCAATGGGAAATGACAGCTCTGCTTTGATTTCACTAATCTCAATCGAGCATGCCCCAAGGACAGCTTTCCCTTACCTCGAATCGACTTGTTTGTGGATGCAACTACTGGGCATGAGCTCTTCAGCTTCATAGATACTTTCTCAAGTTATAATCAAATTAGGATGGATCCAGCGGACCAGGAGAAGTCTTTATTTGTGACTGAATAGGGAACTTACTACTACTAGGTCATGCCTTTTGGATTGAAGAACGTTGGAGCCACCTATCAGCGCCTAGTGAATAGAATGTTGCAGAAGCAAATTGGAACATCCATGGAGGTCTATATCGATGACATGTTGGTAAAATCACTAAAGGCAGAGCTGCACATCGAGCACCTAGCAGAGTCATTCCAAATCCACAAGGAGTATAAGATGAGACTTAACCCTGCAAAGTGCGCCTTTGGAGTATCAGCAGGGAAGTTTCTGGGATTCAAAATCAACAGCAGAGGAATCGAGGCTAATCTAGAAAAGGTTAAGGCATTTCTGGATATGTGACCACCGTCCAACATCAGGGAGATCCAAACGCCCGACAGGAAGGATAGACGCCTTGAGTCGTTTTGTATCCAAATCAAGTGACAAGTGCCAACCTTTCTTTCAGGTCTTGAAGAAGGCTTTTCGGTGAGATACCTGGTGTGAGGAAGCGTTCAAAGCACTGAAGGAGTACCTAAGCTCTACCCCTGTCCTGATAAGCTCCTTAGAAGGGAAAATGCTTACTCTTTATTTAGTTGTCTTGAATTTTTCAACCAGTGCAGCACTAGTTAGGGAGCAAGACAGAGCTCAGCAACCAGTGTACTACTATAGCAGAGCTCTAAGGGGGGCAGATGAGAGATATCCAAAGATGGAGAAGCTAGTTTTGGCCCTAGTGACTACGGCTAGGAGACTTAGACCATATTTTTAGGCTCATATTATCGAGGTTCCAACAGATCAGCCAATAAAGCAAGTACTGCATAAACCAGAGTCTTCAAGAAGGCTAGTTAAGTAGGCAATAGAGCTCAGCGAATTTGATATTAGGTATAAGCCAAAGACTGCAATCAAAGGACAAATTTTGACATATTTCATTGCAGAATTCACTGCAGTAACACCGGCGGAAGCCACACTGCTAATACCTGACCTTCCCGTATGAAAACTTTCGGTAGACGGAGCTGTCATTGCCCAAGGAAGTGGCGCAGGATTGATCCTAACCTCTCTAGGTGGAATAGACATGGAATACGCCCTTAGGTTTGAGTTTAAGACTTCAAACAACAAGGAAAAATATGAAGTTGTCATTGTTGGACTCAACCTTGCTCATTCAATGGAGGCAGAGCAGCTGGATATCAGCAGCGATTCCCAACTTGTTGTGAAAAAAATGGAGGAGTTATATGAGGCCAAGGGTGAGAAAATGGTTCTCTACCTTAGGAAGGTGCAAGAATTGATCAAGAAGTTTGTGCAAGTTAAGTTCAAGCACGTTCCTAAAGCCGAAATTTCAAGAGCAGACACCTTGGTAAAGTTGGCAACAGCTTCGCAGGAGAATTTGGATAGGTTAATTCTAGTGGAGCATTTAGCAAAACCTTCTGTATGCATGGAAGATGAAGAAGTTCTGTCTGTGCAAACACTACAGAGCTGGATGGACCCCGTTAGAGGGTATATTCAAACTGGGACTTTGCCTAAAGATCCCAAAGAAGCTGTGAAACTAAGAGTCAGGTCAGCCAGATTTTCTATCTTGCAGGAAAACCTATACAAACGAGAATTTTTGACACCTCTACTCAAATATGTGGGAGATGAAGATGCTAACTACATACTCAAAGAGGTCTCTGAAAGAGTCTGTGACAATCACATCGGAGCTCGGGCCCTTGCAGGAAAAACATTGAGGTAGGGGTACTACTAGCCCACTACGCTCAAAGATGCTGCAAATCTGGTCAAAAGATGTAAAGCTTGCCAAATACACACTAACATTCCCCACTGCCCACCACAGCTCCTAACATCGGTGGTGAGCCCCTGGCCTTTTCAACAATGGGGTTTAGATATATTTGGCCCCCTCCCTACGGGGGTTGGACAATGCAAGTTTGCAATTATTGGGGTGGACTACTTCACTAAATGGGCAGAGACAGAGCCTTTGACAACAATCATGGAACAAAAAGTCCTAAACTTTGTCTAAAAGTTGATAATCTGTAGGTTTGGGATTCCAAGGGCAGTTGTTTCAGACATTGGGAAGCAGTTCGATAACCCTAAGTTCAAGAAGTTTTGTGCCAAGCTGGGGATAAAAAATTTCTTTGCAGCCCCAGCTCATCCCCAATCCAACGGGCAGACAGAGGTCACCATTCGAACAATAAAGACTGCCCTGAAAAATAAGCTGGAAGCACTGAGAGAAAAATGGGCGGAGCAGCTCCCTGAGGTGTTATGGGCTTACAGAACCACAGCCAGGACAGCCACTCGGAAAACTCCGTTTGCGTTGGCTTTCAGAACTGAAACAGTGGCTCCCGTGGAGATAGGGCTTCCATCCCCCAGAACTGAGTTCAGCGACGCAAGGCATAATGATGAGGCACTGCTACTCAACCTTGATCTATTGGATGAGAAGAGAGACGAGGCCTTATAGCGCATAAAGCATTATTAGAGGAAGACAGTTAGATACTATGACAAGAAAGTAAAGTACAAAAGTTACAAGGTAGGAGATCTAGTGCTTAGAAAGCTTCTGCTTGCGAGGAAAAACCCTTTTTATGGGAACCTAGGCCCAAACTGGGAAGGTCCTTATATCATATCAAGGGTTATCAAGCCTGGGAACTATGAGCTGCAAACTGAAGAAGGAAAAATCCTGCCTCATTCTTGGAATGCAAAACACCTTAAGAGGTTTTTTCAATAAGTTTTTTTGTAATAAAATCATTCTTTCAATTAAATTGAGAGCTTTTGACCCTCCCTTGTATATACCTGCAAAAAAAAAAAAAACGCTTCCAACTCAAAGATAAGCTCTCCAGCTTATAAAAATCAAGATGAGCTCATTAGCTCATAAAATAAAGATGAGCTCTTCAGCTCATAAAATACAGATGAGTTCTTCAGCTCATAAAATTGAGATGAGCTTTCTAGTTCATAAAGATAAGATGACTTATTTAGCTCATAAAATAAAGATAAACTCTTCAGATCATAAAATAATGATGAGCTCTTTAGCTCACAAAATAAAGGTGAGCTCTTCAGCTCATAAAATTGAGATGAGCTTTCCAGCTCATAAAGATAAGATGAGCTATTCAGCTCATAAAATAAAGATGAGCTAATCAGCTCATAAAATAAAGATGAACTTTTCAGTTCATAAACAGAGCTCTGCAGCTCACTTTGAACAGTTCAGTGTATAAAAAGAGCCCTATAGCTTAGGATGAACTCTTCGGTTCGTAAAACGAACTCTGTAGCTCACAACTTATCTTACCAATCCACTCAAAAGGGTCCTGAAACCCGTGAATAGAGACATATAACTAGATTCAAGATTACAAGTTCAAGAGTCCACAGAAGAACCAATAGCCATCAAATAAGAACAGAGGTTCATATATCCAGTAATAGTACGAAGAAAAAAACAAGGGTAACAAGAGATATTCTCAATCCTTATTCGCCCTTTAAGCGTCTCCAGAGCTTTGTGACTTCCTCCTTCAGGCAGGCATTTTCTTCTTTTAGCTCATCCCTTTCTTTCTGGGTTTCTGTCAGAAGATTTACAAATCTCTGCCCAGATGAGGAGAACAGTATGACAGCCAGAGAAGATCCAGATGAAGAAGAGAAGTCATTGGCATGACCATTTTTGCGTTTCTCAGAGGAAGTACCAACGTCTTCAACCTCATCAGATTCAGAAGGACAGGAATCAGTAGAATCTAGGTAAGAAACAAAGTCCATAGTGGCACCGGTAGCACTGAACTAAAATAAGTTATCTGATGTCACCAGCTCAGAGTAGGACACAGGCTCAACTTCTATCATCTGATCAATTCGCATCTCCTCTAACATATCCAATTCGGGAGGACCTGCCAACCAAATTAATTCCTACGATTAGGAGATTACATTAAGAGACCCGAACAAATACAAGTTGCCGACATACTTACCCGAATAAGAGTAGCTCCTCTAGGATCTGGGAATTCTTCACTCTCTGTAGTGCAGCTCTATGGATCTCCAAAAATTCTCAATTATATAAAAGAAGCGATTGACCCATCCCTCAGGAGGAGAAAGAAGGTCAAACACCAGACCCCGCAGCTTGAAGTGCCTATATCAAAAATAGATAAAGCTCGGGATCTCATCGTCCTCGACACAAAAAAATAGAAGAATTCTCCCATAGTGGGGAATTTGCCATCACCACGCAAGCGCCAAAATAGAAAGAAACTGATCATGATGACCTACCCCTTGGGAGAGAGACGAGAAGGGCATAACCCGTAATAGACCAAGATGTAACCAACAGCGGGATGAATGGGAAGACACAACCCCATGTCCAAAGCCCCCTAAAAAAAATAAGTCTCCTCTCGAGGGAAATAATTGCAGGGCTTGTCGGAAGATGGGGCTCGCAAAACTAGTTCCACGTCAAGAAAGAATTTCTTGTTTATCCCGACTATGTCTGACGGTGACAATGACGAAGGCACTAAGTAACGGGTCTTCCACTCCCATTCAATTCCGCAGGAGCTTCGTTCGCTGAATAGGGGGGAGATTGGGGCAGTCATTGGAGTTGTAGGAAGGCAAAGGGGAGACGTGGGAAGAAGATCACAAAGGTGAAAAGCTTTTGAAGGGGATGAATGTCCACGGAATCAAGAAGACAAGATATTGAAGAATCAAGAAGCACGTCGAACCCAAAGACAGCGGATCTTTGGGTTTCCAAATAAAGGCAACAGATATGTTTAAAGAAGGCAATAAAATATGGACAATAAAGGAGGAGTTAATGATAGATTCTACCAGCCTTGAGCCATTAAATAGCCAAGGAAGGCTCAATACAACCTTGGATAAGCCCAGGAGGTCAGATTCTTTTCTCAGTTATGATGGAGTTCAATAATTTAAACAATTGGATCACATCCCAAAAGAGACTTCTCAGATTTCTTTAGGCTGACTAAAAGGAAAACTTTATTCCTAAGGTACAACAAGACTTCATGAGCATAAGCAGCTGCTAGGACCATATCCCCAACAAAGCTAGCAGATGCACTAGAAGCAACCACATCCTAGTCTTTACACCCAGCAACAAGGAGAGACCTTCCAAGAATGAAACCAGATTTCCAGGGGGTCAGTTAGCTCTGCTGACTCTAATGGAGTTCTGGGAGGTCTGCACCAAGGGTTTTCAAGCTCCAGGGAATTAGGAGCTCAGTCAAGGGTATGCATGGTAGCTCTGGGGCCAGTTGCCTCAAGGGGGATGAAAGATGGGGAAAGAGGAACATAAACAATTATGTAACTTAGCAAAAATAAGACAACAGACAAGTCCTATGGAAACAGGGGCTTCTTGGTAGAGGTTTGTACAAGGCCAGCATCTAGGAGCGCTCAGAGAAAGAGACTTCTGGTGGTGAGGTTGGATTAGCATAAAGAAATAATAGCCTCAATATTTTCCCGTTACCCCTCATCCGCCTCAAGCATTTTCAGCACTCGGTGAGCCTAGGCAGAACTCAACTCCTGACTTTGGAGGTAAGATGCCTTTCCAAAGAGACCAGATCATATGGTTGTGTGGACCTTCTGATACATCTCCTCGAAAAATCCTTATATAGACCTCAGGTTAAACTTCCAGAAAGGCTCTTCTTCCAACAAAGTTCCTATGCATGCAGCAACATGGCCTCCAAAGATGTACTTGTGATGGACCTCAGCATCAAGTTGCTTACTCTCTTTTCCAAATCCAGTAAACCTCTTGTCACTGTGAGGAATATCAAGTCCACCATCTAATGCTCCCTTTGGGGTGGGCTCTACTTTAAGATTTTCAAAAATAGAAAAGATCAAGAATTAGATGTACAAAAATAGAAGATTAACATCCATAAGACTCCAGACCAAGTAGCCTCAACATTCCCTTGATACTCCTCATCCATCTCAAGCAATAACAGCCCTCGACTGTCCAACAGAAGTTTAGGGCAATAAGCTGTAATATAACATAGGAGATTAACTACGGGTCCACGGTAGAGCTCGGAGATCCTGGAAGACTCTTTGAGATCTCAAACATTTGGATATTTATGAGTTAAGTGTAGCTCGTATGGCTACACGGACCTTACAAGGCAGCTCCCAACTATTCAAACAAGCAGCATACTCTCTTCGACAAACACAAGCATGGTTATCTCCCAAAATCAGATCTCAATTCCTTTCCTCTCAAAAGAGCTCAGGAAGCCAGCAGACTTGCAGTTCCAGCAACTTTGCTTTTAGAGGCACTCAGTTCCCCTCAAAGCAATGGGAGGCAATAAGAGTACAGAACAGTACGTGAGCAGCTAAGCACAAAACAATGAGAGTAGATATGAGAAAAGTAGAGTACACTGCATTGAAGAGCAAGTTAGATTGTGTTATTGTGTTAGAGCAGAGTAGACTGCATTGAAAAAAAAGTTGGATTGTGTTATCGTATTGAGCAGAGTAGACTGTATTAAAAGAGCGAGTTAGATTGTGTTAGAAAGTAATTAGAGAAAGAGAAAAAAATCAGTGCGTTTACCATTCAGACGAGTCAGGAAAGCAGGCCAAGTTTACATTCCCCAATAGAAGTTACAAATGCTAAAAAAAAAGAAGAAGGAATTAAAAGATCCTAAGCTTCTGAAGAGGGAACAGATGGAGGATCCTGCAATGAAATTACTATAACCTTAGCAGTAGGAACAGAGGTAGAGCTCGGTAGCTCACCAGGCAACCCTTCTAGCAAGGCAGTAGTTAAAATCTCAGAAGAGCCAAGAACAAGTGAGGAGGTTAAGGCCTTGATCTCAGGCAGAGCTCTTGTTACTAGATCAGCAGAAAATGACGTATTAGCAGGAACAGCTAGAGGAGTGGACATTTCAGTACCCTCCAGAGCCCTGTCAGAGGCAGCAGGAGCCAAGGTGTTGTCATCGCCCTCTGAATCAGACTCCTCAAACTCCTCCTCAGTGGGGATGACAAAGTCAAATTTGAGGTCTGGGTAGGCCTTCTCCGTTTTGCGCTGAAAGGCTAGCCATCCTGAGACCCACTTGGTGGTGACATCATCATTCAGCTCGACTATTATGTTATCCCTCTCCTTGACAGCTGTCTTCTGCACCTCGAGCTCATCCCATACGCCCTCGTTCGCCTCATTCAGTATAACATATTCCTTCCTAAGGCTCTCGAGGGAGCCTCGAGCATGAAAGACTTCCTGACTAGCTTTGTTCCAAACATTGGTTTTGAGTAGCAGCTGTTCCCTGGTCATCCTCAGCTCTTCCCTGGTCATCCTCAGCTCATCCCTGATCTTTTTTTCTCTTTCCTCAGCCTTATCCTTAGCAGTTTGAAGGCCTTCGTAGTCAGAGGCCTGCTTCTCCATTTGCTCCTCGAGCTTTTGCACCTGAGCTCTGAGGCTCTCATTGTCAAAGGTTAGCTCAGCAACCTTAAACTCGTATGTCTTCAAATCTTTGACAGAGTTCTCTGAAGATTGGGCCCTGCCCATCAAGTTCTTCAAGTGAAGAACCATCTGTGGAAAAAAAAAGAAAAAGAGGAAACATACATAGATCAGGACAATTCAACTGAGCTGAGCTAAGAGCGAGTGTGAAAATACTTATAGTGGCTGCTCCCTGGAGAGCTGAGCAGAAAGAGGACTCAAGAGACATGGTAGAGGCTTTTTGAATATCAGATTCAAGGAGAATAGATAAAATGGCCCCAACAGCCAACTCAGCATTGTCGAAGAAGGAGTCTTCATCAGTCTTCTGGCTCTCCCTCCTTTCGACTTTGGGACTCCGGAGAGGCAGCTGGGATGGTTGCTCAGGCGGTCTGGGGGGTGCAAAGTCTAGCTTGATTCCAGTAATCAGCCCTAATGCTCCTTCAACCTCAGAAGAGGTAGGGGAATCCAGTCCTGGCTTGAAAGTCTTTCGGGGGAAAATTAGGCCCCTTGAAGAAGAGAAGGGGCCAGGGATTGAGATGAGGGAGTCTATCCTCCCTTGCTCAAGGTAGGAGAAGAGGGCACTCCCAGCTTTTGCACTTTAGCTCTGTCAACGGGGCTACTTCTAGAGATGGTTCCCTTGTCTTCCCTTCTTTTTCCTCTCTCCTGTTTAACTTGTTTGGTCCTCTCCGGAGTCCCAATGCTCCCTCAACCTCAGAAGAGGTAGGGGAAGCCAGCCCTGGCTCAAAAGTCTTTCGGGGGGTAAACTGGGCCCTTTGAAGAGGAAAAGGGGCCAGGGATTGAGATGAGAGAATCTGTCCTCCCTTGCTCAAGGTAGGAGAAGAGGGCACTCCCAGCTTCTGCAATTTAGCTCTATCAACGGGACTGCTTCCAGAGCTGGTGTCGGCCTTCCGTTTGCCACTTTTTCTACTCTTCTTCAGTAGGTCAACTTTAGCCTGGAGTTCCTCAAGTGTAGATTTCATTATGGAGGAGCCTGGAAGATCTGGACCGAGCAAGTTAAACAGGAGAAAGGAAAAAGAAGGGAAGGCAAGGGAACTAACTCAGAAAGTGTTACCTTCTATGTCTTGAGGCCTAACAACTGAGATAGGGAGCGGAGCTTCTATCGATACCTCAGAAGGACTGAATCCCTGTGTTACTAAAACCCAGGGCTTGATGAGCTCGGAGTAATTCTTTAGATTGCACTTCTCCAACTTTCGCTTTACCCTTTCGTCCTCAACACTGAGCTCTGGTCGAATGCCTGAAAAATAACACAAGAAGAGCAAAGGTCAAAAAGGTGACTCAACGATTCCCAAACCAGAGCTTAATCAGTTAGAACAAGGGCTTATCTAAGTTATCAGGGGCAGACCAAGTTCTAGGGATACCTAGAGTATCAGTCCTGTCAGTAGGGTTTTACTCCCAATTGGTGCCCCTAACGAAAAAGAATTGTTTCTTCCAACCCTTATGGGAGCTCGGGAGGTGAGTAATGATCTGCCTAGTTGTGGTTTGCTTGAAGATATATAAGAAACCTTCTTATGAGGTGAGCTTGACATTAAAAAGATCTATAAGCAAGAAAAGGCTGGGGACCCCGAGTCCATGAATCTTGAATAAAACAAGAAGACCCACAAGTACACCCTAGAAATTAGGGGAGAGCTGAGCAGGGCAGACATTGAAGTGTTGCAAAACATTCTTGATGAAGGGATGCATAGGGAAGCGAAGGCCATTCTCAAAAATGGCCGCAAAGAAACATACTCTCTTGTGAACTTGGGCAACGTATGAGGTGTATTTATTTGGACACCAGGGTTGGAAACCAGGAGAAAAACCGTAACGAACACTGAGAATTCTCACATGAGAAGAGTCAACCTCACTAGGTCCTATGAGTTTAGCATGCCTAAAGGCGGTCTTTGTGCCCGCTGCGCTGTCAGAGACTCCTAACCCACTCACCTTGCCCTTACCGTTGTTAGGATTAGGGGGTACAGAAGAAGATGATGAGGATGGTTCCTCAGTATTTTTCTTGGTATCGACAACATCCACACTAGGAAAATTGTCGATTCCTCGCCTATATCCTCTAAATCAGTGTCCTCTTCGGCAGACCTTTCCCCCAAGAGAGAAGCAAAAGAGCGTGTAACTCTAGAAGGAGTAGACATGACTGGACAGGAGAAAGGTAAACTGAAAGAATGGTAGAAAGGAGGAATACTAATTAAGCACTCCCTAATAACCCTAGGGTCAGCGCAGTAGCTTCCAACAGCAAGGATTTGCACGATAGAAGACCAGTCCACGAAGTGGGGGAGAGGAGATAAGCAGTAATTTCAATTTCAAAAGTATAAGAATCGAAAGGCCCAGAAATGCAATGGCCACCTCGAATTCGAGGGATCCAGAACGAGGAAAGATGAAAAAGGGACAAAAGGGCGTACCTAGGTGGGAAAGAACAATGAACAGTAGCCTAGAGCGAAATGGAAGAAAGAGGGCAATGCGAATCTTCAAATCGAACCCACAGAACTCGATCTTGAACGAGGAATCAGAGAATTCCAAACCAGAAAGCTAAGAAATCGCAAGAAGAGAGAACCAACAGAGAAGTTGAACAGTAAAATAGGGCGGTTTAGATAGTCGTTTGNGAACGAGGAATCAGAGAATTCCAAACCAGAAAGCCAAGAAATCGCAAGAAGAGAGAACCAACAGAGAAGTTGAACAGTAAAATAGGGCGGTTTAGATAGTCGTTTCAGCATTTAAAACNCCTTATGGGAGCTCGGGAGGTGAGTAATGATCTGCCTAGTTGTGGTTTGCTTGAAGATATATAAGAAACCTTCTTATGAGGTGAGCTTGACATTAAAAAGATCTATAAGCAAGAAAAGGCTGGGGACCCCGAGTCCATGAATCTTGAATAAAACAAGAAGACCCACAAGTACACCCTAGAAATTAGGGGAGAGCTGAGCAGGGCAGACATTGAAGTGTTGCAAAACATTCTTGATGAAGGGATGCATAGGGAAGCGAAGGCCATTCTCAAAAATGGCCGCAAAGAAACATACTCTCTTGTGAACTTGGGCAACGTATGAGGTGTATTTATTTGGACACCAGGGTTGGAAACCAGGAGAAAAACCGTAACGAACACTGAGAATTCTCACATGAGAAGAGTCAACCTCACTAGGTCCTATGAGTTTAGCATGCCTAAAGGCGGTCTTTGTGCCCGCTGCGCTGTCAGAGACTCCTAACCCACTCACCTTGCCCTTACCGTTGTTAGGATTAGGGGGTACAGAAGAAGATGATGAGGATGGTTCCTCAGTATTTTTCTTGGTATCGACAACATCCACACTAGGAAAATTGTCGATTCCTCGCCTATATCCTCTAAATCAGTGTCCTCTTCGGCAGACCTTTCCCCCAAGAGAGAAGCAAAAGAGCGTGTAACTCTAGAAGGAGTAGACATGACTGGACAGGAGAAAGGTAAACTGAAAGAATGGTAGAAAGGAGGAATACTAATTAAGCACTCCCTAATAACCCTAGGGTCAGCGCAGTAGCTTCCAACAGCAAGGATTTGCACGATAGAAGACCAGTCCACGAAGTGGGGGAGAGGAGATAAGCAGTAATTTCAATTTCAAAAGTATAAGAATCGAAAGGCCCAGAAATGCAATGGCCACCTCGAATTCGAGGGATCCAGAACGAGGAAAGATGAAAAAGGGACAAAAGGGCGTACCTAGGTGGGAAAGAACAATGAACAGTAGCCTAGAGCGAAATGGAAGAAAGAGGGCAATGCGAATCTTCAAATCGAACCCACAGAACTCGATCTTGAACGAGGAATCAGAGAATTCCAAACCAGAAAGCCAAGAAATCGCAAGAAGAGAGAACCAACAGAGAAGTTGAACAGTAAAATAGGGCGGTTTAGATAGTCGTTTCAGCATTTAAAACCTGAGAGATGTGGACTGATATGTGCACTCTAAACGAGGAAGTCATGATTGCTTAAAATTGTCAAAAAGGCCTAACTCACGTGCAGGGCAAGGTCAGCCACGTGCAGATCCTGCTCGATTTAAAAAGCAGCTTAACCCCTGCCCAAGTCCACTTGAACCAGGGGCTGGGGGGGCAACTGATGATATCTCAAACAAGCACTAGCTGTGAGCTCAGGTCAGGAGGTCAAGTCAGGAGGTCAGGAAAGATACGAGGAACTCAGAGAACCAAGGGTGGAGCTCCCCTTGGGAAGATCGTAGCTGAACTAACCAGGAAACAACTAGATGACTGCGAAAATTGGGCCCCATGCATGAAACTCTCAACCAACCAAGATTCTCTCCTAAAATCAAGGAGGATCCCATGAATAATGGGCAAAGATCTCGGGTGAAATCCCACGAAATAGGGGGTAGCCTTATAAATACTATGTAACGCCTCATCGAGAGGGGGAGAGGAAAAAAAAAAGAAGAACCCTAATTAGATTGTGCACTGTCTTGTATTACATTCAAATAACCAATAGAGAAGAAATGGAGCAAGAGTCTCCATTTGAGAGTAGATTAGGCGAGCTCTAGAACCGGTGAACCACTATATTCCTACTGTGCAAATTCCCCTCTCTCCTAAGAAACACTTTATCACTGCCATTACGAAGTTCTTCATACTTTTAACTGCTTCTTCATAGTTCACTCTATTCATTAGCGACATGGTAAATGAAAGTCTATGTGACACCGGTATACCAAGTTCTTTCAAATTTGTGCATAATGAGTGTGATTCAGTAGCATAAAAAGCCCACTCTCGTCGAAGTCTGGTATAATACTCTTTCGGATTAGAAAATCTCTTACTTTTGTAATAACCAAACTAGTTCATGCCTACGGCTGTTATCACCTGCTCGTGGTCTTAATGTAGACATAATGTGAAATACATATGAAATGAACCATCTTGTATTATGTTTTTATAGTGGTTTCATTGTCTTAAATGCATCAGTGTGTAGTCATTTATTTTGTCATATAAGCACAAATGTTAGCATTGTAGTAGTTTGTTGTCACATTTATATTTGAGTTGATGGTCAAACATTGAAAAAAGAGTGTAGTTAGTGTGACTACACTCTATTATCTGTCAGCCTAACCCCACACTAGTACGCAGTCACTGTGACTACACACTGAGACGTCTACTACATTGAAGTTAATAGACCCGAATTCACCTTGATTCCTAGTGATTCACGTTTGTGATACGTTCAATACTACTAGGGTTTTTTTGGCATTAAACTATTATGTAGTCACAGGATTTTGATTGTGACTAAATACTAGTGCATTGAAGTGCAATGCATGATTTTCATTAACATGTGCTGCGGAACAAGAAACAGGTACAACATGACAATTGCATCATTATCATTCATTGTGACTACTCACTAGTTCAATATTAGTCATTGTGATTATACACTAGTTCAATGTCAGTCATTGCGACTACACATGTTTATAATGTCAGACATTTTGACTACACAATTCTTTAATGTCATTCATTGAGGCTGTAGACTAGCATGCTCACATACATAATTTGCATATAAGTTTGAACTCATGTGCAATGTTCAATGTACATAATTCAGCTCTAACCATGAATTATAGTTAGAGAACGGTGTTTAAAACTCTGGGTTATCATTGAGTTTTAGATGATGTGTTCTTTTACCCAATGAATTCTCGCTTACGCTATTCACTAATAGCTAGAAACACAATGATGACAGAATGATAATATCGCTTGATGGAAAGAGAAAATCTAAGCTTAGATTTACGTTCTTGCAACTTAAGAAGGCATTGACAAGTTGCCATTAGTATGCCTATTACCACTCCTCACAAATTAGAGTGAGCATTGTTTCGCATCGAGCTAAGAACAATCAAACGACAATCCGTTGCAATTGATACAACCTGCGTCGTATTGCAGGTGATCGTGTTGTAGAAGGGAGGATACAAGAAGCAATTTTAAGCTTCTAATTAAGTGGAAAAGTTGGATGTATTTCTAATATGGAGATGTCTGACGAAAATGAAGACCCATGAAGAAGTGTTATGCAATTCCTGTGTTGTAACATTTATACTTCAGTCGTCGTACTTGTGTTTGCAAGTATGTTTCTATGAAATATGGTGTACTACTCCAGTTAGTATTGTCCATCTGGATTTTAATAAATTGGGCCACTGTCCATCAGGAGGAGCCGGTATATTTTGAGTTACTCCATTATCTACAAGATCAGGTGCATGGTGGCAAGAACGACTTACTCCATACCCACCTCTGCCTCGCCCTTTGTGTGAAAGTGATAACTCTTATATAACTCCCTCAGCAAGAACCTCAGCATCATCGGAAAAATCCTCACATGGAATAGGAGAAGTAGACCGTGTGGGCAGCGATGGAACAATATGTGGCATACAAGCCACATCGGGAAGTGATGTAGCTGTTTGGTCTAGTACAGTGACATATCTCCAGTAACTTGGGATTATCTAATGAAGGGATGCTGGAGCTCGGGTGTTTATGGATGAACACTTTCGACGATTATGACCCAGTTCGCCGTATAGTCCACAATGTATCTAATTATGACCCTTTGGCGGAAAGTCCGTCTCATTCTGTATACGCATCGTCAGTGGCCGACCAACCAAGTCTCGACGTTGGTTACGATTAGGGAGTAATTTGGGACCCGGAGGATCATCTCAATAATATTCATGTTTTAGAGGATACATTTCAGGCTCCCAAATTTTTATCAATACTGTATATGAGATCTATGTACGATTGAAAATGCAATTGAAAATGAAAGTATACAGCCAATACATGAGAGCAAGGAATTTTATAAATTGCTCATTTTCTGCATGTGTACGAACGATCTTAAAGACACACAACTTGTTTCTGATTATCGCCAGTCACCACTTCAGTAAGACTACGCTTCCTATGAAATAATGTCACTTCATATATGCATCTCATTGGTTGTGCATGTTGTAATAATTCCACAACACGCTTGGAGAACTTCAACCCATTTTCTTTCCATTTGGCCACTTTATCTCGATGTTCAAAATGATACTTAGTGACCCAATAAAATATCGATTGCACATAAGCAACTATGAGCAAATACCTAGTACCTTGGAGAACACTATTAAAAATCTCAGAAATGTTGGTTGTTATTATGCCATATCATCGTCCATCATCATGGGCTAATGTGCACTTCTCCAATGGTATATCATTCAAGTACTTAGCCACTTCCTCTTTCACGTTGTTTATCTAAGTCATCAAGTCATTGAATTTTCGAACCTGTGTTGCCTTGCCAACCCTTCACATAAGATCGTACAAATGCCCATCCTTAAATTGTGTATTAAAATTACTACGAACATGCTGAAGACAAAAGTGATGATAAACATGTAGTAGATGCCATCTAGAATCTTCCATGTTCACAACAGAAAAGATCTTCGTGTGCAGATCAGAAATTGAACATATCCCTTGTCGATGTCTAAGAACTATCCGCCAAAGGTAATATAAGAAAAAAATCCAACTTGATTGATTCTCCTCTTCCACAATAGCAAATGCAATAAGAAACAACTGCTTATTAGCTTCAAAACTAGTTGCCACGAACAACTTTTCCTTGTACTTCTCATGCAGAAATGTCCCATCAATACTAACTACATGTTGACAATATTTAAATCCTTTAATGCTAGTCTTGAATGTCTAAAATAATTGTAAAAAAAAATTGTATTTAGGAAATTCATAGTTGTACCGCCACTTCACAATCGAGCAAGGGTTATACTTTTTGATGACACCCAATAACTTAGGCAACATGTTATACGACAAGTCCCAATCACCGAAAATCTTAGCAATGACTTTGTTCCTTGCAATCCATGCTTTATTGTAGAAAATATCATATTTAAACTTCTCATTTATATTCTTCTAAATTGTTGAAATTTTTATTTGTGGTATATCACCAACCAGTCCCAGTATATTATGACATATAAAGTTAGAGTCTAACTACTGATGGTCACGACTCATTCGAAGGTAGAAGCAGGGATAAGGTCCATCATATTTTGTGATCTGAAATATTTTGAGTTTTTTCTAAAATAAGCACATAGTCTCCATGTGCAGTTAGGCTACATGTACATGGTGCATTGTACAACCCACATTGTTGTGTTCATCTCGACTATGACATAATCCTAATTCAGCTTGATAGAATACCATTTAACTACCCTAATCAATAAAGCTTTATCCTGAAAAACCATACACTTCGCCAACTCTATCTTTACCAGATCCCACAAATTCATTTCAAAATAAGGTACTAAGCTATTTGCTTCAAAATATTGACCAAATTCAGTGGTTGTGAAGGAGGTTGAGTAAGGCTTATGCATCCAAACAGCCGATGGACTAGCCTCAATGTCTTCACCATTCCCATCTTCGTCATCTGGCTCAGCAATCATTACTTCCTCAAACTATTCTTCTTCTTCTTCTTCATCATCAGATACATCTGTACGATCATTTGCACACAGTTCATCATATTTCTGAATTGGGCTTTGTTGTAATATTGGTTGATGGACATCATATTTTTCACCCAACTTAATTCCTGCCTCACCCATTTGAAAATTTTGACTCAGTGAATTATTGGCTGAGTATCCATTGTATGTTGTGGAGCTAGTTCTTTGCTGGGTGTACGAGTATTGCCCAAACTCATCCATTATCTACATCCCCACAGAAGTTGAACATTCACCTGTCACCCCAGAAGTTGGAAATGTCAAGGTACTCATCTCTCACTTAAGCAATTCAGTGTAAGACATGGTGATGTTTGTTATGCACCCTCTGGTCTAACTACTGCCTATGCTAGCATTGATGTCCTCCGTCTCCATGTACAAAGCAAACTAGTAATATTGGAGTTTTCAAGTACCACATTAATCACAGAAGTCACAAGTTCATCATTTACAATTTTCAGGCCGACATATGTATTCATGCTTGATCCTGTTCCAAGAGTAAATGGATATATGTATGTCAACTTCAACTTGTTATGCGTTCTGTCTAACCCCATTACAGTGTAAATTTTACTCAACAACTCTGACAGTTGTGTACCATTATTAATAACAAATTTCACTTTTGGGAAAACAATTGTATGATAAACCCTCTGATCCATATTTCATTCGTTCACCCCAATATAGCAAAATGGTTACTTGTTTTCCTACCATTTTAATTTTTTTCCGAGATGGAATAAGTTCCGAATTCATAAGAACCTGGTGATGGTTAGAAACGGTTAATACTTGAGAAAAAAATATCCATAGTCAAAGTCCATTTGAATCTACAACATGCAACCTAGAAGCCTTGGTAAAATAAAAAACCTACGAGGATGAAGTGTGCTGGTAGGAAACTAAGAAAGATGGAGATCCAATCTTTATATTGATGTTTGAAAAAATAATCCCCAAAAGAGGGCATCTCTAAACATGTTATCAGGTATTGAATTGCAAGTCAAACTTGTTATCAAGAAGGCAAAAAAAGTACCCAACTTTTTTGGATAACAACGCAGTAATTGACGTACATTTACATGTCTAGCGCAATTATTAAGACTATCCAATTCAAGGATGACAATATTGGAGTAACTTTATCGCATTAATCAACATGCTTATTTTGAGGAAAATGTATTGTTTGATTGGATTTTCTTTACTGGAAACTGTGGAAATGTTGAAAATTGACTGGTGGGTATTGTTAAATCTTATCTGCAGATGTTTAGAAGGAGCATAATAATATTTTCTTAAACTAGTGAAATTATCAGTTGTAAATAAGCTTAAACCCCATATAATGAAAGCCAAATTAAAGATCATCAAAAGCCAACAAAACAAGAAGAAGAAGAAGAAAAAGAAGCATCAGAAACACTATTTACATGAGGATTGTACATCAGAAACAACAAGACAATCATCTTTATTTTGTTCCTTCTTGTGATATAGGAAAAAATATGTTCTTGTTGTATGAGCATTGTGGATGTACTATTTACATACATGCAAATATACACACATCTGTATGATAAGAAACACACACACACAATGCATGCGAATCTCTACAATAATGGGGAGTACTTGAAGAGTTTTAGAGGTTTAGTGCTGCTATGACAAGGTGGTTTAGCAAATTTTAAACTTCAGTGATACGTAAGGCTTCATTTGGTGTTTTGGTTTGCAAACCATTAGATCACCTATCTGCCTACCTTAAAATAAGTAACACAAATCGCACAACATTAGATTATGCACTTCCGTTTGATCAGTCAGTTCTTCGATTATTCTCATTCAACGTTATTGTAGAGAAAACTTGTATGTACAATGCCACTGGGAAAAATACCAGACATTCTAAGTTTCCTATATGAATTTTTTGAAATGAATAGAAGACACTACACTTGTCAATCGAGTCCTTATCTGAATAAGTAACACAATAGACTTTGTTTCCTTTTCAATGTTAAACGCATGCTTGTACGAGAAATTGAAGAAACTAAATGTATCTAAGAACAATACAATACACTACACTTATATCAGGCTTCGCAACATATAATCCCCACACAAATTGCATTTTTGGTCTACATAACTACTGAATTCAAGCACAACAATTATGCAACCAACTTGTACAGAGAATTTAAATTAAATTAAATTAACAGAGATTTTAAATAAAATTACTAGATAATTAATTTTAAATTTATAATTAATAGATAATTACAAACTAATACCACAATTAGAATTAATTTAACCGAAACACATCAACAAATTAATTTTACAGTAATATACTCAGACAGTGAGACATATACTGGAGGATAGGAGATTTCGCTGTGCTGGATGATGTGGATCCAAACTGTTGGGGCTTCCAGATGAAGGGTGGTGGAGGTGGTGTTCGTTGTGCTGGTGGAGATGTTGCCTGAAGGAGGAGGTTGGGAACTCGAATTAGGACTCAGACAGAATGGGGTGGGGGCCGATGCTAGTGGAGATGTCGCTTGAAGGAGATGGTGCTGGTGGAGATGTCGCTTGAGGGAGGTGGTGCTAGTGGAGATGCCACCTAAAGGAGGGGGTGCTGGTGGAGATGTCACCTGAAGGAGGTGATGCTAGTGGTGGTAGGTGGATGGTTACTATTTGGAGATTGTTGCTTGAAGGAGGTGGTGTCGGTGATTGTCGCCTGAAGGAGGTGGTGCTAGTGATTTGTCGCCTAAAGGGTGAGGCTTGCAATTCGAATTAGGGCTTAGACAGAAGAATTGGGGGGAACAAGGAAAATAAGAGAAAATGAAAGAAGAGAAAAGGAAAGAAGATAATCAATTGTTGGATGCAAGATAAAAACGTCGGTCCAACTGGCGTTTTCCATAAAAACGTTATTTGTACTGACCTTTTTGGCTCTTTTTGTTAAGCACTGTTCACGAACAAAAATGTTACTTGGTCTAACGTTTTTACACTAAAAACGTTATTCCATTTGACGTTTTGAGTCTAAAAACGTCATTCCATCTAACGTTTTTAAAAATGTATGAATTTGAGAAATAATTTGAAAATCACCTTTTTTTGACTATCAGTTTTAAAAAACACTTAGGTTAGGGTAAAAGCTCCAAGTTAACCTGTATTCTTGGATGCGAATGTCCTGAGCAGCAACACACACAATACTAGAAGATTCTTTTTTTTTTTTTTAATTTTTTCAGACGGCATTTGGTAATGCTTTTTTAAGTAATTTTTTAAACAAAAAGTAATTTTGTCAAAAAAGTAAAAATATGTTTAATTACTCATTGTGTTTTAATATATAAATAATACACTTAATATGTGTATACATGTGATAAAGGTCAAGAGAAGGAAGTAAGTCTCGAAAAAGAAAATAGAAAAAATTAATAATTTCAAAAACTGTTGCCAAACAGTAACTTAGCTTTTGACATGGATTGTCAATCTCATTGTATAGGGGCTATTGGAAGTAGAAATATTCCAAAATGCTAAGTTTGAAGGATAGAAATATCAAATCTTCCATTCGATATCTTAATTACTGTTAATTTATAGAGTGCACGACATCAAAATCATATAAATATTTATATATGTTAGAACTTCATGCATAATTGATATCCTTTTTGAAGGAACAGTAAAATGATTGTCAAATTCATCACCTCCTATCAATTAAAATGGGTCAAAAGCGGGCATCTCACCCTTTTTGAATGCATTTATGATATGAGGGAGTCTAATGCCAGTTTAATACCTTTTGGAAAAAAAACCTACCACATTATTCCTCCAGTTTCTGCATAGATGTCCAACCTTTAAATACCCCAAAAGAAATCTTTGAATACTGAACTGAATCAAGCTTGATACTTATTCCAATTGAAGTTCTCTCCATTAATCTTTATTCTTTCACTTAAGCGGGATTCATTTATGAATAATAGGTCCCTCACTTATAATGATTTGTAATATACTATTGAGTGAAATTGAACGAAAGTATAATGGACAAAACCTGAATCAAATATTATACACATATATAATTAAAGGACATTCAAGATCTGACATGTGGCATGCCTTCTGTCAAGTTCAAAGTAGTCCAGCAAACACATCGGACTCGTTTGTTTGCCGTATTAAAAATGAATAGATTATATAAAATAATCCAGTATAATACAATACAACAGGACAAAAGACAAGATTAAATAGAGTATTAGAATAATACATAATTTTATCTAGTGTTTGACAATACACAACATAAATATTAGATAATAGTTATTTAATTCAATCGGTTATTTGATTAGGGAATTATTTCATCATATTAATACTAAATTAACAAAAATACCTTCAATTAGTGTTTGTTACATTGATGACAATTTGATTTTATTTGTTGGAGGGTTATAATAGTAATTGTGTAGAATAATACGTTTGAGTTGGATTATAATACCACATTTTTTGGATTTTAAAATACTTCCATAACAAAGGTCTATTGTATAAAAAATATATGATAAGTATATGATTAATATACGTTTTTAAAATTAATACGATATTAAATTTGTTTATCAAACAAAGTATTAGACCCCGATTAAATAAAAAATAATATAATCCAATAGTTAATTTCCTCGTAATATGTCTACCAAACAAGTCCATCAGGTTTTTTGTAGTAGGACTGTCAAAATGTTGTACCAGAGGCCCCACTAAAACCGGTCACAGTGCTATTGTATTTTCAAGTCGTGTAAATCGCATTGTACAGAATTTGTTCAACTCATACTTGATCCGTCTATGGTCATACATAGTCAAATTTNTTCTTTTTTTTTTTTTTAATTTTTTCAGACGGCATTTGGTAATGCTTTTTTAAGTAATTTTTTAAACAAAAAGTAATTTTGTCAAAAAAGTAAAAATATGTTTAATTACTCATTGTGTTTTAATATATAAATAATACACTTAATATGTGTATACATGTGATAAAGGTCAAGAGAAGGAAGTAAGTCTCGAAAAAGAAAATAGAAAAAATTAATAATTTCAAAAACTGTTGCCAAACAGTAACTTAGCTTTTGACATGGATTGTCAATCTCATTGTATAGGGGCTATTGGAAGTAGAAATATTCCAAAATGCTAAGTTTGAAGGATAGAAATATCAAATCTTCCATTCGATATCTTAATTACTGTTAATTTATAGAGTGCACGACATCAAAATCATATAAATATTTATATATGTTAGAACTTCATGCATAATTGATATCCTTTTTGAAGGAACAGTAAAATGATTGTCAAATTCATCACCTCCTATCAATTAAAATGGGTCAAAAGCGGGCATCTCACCCTTTTTGAATGCATTTATGATATGAGGGAGTCTAATGCCAGTTTAATACCTTTTGGAAAAAAAACCTACCACATTATTCCTCCAGTTTCTGCATAGATGTCCAACCTTTAAATACCCCAAAAGAAATCTTTGAATACTGAACTGAATCAAGCTTGATACTTATTCCAATTGAAGTTCTCTCCATTAATCTTTATTCTTTCACTTAAGCGGGATTCATTTATGAATAATAGGTCCCTCACTTATAATGATTTGTAATATACTATTGAGTGAAATTGAACGAAAGTATAATGGACAAAACCTGAATCAAATATTATACACATATATAATTAAAGGACATTCAAGATCTGACATGTGGCATGCCTTCTGTCAAGTTCAAAGTAGTCCAGCAAACACATCGGACTCGTTTGTTTGCCGTATTAAAAATGAATAGATTATATAAAATAATCCAGTATAATACAATACAACAGGACAAAAGACAAGATTAAATAGAGTATTAGAATAATACATAATTTTATCTAGTGTTTGACAATACACAACATAAATATTAGATAATAGTTATTTAATTCAATCGGTTATTTGATTAGGGAATTATTTCATCATATTAATACTAAATTAACAAAAATACCTTCAATTAGTGTTTGTTACATTGATGACAATTTGATTTTATTTGTTGGAGGGTTATAATAGTAATTGTGTAGAATAATACGTTTGAGTTGGATTATAATACCACATTTTTTGGATTTTAAAATACTTCCATAACAAAGGTCTATTGTATAAAAAATATATGATAAGTATATGATTAATATACGTTTTTAAAATTAATACGATATTAAATTTGTTTATCAAACAAAGTATTAGACCCCGATTAAATAAAAAATAATATAATCCAATAGTTAATTTCCTCGTAATATGTCTACCAAACAAGTCCATCAGGTTTTTTGTAGTAGGACTGTCAAAATGTTGTACCAGAGGCCCCACTAAAACCGGTCACAGTGCTATTGTATTTTCAAGTCGTGTAAATCGCATTGTACAGAATTTGTTCAACTCATACTTGATCCGTCTATGGTCATACATAGTCAAATTTATATCGTTTATAAGTCTTGTTTAATCAAGTTTGTGTTGACCAATTTATTAAGATATTTAGCAAATTGGTCATTTATAACCCAACTCAATAAAACTAAACTTATATCCGCTAATTTTATATCTATTCTACATTAGATTAGTAGATCATATTAAAAATTGTCAGCCGAATACATGCAGACACACGAGTCAAGTTGCTTGAATGCATGCAAGACCTTAAAGTTTAAACTAATTAATTATGAATCCACCTTGGACCAGCTCGTATCACTATACACATGCATACGCACTTGCAAGTCAAAGATTGCCACCGAATATGAATCTTCGAATGCCTTTTTGTGAATTATTGCAGAGAATAGATCAAACAAGCAAGAATAAAATTTGGCAATGGATGTGCATAAAGAGGAATTTATTCCTACCTGGAAACTTTCTCTGGCTCGTCCGGCTTGAAACCTGCCCTGTGTGCACCGGAACTACATAAACCTACAAATCAGGAGGTGTACATGAGCTAGATCCCCTGAGAATGCATTTGTTTATCCATCTCAGTCATAATCACATATGGTGGCCATCTGTGCTTGGTAAGAGATGGATGTGAAATATTCCCGCCTTTCCGGTAAATGTAAATTATAGTTTGACCCCCTTAATTATACCTTTTGTTTCACATTTTTAATTACACTAATTTTCTACATTGTACATCTAACTATGGTTATAATTAGATTCATGTTGTTCCCTCAACTATCAGGCTTATCACATTACACTTTCAATTATGGCTATTAATTTCACATATATAATGGACATTTCTTATTCAAAACACGGTGACTGTTTGCTTTTGGGTAGTTTAAAACCAATTCAAGCGGTTGATGAGGCAATGAGAGAAACTCAATACTAAGAGATAAAAATGAGACTGGTGTCAAATTTGAGGGGGGTGAAGTATAATTTGCCATTCAAAGAAATGGATTCATTAAACAAAGAATAATATTCGAGGCCATTTTAATAAAGGGGAGCATGACAGAATTTTTGTTTGGAATATGTGCTTCCTTCCATTGCCTTTCCAGTTAACATGTTTAGGAACTTACCTGCAGCCAAATCCTCATACCCCTAGAAGAAGGCAGAGAAGTAAAGAGGTTCATTTAAGTCCCTCAGAAAGTTCTAATTTGGCATTCCCCCATAACAAACATGTTTGAAGCTCAAAAGCGTGAAATGGAACATTTAGGGCCCACTTAAGCGGCCTTACCAAGTATATAAACCACCCCCAATACACCCAAATTATCAACTCCTCCACATCTCTTCTAAAGCAAACAACTTGTTCATTTTGGAGTTTCTCATAATTTTCTCGAGGTGAGTCCCCTGCAATTTCTGCATTTTGGATTATGCAATAGGTCTGTAACTCGAAATGTCCTCCACCCTTTCCACTAATCCAATCCCCATTGAACTCCATTTGTTGCAAAATATAATTTGTGGTCCGAAACATTTTATTATTGTTGATAGTCCTTAGATTTCAATAGCCCTATCGAACAACCTTGTTGTGGGTTTGAACCTGATGACAACACTACTTTGCAAAAATAGTGAAATATGTTAGGTTTGTACCGAGTCCACCCCTATCAAGTCTCAAATCTTCATTAATGGAGACCAAACCTGGTCTTAGTGATATAGATTGCAATTCCATGTTGGGGGCCAAGAGTGCTTTGTTGCCAGGATAGCATTCTATATTGCACTTGCTGATTAAGTTTAGCCTATAGTACTATCATCATAGAAGCGTATTATCCACTATACCATAGCTATATATATATGCTGTATTGCTTATGTTTTTTTTATGGCAATTTACATAGTTATAGTGTTAATACCTATCTACAGAAGACGTGAATGCAATGTCTATGTTTATCTCTCTTAATATCCTAGCCTGCTGAATTTTCAGATATTAGGAGAGAGAAATGAGCAGGGAAGGAGATTGGATGTGCCCTTCATGCCAGCATATGAATTTCAAAAAACGTGACACGTGTCAACGATGTAGCTGCCCTAAATATGCCGGGACTGATGTTTCAGCATCGTATGGAATTGGTCGAACGGAGGTATTGGCAGGGGACTGGTACTGCAATGCCATTACCTGCAAATCTCATAACTATGCCAGCCGAAAAAGCTGCTACAGGTGTGGTGCACCAAAAGATGGCGACTATGGTTTTGGTGGTGGCATGGTGGGATCGACAGGATATGGATACGAGGCCAGTGTCGTTCCTGGTTGGAAAACTGGTGACTGGATGTGTTCCAGGTGATGTCAAAATAATTACCCTAAGCTAGGAAAGAAGTGAAATTTAAGTAGCAATAAGCATATCTTTTCGATACTTCAAACCATATCCGCAAACTGCTGAAAACTAGGCTGCATACATTAAGCTTTTCTATAGCAGTTCACATCTATATTGATCAATGTGATGCAGTGTTAACGGGATATGGAAAAACTACCGTTTCATTTTTGAAGGTCAAAACTTTGAAAATTGTCTTAAAATTACTTGTGTCATGGCAAAAAAATGAATATAAATCTTTGGATCGGTCAAGTGATAGCACTGCTACATTCCAACTGTGTCCATTCTGTCACATTCCATTACGGTTTAAATATGTGTTGGTCTTCTCATTCTAGGGAATCACGGCTTGTTGAGAATGTCCTTTATGCCTATGGATTCTTATGCATATTGTAATTTCTTGTGGGATTCTCATCTAATATGAGTGCAATCTGGATGTGGCCAGACTAGGATGTGGTGCGCACAACTATGCCAGTAGGATGGAATGTTTCAAATGTAGAACACCAAAGGACTTTGGTAAGCAATGTACAACGTTCTTATGGTGTACTCTTTTCTATGATTGTGAGCACTATTGGACTTCAATATCCTAAGACATTCCTTCATTTTGTTACCAGGAGGTGCAATCTGAGTGAAGCAATTTAAGAGAAACACTGTCTTCAGTTGAATCCCAGAATTTTTGCAGTTCGGAACCTCCAAACACACGTTTTCTTTTTCCTGCTGATATTTTTTTTTGTTTTGTTTCACTTGTATTTCCTCTTCAGTATAATAAGCTGTAGTTCATGATTGGTGAACCATTTTCATCTACATTGCCATGTATCTGGCCCAATAAGGGTTCACACTTTAACTCCTTCGAATAATATGATAACTTCTCTCTCTCTCTAATACCCTTTTTCTAAATTATCTTGTTTTTCGAGGCATGGTCAATATTTTCTTATCATTTGTTTGAAAACTATAGCATAAAGGTAACTAAAGTGCTAGTAAAGAGCATATCAACATGCTTAAAAACTTTTTTTTTTTTGGGGGAAGGGGAGGGGGATTTGATCCTTTGACCTTAAGAAGACAAAATTTTTATAAGACAAAAAATACCATTGAACCAAAGGCTCATCGGTGCGCTTAAAAACTAAGTGCCAAAAATCGATTGAATATAAAAAATGATAGACTTAAATATTCGTGAAACACATAAATAAGCATTTTTAAATTTCACTGTTGTACCGGTTTATCCCAATGTCTTTGTACCGGTACATGTTGTATTGGTTCTTCCCTGAACCAACGCCATGAAAATAGTTTCCAACCTCTCTTCCCATTCCTTCCACTCCCAACCCCTTCTAAACATCAGTCAACCCATCCTTTAGCATATAGAAGTTTAAAAACACACTAAATTAGGAAAATAAGGATTATTACAAAGAGAATATCTTCTTCGAAACTCTACTGAAACCTCCGAATATCAAGATCTCCAAAGTTCTTGAATTCTTCGATTTAACACCACCAATCCAAAAAGTGGAGTGTAGTCAAAACTTTGAGGATGAGATGAGAAGAAGAGTATTTACTTTTCCTCAAGGAGACAATAGAAACCACTAATCGATGCTCAAAATCCACCCACTTCTCCCCCCTTCTAATGAGCCGGTGCATGCAAAGGAAGTCTTC
>CAUOFW020005613.1:1365865-1375966 GCA_963454935.2 Ilex paraguariensis | reverse complement strand
CAAAAAAAAAAAAAAAATCCTAGACGAAAAATGCTGAGTTTAAGCTGTGCTCCTATCCCACGCTTGCATAATTTGCATCTAAGTCCCGTCTTGTTTCCACCATTCTCAAATACCACACTTCATTTTTTCGACATATAATGAATTAAATTCGGGTACTCCACCGTCTAACAATCCAACCCTATAAATCATTAATAAATTTCATATTTTACATTCCACAATTCCATTAATTTAAATTTAGCCCATAACTTAATATTAACAAATTACACTTAAATCCTCAACTTTTTACAAAACATTGTAATACATGTGTTCAGATCTCACAGATGGGCCCTAGATCTCAACAGTGTTGGGCCGTGGACCCATCCTCAAGTTGGGCCATTGAACTGGTCAAGTGTTCCAAGAACTCTTGCTCATTCAATAGGTATTATATTTTTCAATGTCATAGTTGGCCTCATTCAATTTGTCACCCCTACTAAGGTCAGCAACTGCATTTTTAGTGGTCATTTGATCACTACATAGATATGTGCAAATTCAACATGAATTACAGATCTTATTAATTTGTTCCAAAAACCCAACCGAAATATATTATCCTTTCTCACATAATAAAATTGAAAATGTGTCGAAAAACCCAAAATCATCTCATGCATGTGAGTTGGGAATATATTTTTCAATTATTTTTTGAACAAATTTATCTTGGGAGGATCTAACTTATCCCACTATCTTCACATGACCATAATTAAACTTGTCATATTTTTATCCATATCATTGCGCCATACAACAAAATGCACACGGAGTTCACTGAGCCCAATTGATATTATTAAGCTTATGCTAAGAAAAATTCTACATGTATAATGTGTGAAACGAAACACACTCCTTACAAGGGTTCAATGCAATAATACAACCTTTTAATTACATTTCCAACCAAAGCCTACTACAATCTAATCAAAATAATAACGGGGATACCACGCTTCACATTATACATCACACAAACATAAACTTATAAATAAATAATGCCATTTTTTTTTCAACCATCCATTTATTCTAAAGCAAACATATTAATACATAAGAAGCAATACCAATAGATCTTTCAAATGGATGATTGTACCACACTCACCCTTGTAGGGAGCGGTATCCATAGTCTTATAGGGATGACTTTTATTTTCATTTTTGATGATATTTAATTANATTGCGCCATACAACAAAATGCACACGGAGTTCACTGAGCCCAATTGATATTATTAAGCTTATGCTAAGAAAAATTCTACATGTATAATGTGTGAAACGAAACACACTACTTACAAGGGTTCAATGCAATAATACAACCTTTTAATTACATTTCCAACCAAAGCCTACTACAATCTAATCAAAATAATAACGGGGATACCACGCTTCACATTATACATCACACAAACATAAACTTATAAATAAATAATGCCATTTTTTTATCAACCATCCATTTATTCTAAAGCAAACATATTAATACATAAGAAGCAATACCAATAGGTCTTTCAAATGGATGATTGTACCACACTCACCCTTGTGGGGAGCGGTATCCATAGTCTTATAGGGATGACTTTTATTTTCATTTTTGATGATATTTAATTATAGTTTTTTTTTTTGGTCAGGATATTTAATTATACTCAATCGCTCAAAAATGTCACACAATTCATTTATCACCAAGAATAGTCATTCCACGATGCAAAAATATTTTCTAGGATCCTTGTTTCACTTAAAAAATATTAGAGGGTCACAAACGGTATAAAGTTGCATGTAGGCATTTTTAATTTTTTTTTGGTCCAAAAGATAACCAAAAATACAAAATAATGGAAGAAAATTCTTGAAATTTTAATACAAATAAAAAACAATGGCTAGGACTCATTTTCAACCACTTTATGTCAAAATATTCCTCTCAAATTTTTATTGAACATTTAAACAAACTTCGTCCACTAATTTCTTTTAATCTACTTGATGCAAAAATGCGTACGACATACCGTTGGAAAGCATATGTAACAAAGATTCATCTTGCAAAAATCATGTTTTACAGTTCAAAAAAGGGTCCAAAGTTTGCAAAAAAATCATAAATTTCATGTGATCCGAAATTTCAATTTGATTTTTCTGGCAAACCACTTAACAAATATCTTCATCAAATTTTACATTTGATATTCTAGAAGTACATGGAACAAATCCACCAAAAAATTACCACAAAGACCCATTTTGCAAGTTAATGACTATTTCTGGCCATAAATTGAAAAATATAAATATACATAATATATTCAAAAACAGAATATTATGACAAATCAACAAATAAATTATGCTCTGATACTATTGTTAACATATATTAACACATAGTAGTAATGAGTTTTTCATATAGCTCTTGAAGAACACAAAAATAGACCGGATTGTTACTTCTTGTTGCGATCCCACGATGCCAAACCCAAGCTTCCCCAAGCTTCCTTACGTACCTGAATCTTCTACTAGGTTAATGAGCGGCTACTAGAGTCCTTTCTTANGCTCTGATACTATTGTTAACATATATTAACACATAGTAGTAATGAGTTTTTCATATACCTCTTGAAGAACACAAAAATAGACCGGATTGTTACTTCTTGTTACGATCCCACGATGCCAAACCCAAGCTTCCCCAGGCTTCCTTACATACCTGAATCTTCTACTAGGTTAATGAGCGGCTACTAGAGTCCTTTCTTGAATTCCCACAATCACAAGTCCAAGGGTGTATGGTGTTAACCTAGAGAGAATGCAAAGAGAGAGAGAGAGTATATTGAGAGGGAGAGTATGTCTTTGAAAGACTTGAATTACTTAACAAAAATTGCATAAAATTTTTGCTTTATATATATAGATGGAGGTAACCGCCAAGGTAACTTTCCCAAAAAAAAAAAAAAAACTTTCAACTAACCACCCAATCATGTGGTACCATGATCACCACCACACAGGAGAATGGTTTTCTCTTGTAATTTCCACCAACCACCTAGAAATCAAGCAAAAATTTTTCCTGTTGAATACTAAAAGGTGTTGCTCAAATAGGATTTGATACACAACTCTAACTTTATTTTTCAAAACAACTTTCAGTGTTTAGAAAAAAGAACTTTTGATGAAAAAGCCTAAGAGTTCATGGATTATCCTAAGTCCAACTAATTAACCTAATGAGCCAATGAGTAAAAACACCATAGGTTATAGGTATCTAGATTATTGCTTGTCATAATCTAATGGAGATCTTCTTGATACGACTTTGAAGCTTGAACTTCCTCCTTCCTTGAGGTTTTTGGATCTTGATCTTTGAAAAATCAAAGAATGTGGATTTAGGTTGAGATTTACAATAAAACTTCATGAAATTAGCTAATTACAATGAACAATTTCCTAACAAACCCCACACTCAATACTTACACAAAAGCTAGGCGGGGCCAACCACTAGCCATTACGTAAACGACTTAGAGCAACTCTAGCTCTTATCTTTTTTTATATCTAAATTTAAATTTGAATAGCAAAAGTTCAAAAATCTTCCCCAATCTTATATCCATACCCATGTCAAATCAAAGAAAACTCAATTCTAAGCTCAAATGAAAGAAGACTCAAAACCTTTACCCAAATTTCAACGATAACAAAATTTGAAGTTTCATTCTCTTCTCCTTCACTTTGCCACTTCAAGTTGCTTCTGTGTCATATGACCACTTCGCTGGTCATCACCCAACCACCTCTCTCTCTCTTTAATAATAATAATAATAATAATAATAATAATAAAAGTATATGAAATTTTGAATTTAAAATAAAAAGAATGGTTCAAATCATTTTAAGATAAAACAAAGATATATTCGACGAATTATATTACTCCAATATAAAAAAAACGGTTCAGATTATCTCAAATTTACTGATCCCACAAATTAGATTAAATTTTGAAAAAAAATTTCCCACCAATGAGACTTTCCATTTTTCTTACCTTAGTCAAGCCTTCAATCACTCCCCTCCCCCCTCGCCCCAAAATATTTGTTTTCCAAACTAAGCCCTATACTGTGCCCTAACACCCTCTTACTTATGGGTGTTCACATTTTTGATTGGCCGCAATTTTCTACCATACCCTACCCTACTGAACGGCTAGTCGCAAAAATCGAGTAGGAATGTGGAAGAGTTTTTGGTCTTCCGATTAAATCAAGTAGGAATGCGAAATACCCATCAATTTCTGCATTTCTACACTACCTACCCACAAAAAAATATATTTAATTTTTTAATATTTTTTTAGTAATTATAAGAGTATTTGTGTGGTATAATTTATATTATAACATTGTTGTTATTGTGGATATTTAAGTTGCTAAAACAAATACTTATTTTTTTGTGTAAGTTACATGATTTGTTGTAAACTGGTAATCTATTGGAGTNTATCCATCAATTTTCACATTCCTACCTTACCCACAAAAAAATATATTTAATTTTTTAATATTTTTTTAGTAATTATAAGAGTATTTGTGTGGTATAATTTATATTATAACATTGTTATTATTATGGATATTTAAGTTGCTAAAACAAATACTTATTTTTTTGTGTAAGTTACATGATTTGTTGTAAACTGGTAATCTATTGGAGCAATTATGATTTTAATGTGTTTTATATGGTTTAAACTTAAAATAATTGTTATTGTATTTGTGTAATAATTATGATGGATTGATGTTCATACTTTCTTGTGTTTTATTGTAATTGGTGTTGTAGTTGTTTTAGATTTTAGTGTTATTGATTTATTGTGTTGTTAAATTAGTGCATGTTATTTAATTGAATTATTAAAATGACCAAAAAATAATAGTTACAAAAGTGTTTACCCGACTTCCTACCCGATTAATCGGGTAAGAAGTCGAGTAAGAATACCACACCTGATCGGTTAGGGTAGGTCGAGAAAAAATTCTTCCGCCAAGTATTGGGTAGAAAGATGAAAGACTGTGGGGTCGTTTGGTATCGTTTTCGTTTTCGCGTCTTCAAAAAAATCAAAAATAAAAACAATTTTTGTCTTTGTGTTTGTAGTAAACATGAAACAAAAATNTTACAAAAGTGTTTACCCGACTTCCTACCCGATTAATCGGGTAAGAAGTCGAGTAAGAATACCACACCTGATCGGGTAGGGTAGGTCGAGAAAAAAATCTTCCACCAAGTATTGGGTAGAAAGATGAAAGACTGTGGGGTCGTTTGGTATCGTTTTTGTTTTCGCGTCTTCAAAAAAATCAAAAATAAAAAAAAATTTTGTCTTTGTGTTTGTAGTAAACATGAAACAAAAAATATGTTTGGGAGTCATTTTTGTCTATCAAATTATGAGAATAAAAATAAAAAATATGTTTGATAACTACTTCGAATTTTATCCTAAATATGCTTTATAATATCTCATACAACAAAATACAAATTCAAAAAATTTTTAAACCAAAACATCCACTAATTCCTCAAAGAACACCTAAAAAAACCAACATCCCCTAATACAAACCCACCCCTACAACTCCTCCACCCCCAACCGAAACTCCCCCAACAAAATCAATACAGATTTTATTTTGGTTGTTGTTCAAAAAATTTTAACAACCAAATAATCACAAATGGTTTGAGAAATCAAAATCGCAGATGNTGCTTTATAATATCTCATACAACAAAATACAAATTCAAAAAATTTTTAAACCAAAACATCCACTAATTCCTCAAAGAACACCTAAAAAAACCAACATCCCCTAATACAAACCCACCCCTACAACTCCTCCACCCCCAACAAAATCAATATAGATTTTATTTTGGTTGTTGTTCAAAAAATTTTAACAACCAAATAATCACAAATGGTTTGAGAAATCAAAATCGCAGATAGTGCAAAAGATAGCAAATTAACTTTATTTTAATTTGGAGGGTTTGATTTTGGAAATGCTTCAACTGGTTAGTTGGGATGAAACTCCCTCTTTCGTACATGATATATAGACACATACACAACACACACAGAACACAATACACACAGACACAAAATGAACACAACAAACACACACACATAGAGACTCATAAAAAATCTTCTGGGTTTTCACAGATCACTCACTNCCGATATTTTTTTATTTCAGAAAGTGCATTCGGTCCTCTGCTTATGGCGAGTGGGCTCATTGTTTGTGCTTTTTAAAATGCTCCAAATGGATATGTGTGTTTGTTGATCTTAAGACTGGTTTATCAAATTTAGTTATTTTTGGATTTAGAATTGACTANTCTTTCGTACATGATATATAGACACATACACAACACACACAGAACACAATACACACATACACAAAATGAACACAACAAACACACACACACATAGAGACTCATAAAAAATCTTCTGGGTTTTCACATATCACTCACTCANCTCCCTCTTTCGTACATGATATATAGACACATACACAACACACACAGAACACAATACACACAGACACAAAATGAACACAACAAACACACACACATAGAGACTCATAAAAAATCTTCTGGGTTTTCACAGATCACTCACTCACACACACACATATCTTTTGGGTTTTCACAGAGAATGAGAGCGAGACAGAGAGAGAAAGCGATCATTGTCTGAGGTATGAGTTCTTCGTCTGAGTTCAACATAGAGAGATCGTCTAAGTTCTTCGTCGTTTGTGAGAGTGAGATAGAGAGAGAGTGACGGATTGATCTTCATCTAAGGTATCGACCTTCGTCTTTTGTGAGTTCTTCGTCGTTTGAGAGATCGATATTTGTCTGAGGTATCGATCTACGTTTGGTTCATCGTGTGTGAGAGAGTGAAGATGATAAAGTGAAGAAAAAAGAAAAAAAAAATCCCTTCAAAAGGTTTTTATAGTAAATACAAAAAAAAACCTTACTAAAGGGATTTGAATGGAGAATTTCATTAAATAGGCTGTGAAGTAGGATGTGAAATGCGCACGTGTTTCCAGAAAATATGTTCCCTAGAACATATTTTTTTGTTTTTATTTTTTTATCTCTGTTTCTAAGCTAACTAATATAAAACAAAAATAAAAATAATTACTAAACATATTTTTATTTTTATTTATAATAAAAATTAAAAACAAAAACACGACCACAATGCCAGTTGACCACTGTCTCACTGTCTCACATTCACCCTTTCTTTGCTCTCATGACCATTTTCCCCTTCCTCTATTTTCTCTCTCTTCCCTCTCTGCGCTGCTGCCTAATCTCAGTAGTCAAGCCTTCAACAGCCAGTAGTGACGCATCTTCTCTCTTAGTTCACTGCCAGAGACAACCGCCCCTTACCTTTTCTTTCTCTGTGCTGCTGCACATCCACCGCCAACGACAACTAGTAGCTGCCTAATCACAGCCACCGGACTACCAGCGCCTATTTTAGGTATCCTTGTCACTCACTCATCTCATCTCTCTCTCCACCATTGTAACCCCAGGCAACAGCACGCTTTATTGTACCTCCCAGCTCCTGCGTACCACCTGTTCGATAAATTGTCAAGCCGATATTTTTTTATTTCAGAAAGTGCATTCGGTCCTCTGCTTATGGCGAGTGGGCTCATTGTTTGTGCTTTTTAAAATGCTCCAAATGGATATGTGTGTTTGTTGATCTTAAGACTGGTTTATCAAATTTAGTTATTTTTGGATTTAGAATTGACTAGGGTCCAAGTTGAGTTTGTGAAATCTGGTATTGTTGACTTCATCTATGGTCATCGAAACTAAGATCTTCATGTATGCTTTAACACAGTGCTACTACTTCTGTTATATTGGAACCTCCCTTCAATATGTAACATAGTCTGTTTTTATTTTTGATTGTTTCACAACGGCTTTTCAGAGCTTCCAAATATTTCGGACCATAACCAGCTAAGATCTTATGTTTTTTCTACAATCTATGATATGGTGGTGGTGCATAACTGAAATGGGTTATGATATGAGTAGATATTTTGAGTATTTAATTTAATTTGTTTTTGATTTGGTTATCAGTGTGTAGTTTGTGGTAGTTCTGAAGTTGGGTGGTGCAGCCATTGGTAGTTTTCTACCACCTGTAGCCATATATTGGAGTAAAAACATTAGAGTCGAGGATGAGTTCTGTGGGGATTTTTGAGTAATCCTGTAATCGCTCAAAGAAACATTGCTAGCTCTTGAAACGCCGAGGTACTGATCAAACTATATGGTTATCCCTTGAATTGCTTGACTCCACATATAGGAGTCTGTCTCAATATATGCATTACTCTACTACCTGCATTCTAGGGTAAGAAAAGTAGGAAAAAAAAGGCATAATTTGTTTAATCATTTTGAACTTTTGGATAGCTAAGTATTGCATTGAACTTATTGGCATGTGGTTTTTCTGAAGTTATTGAAAAAATTATGTAGTTGTACTCTTTGGTTGTTTGGACAAAGCTTTTCAAGAAAGCTTCTGAAAAGCAGTTTCTTTTCACAAGAGAGATGTAGTTTCTGAAAAGCAGAGAATTCATGACTTTTTGGAGCTTATTTGACATCATGTGGTTTCTCCTTTTTTTTATATGTGCCACTTTAAAAGAGTATGGTTGTGATCAAGATCCGACAACTAAGAGGAGGAATAAATGATACTTGAATGTGGTATGTGCAAAGAATTGGGATGGTGTAAAAGGTAGTTTTTTGCTGGAATTTTCTATTCTCCATACATGGATTATTTCAAATACATTCAGGAACTTAGGTTTGAAATCTAGATTTGAATTTTATAGTGGTACAATATGCCGCCCCTGTTTTTAGTGGTGCTATAATATTTTTGTTGAAGTTTTAGGAGGATAAAGGAAATGTGTAAAACTTTATTTTACTCTAGAGGTGACAAATTCATTGTACAGGTTTTCATGAAATGATTTGATGCTATGACTTTGTGGATGCATGAAAATTAATAAAAGTATACAACAGAGGGATTTTGGATGTATTTGGTTAGTGGTTTCATTTTAAGGATTTACATAAATTTTGACTACTGTTATTTTTTTTTTTTGGGTTATAAATCTATACTTTGGATCGAGGAGTGATGAATCTTAAAAGGACTGATAATGGCTATTTGATAGAGTCAAATGGCTTGTAAAGATAGTTGGCTAAACTTAAAGGGACTGGTGTATTTTATTTGGGTCCAGGTGGTTGTTGTCAAGGAAATATATTCTCCTTTGGATTGAAATTATTCATGATGCACTACCCATTACGAAGTGTCCAACTCTATGGAAACCTAAGTATAGTACTGTAATTCAACCAAGTTCATTTTTTTTTGTTTTATAACTATTAATAAGCTGATTTCTTCATAGAGTGGTAGAATAATTACTCGGATAGTTTTGATTGAGTTGGGCTATATGTTGATGTTGTCTATTCTATTTTTGGTTGCAATTCTTCTTAGTCGCTCTCCCTTGCTTTTTTTTTTTCTCACATTTAGTTGATTGTGTTAATTGTATGGTAATTTTTGGGTTTGCCACTATTTGGATATTAAATTACTAATGCATACCCTATTGAAAATTATACGATCATGGAACAAGGTTGATGTTGTTCAATTTTTTAAAGAGTATTGACTCGTATTGATTGGCGATTCTTCTTAGTTTATTTTTTGGTTATACAGTCATTTGTTTGCGATTTTTTTTTATTAATAATGTAGTGCCTTTAGGTACGAACAATTATTAGTATGTCTATATATATATATAATAATAAGAGAACTAGCTTAGTTTGTGTTGAACTTTTTGCAACTCAGATTGCTTCAATATTATTTGATCTGACGATCCTAATTAATATGCAAATTTATTTTCTCGCTCAAGAATTGGACTAAGAGTTTCATCTCATGTCCAACTCTACACTCCATTTCTCACACTTTTGTATTTGTTAGTCTCTCTCATATACATATCCTTCTTTCTTTATATCACTCTCATACACACACGTCTGTGTCCCCCCCTCTCTCTCTCTCTCTCACACACACACACACACACATCTTGCCAACGCCATAGCACCACCCCTATAAAAGCCGCAACACCACCGTCAGTCCTAGGTAATTTTCCATCTCCTTTGCACTGTCCTTCGTCCTCTATGCTACACTCAGAACACACACTCATAGACAGCCCACTGTTCGCCTCTAACCCCCCCCCCCCCCCCCCCCCCCCCCCCCTTTCCTCT
>CAUOFW020005613.1:1337215-1365756 GCA_963454935.2 Ilex paraguariensis | reverse complement strand
TTTAGCAAATACACCAATTGCATATTAGTTTAATCAGTTGTTAGGCCTATTGCAGATTAGTTCAATTAGTTGCCAAAGTTTTGTATCTCACGTGTTGGACAAAATTACTGGAAGAAGTATGGACATTTTATTTTGATAGTCTGACTTTTAGGAGTGTTTTATAGCCCACTCCGGAAATCATTGAAGCTTCGTATCATTTTGTTTCTTCTTATGGGTCTTTTAGGACTGATCTCTTCAAATATACACTGACGGGCATAAGCCTCTATAAGTAAGGCATTGTTTAGGCGTTTATTTTATTGTGCGTTATTTTGTCGTGAATTTCCTGCGGACTGGATATAAAACATGTAATTTTAACCGATCCTTCTTCGTCTCACTTCTATTCAGTATATTTATTTGCGTATGACTTTAGCCTTTCATTTACTTGGCCTTTGAGGAAACAGAGTGACATGAAATGGGATTTTTCATCTTCAATTTCAATGATGGCCTCATTTGTTGCTTTTGCTTGGACGACAATAAACTTCAAATTTGATTTGCTTGGTGCAGATTAGATAGTTTTCTAAGATATTTATGAAGGGTTTTCTCATCAGGTTCTTTCTTTCCATTTTGCACCTTAATATTTTTCAATTTTGGTGATTGTCATTCTATTAGTATGTATCTTTGTTTTTTGTATTCCTCAATGATTTTCTTTAACAACTTTGTGTTTGTTAATTTTTGTTTCATTGTGTTGATTTCAGGGTATTTGTATATTAGGACACTGCTCACCTGTTCTTCTCATTAGATCCGGTGTATCTTAAGAATCTCTCTCTCTAGATAATTAAATTGATTTGATTTCATGTTATTGGTCTTATTTATCTTGATTTTATTTTCTTGTGANATTCATGATGCACTACCCATTACGAAGTGTCCAACTCTATGGAAACCTAAGTATAGTGCTGTAATTCAACCAAGTTCATTTTTTTTTGTTTTATAACTATTAATAAGCTGATTTCTTCATAGAGTGGTAGAATAATTACTTGGATAGTTTTGATTGAGTTGGGCTATATGTTGATGTTGTCTATTCTATTTTTGGTTGCAATTTTTCTTAGTCGCTCTCCCTTGCTTCTTTTTTTTTCTCACACTTAGTTGATTGTGTTAATTGTATGGTAAGTTTTGGGTTTGCCATTATTTGGATATTAAATTACTAATGCATACCCTACTANGAATTTCATACAATCTAATCTCTATAAACTTGCTGTTATTTTTTAGAATTGTTGCACAGCTAAATCAGTATGTATGAGATTGTGTGCAAAAGTCCTAAATTCCATTGAATTTATCTTACCTCCATTGTTTTTTTCTTAAAACATTGCCGCAAACTTTCATGTTATTGGTAGGAAAACAATTTTCTCTGATCATTAACTTGAAACATATCAATTAGAACATGTTACGAATTTGTTTAGTTCTCAATGCTGTCAGAGCATTTCATGGACTACTAAAAATGAATACCAGTTTGTACATTTTTTGCATACTTGAAATANGAATTTCATACAATCTAATCTCTATAAACTTGCTGTTATTTTTTAGAATTGTTGCACGGCTAAATCTGTATGTATGACATTGTGTGCAAAAGTCCTAAATTCCATTGAATTTATCTTACCTCCATTGTTTTTTCTTAAAACATTGCCGCAAACTTTCATGTTATTGGTAGGAAAACAATTTTCTCTGATCATTAACTTGAAACATATCATTTAGAACATGTTAGGAATTTGTTTAGTTCTCAATGCTGTCAGAGCATTTCATGGACTACTAAAAATGAATACCAGTTTGTACATTTTTGCATACTTGAAATGCCAATATTTCTAAATGAACCATGTGCTGCAATTGGACTTTATAATTCACTCTCACTATTTTGAGGTCATCTAATAATGGTTTGGGAAAGAGTATACAAGTTAGATTTTTGTTTCTTTTATCGTTATTTTTTTTTCAAAAAGGCACCCTTAAAAATACTGTATCACAAGTAAAGAAGACTTCTTGGTTGCTTTGTCNTATATCGTTATTTTTTTTTCAAAAAGGCACCCTTAAAAATACTGTATCACAATTAAAGAAGACTTCTTGGTTGCTTTGTCTTGTAGCTAAACTTACCACTACCTAGAGGATTTTAACATGGAAACCATTGAAGGAGTATGGGCAGAGAAGCAAGTGTTCGACTCTTCGGCATTCGTGCATTAAGGGTGGGTAAGAAATTGGGGCACTCGATGATTTGTACATGTAGCTATCGACATGGTAGCACATACTATTTGGATAAAGCAAAAAATCATGTATGTGACTCTGGGTCGTGGTTCTTTATTTTATTTATTTATTGGTTTTTTAGTAAGGTAAGNATGGAAACCATTGAAGGAGTATGGGCAGAGAAGCAAGTGTTCGACTCTTCGGCATTCATGTATTAAGGGTGGGTAAGTAATTGAGGCACTCGATGATTTGTACAAGGCAGGTTTTTTAGTAAGGTGATNGCATTCGTGCATTAAGGGTGGGTAAGAAATTGGGGCACTCGATGATTTGTACATGTAGCTATCGACATGGTAGCACATACTATTTGGATAAAGCAAAAAATCATGTATGTGACTCTGGGTCGTGGTTCTTTATTTTATTTATTTATTGGTTTTTTAGTAAGGTAAGAAGTTCCTTGCACCAATGAAAAGTGTTCATCTATCAAGTTCAATTTCTTGGTTGAGTTAAAAAATGTGTACTAGGCTAACATGTCCGAAGGTGCGAATTGAAGTTCCAAAAGTTGAGTTCANAAGTTCAATTTCTTGGTTGAGTTAAAAAATGTGTACTAGGCTAACATGTCCGAAGGTGCGAATTGAATTTCCAAAAGTTGAGTGCAGTCTCTTTTGCAACTCTTTTTTTTTTTTTTTTCAATTCTCTTTTCTTCCTTGTTTTAGGAGTTTGAACATCGGTTGTGTTACTGTTTATAGCCTATTTTCTTCTTCATTGTAGTTTTGTGCGCATTGTATTTAGAATGGATCTCNTTTTTTTTTTTTTTTTTTTGTCATTTCTCTTTTCTTCCTTGTTTTAGGAGTTTGAACATCGGTTGTGTTCCTGTTTATAACCTATTTTCTTCTTCTTTGTAGTTTTGTGCGCATTGTATTTAGAATGGATCTCTCTCTATATATGTATGTATGGTTGATAAATGAACATATTAGTGTCTGTGGATTCACAGATATTACATAACTCTTAATGTGATAAGCACAAAGTGTTCAAAATTCAGTGCAATTANAGGAGTTTGAACATCGGTTGTGTTACTGTTTATAGCCTATTTTCTTCTTCATTGTAGTTTTGTGCGCATTGTATTTAGAATGGATCTCTCTCTATATATGTATGTATGGTTGATAAATGAACATATTATTGTCTGTGGATTCACAGATATTACATAACTCTTGATGTGATAAGCACAAAGTGTTCAAAATTCAGTGCAATTATTCTTTTCGGCAACCAAAATCTCTTTATGGACAATTTCATGTTTTTTTTTTTTTGAAGTTATGTTGATCTGATATTTTTGTTCTACGTGATCATTATGATGGTAAAGCATGCTTTATTCAGTTACGGGTTCATTTATGACTCAATAGACAAGCATTGGGTAAATTCAAGCAAGCCTAGTAGAAATATATTTAGGCACGGGCTATGACTCAAGCAAGCCAGGCCCCTGGCTAATGGCGTCCTTCAGCACTAATTGTCTNTATGTTGATCTGATATTTTTGTTCTACGTGATCATTATGATGGTAAAGCATGCTTTATTCAGTTACGGGTTCATTTATGACTCAATAGACAAGCATTCGGTAAATTCAAGCAAGCCTAGTAGATATATATTTAGGCACGGGCTATGACTCAAGCAAGCCAGGCCCCTGGCTAATGGCGTCCTTCAGCACTAATTGTCTTGACACTCTGGTAGGGAGGATTCAAAGAGAAAAGGGGGGGGGGGGGTGCACCATCTCCATCAAAGATAGGGGGATCCGCGAAGATCCTAAGCCCAGGATACTGGTGGGTGGGCCCAAGCAACAGAAAGATAACGAAGGTTTACAGCCATATCTTAATTCTCAAAAGTAAGGCCCTCATCAGGTCGAGGGGCATGAGAACGAGGCCACAGCAGGAGGTAGAGACGTCGAGGAAGTTTTTTGTTCCTCAATTCAATGACTGTCACGGAAAGATTGAACTAGGGGGAAAACTCTGTTAGTACAAACAATTCATGTTCCTCAACGACACCAACAAGAAGCTCTTGTGCAAGGTCTTCTCAATGAGCATCGGGGACACTACCATGAAATGGTATGAGAGCCTCCTCTTGAAGTCCATCATATATTGGAAATAGATGACCAATCAATTCATAGCCCATTTCATCACTAGCAGCACACTACCGAGGGACATTGGCACCCTCCTGAACTTGTGGCAAATTGACGGGGAGATGTTTAGACAATACACCACCAGCTACTGGGAAGATGCCAATGAAGTTGAGGGCAACACTAAGGTAAAGGTAGCCACCTCATTCAAACTCGGGCTTGCACGGGACACATACCTATATCGATCTTTGACCAAAAGGACCAAGATTGACATAAGGGACCTGATGGCTAGTATAGATAAAATACACCAAGGTCGAGGATGACACGGTCAGGGCCCATGGCAAAGAGTCCACCTTTAAGAACAAGAAGAAGAAAGACTAGATGAGCAAGAAGGGTAGATCTTCTTAGGTCTTGGTTGAACTGTCTTTCAAATGGATCCACGTGATGTTTAAGGAGCCTGTTTAAAAGATGTTGTATAAGATCAAGAATGAGCCTTTCTTCAAATATATGCAGAAGGTGCAAGGAGAGCTCTCAACTAGGAACTCTTTTGTTCGATACTCCTATCATTAGAACACCATAAACCTCAATAAAGAATGCCAAATGCATAAGGTTTTTCTTGAAAAGTTGGTCAAGGAAGGTCACCTTGTGAGTTTATTGATGACAGGAAAACCCAAGAGAGTGGGAATCACTCTGATGTGGTCATCGAGGAAGCCACCGCTATTATTAAAGTAATCCAAGTTTGCCATCATAACAATCGACCTATAAAGAGTGGCCCAAGCTAGGAAGGTCAAGAGGGAAAGATAGAGGAACAACCCACTAAGGAGACCCGCACCAATATGGAACCAATCTGATTGACTGACGTTGACCTGGCAAGGGTTGTCATCCCCCATCAAGACAATATGATAATTACCTTGAGGATAAAAAAGGTTTGATTTCAAGCGTATCTTGGTAATTAGGGAGTCTTTTGAGGTGATGTACTAGAATTTGTTAATGGAGTTCGATACCAAGGATTTGAAGCCCATGAAGACCACACTTGTGGGCTTCGACGGATCTTATGTTGTCTCTCTCAACAAGGTTATCTTTTCGGTCATGGTTGGGATTGTCACCCCATCGGTGGCATTTGTTGTGATTGATTCTAATCCCTTCCGCCCTTATTGCTATCATTGGGAGAATTTGGTTGCATTTCAAGAAGGCATTCCATTTTCCCTACCACCAAAAGATAAAATTCCCCACCCCTCAAGGGATCATAGAGATGTGCGGGGATCAAGTCACATCCAAGAGTTGTTTTTTACTTTGCTGTCAAGGTTGAGATGGCTACTAGGGCCAAGGGGTAGGAACCAAAGGCCATCTTGATGAAAATGTCAATCAAAGTTCGATCAACCTAACATTGATGAGCCCAAGGTGGAGACAACTGACCGATCCATGGAGAAGCTAACCATAGTTTACCTCCACCTGGACAAGAAAGACAAATGTTTCCTCATTAGGTCTTCACTTTCGATAGCCGAGCAAGAGGAAATGCTTGATTTCTTTTAGCAGAACGTCGAATTGTTGGCATGGACCCTACATCTCCCAAGTTTATATGTAACCAACTCAATGTGGACCCTTGAAAGTAGGCACCACATCATGCTCATGCCATCAACGATGGGGTGGATCGACTACTGGAAATCGACTCCAGCAAAGATGTACAATGTTCAAAAATGGCTATCTAATACCATCTACGCCAACAAGAAGAACAAGAAATGGTGTATGTGTTAACTTCAATGATCTCAACAAGGATTGCACAAAAGATGACTATTTTCTGTTCAAAGTTGATTAACTTGTGGATGCGACCGTAGGGCATGACTGTGGGGCATGAACAAATGACCTTCATGGGATGCTTGGGTAGGCTACCACCAGATCCCATTGTACCCTAATGCAGGGGCTACATATCAATGCCTAATGAACAAGATGCTCAAGAAACAAATTGAGGTCACCATGGAGACCTATATTAATGAAATGATCGTATAAATCCAATTCCGAGGGGACCATTCGAGGGATCTAGATGAGACTTTTCATATAATCCAAAACTATGGGTTAAAGATGAATGCATCCAAGTGTTCATTTTACATCAGCTCAAACAAGTTCCTCTGGTACTTGGTGACTCGTTTGATGTCTTAAGGCCAACCCCGACCATACGAAAAGTATAGAGGCCTTGGATGGTCAAGGCATGCAAAAGCTCACTTGGATATTGGCCACCCATAATTGCTTTATCTCTAGATCCTTTGACAAGTGCAAGCCCTTTCCAAAGCCTTGAAGAAGGCCCAAAAGGAGATGTGGGATGCTGAATGTGATCAGCCACTACAATGGATAAAAGGACATTTGGAGTCACCCCCCATACTCTCGGCGTCGAATCCCTGGGAGGCTCTCTATCTTTACTTGGTGATGTCCAAAAATGCAATCAGTACAACCCTACTTAGGGAGCATACGTTAGAGCAGAAGATGGTTTTAGGGATGACAATCGTGTCGTGTTGGGTAGTGTTCATGTTATGTCATTTCGGATTTATGTCGAGTACTAGTTAACTTTAACCCAATCTGTTGAATTAATCATGTCATGTCATCTTATTTATTTTCATGTTGCATTTGTGTTGACTCATAAAAAATTTAAAGCTTAGTTTTATATCTAAAATTTTATTATCATCCAATCGAACCTATGCTCATATTCTTTTTATAAACTAAAAATTAACTTAATAAATATAATAATAAGAATGAGTAAAAATATATTTTTTTGTACAAGAATTAGGTCACTACTTGATAAAATATAATCAAAAAATATACATTTTATTCTTATAATACTACGTAAACGTATTAATCATGTCAATTTTGTATTGTTCGTATTTGAAACTAACACAACTTATTTATTATTCGTGTTAGTGGGTTGTGTCATACATGAGTTCGTGTCGAGAAATGGTCAACTTTAACTCACTAATTCATGTTGATTTCAAGTTGTGTTTTCATGTTATGTTAGAATTTGTCACCCTTAGCTAGTTTATTACGTCAGCAAGTCCTTTTCGGATCCTGAGACCAGATACCTCCTATTGGAAAAGATAGCCTTGGCTTTGGTGACTGCGACCAGAAAACTTAGGCACTACTTCAAAGCTCACCCCCATTGTTGTTTTTTCCGACTAGCCATTGAAGACTATATTTCAGAAGGTAGAACTAACAGGGAGGATTGCCAGTGGGTCGTCGAGCTAGGGGAATTGAATATCCAGTACTAACCTTGGGTATCTATCAAGGGGCAAGTATTGGCTGACTTTATCACCGAGTTTACTCAACCCAAGCCAACTATCGTAGAGGAGGCACCACTAGAGACCCCATAAGTCCCCCATGGGACTTGGAGAATACACGGGGACAAATCATCCAATTCCTTGGGGCAAGGATAAGAGTGGTTTTAACCAGCCTTAAAGGGTTTATGATTGAGCAAGCGATCAATCTTAGATTTGAAGTATCAATAATGCCAATCACAAAGCTCTTATATCGGGTCTCCACATGGCAAAGACAATTGGGATTAACAATTTATATGTATTTGGAAATTTAGAATTGATTGTGAACCAAATTAATAGAGAGTTTGAGGCCCGTGACACCAGGATGAAGGTTGGTCACCAAAAGGTACAAGAAATTATGGTAGAGTTTGAGGGAGTTCATGTGTCATAGATTCCTAGAGATCAGAACAGTCTTCGACATTATGCATAGAGTTATAAACATTGAATGTTCCAGGACTTAAATAATCTATAACTAATCAAACAACTTTAACCAAATCTCTAGCTTGATAAGTTAATCAATTATATGGTTAAGCACAATGGAAATGAAGATTGAAAGATTGTTATAAAAACCTAGCTTGAGTACTTGTAGGGAATCATAAACATCACCTATAAAAGACTTCACTTGTCTATAAGTGATCAAAAAATTATACAAAGTACTTTAGTTTTGCTAGATACATTCAATCATTCAAAAGTTAAATGAACCAATTAAGTATAATAGAAATTGCACAAATATATTACTCAAACAAAGAATGACAAATCCATCACCTTTCACTACAGAGTGGATGAGAAACTACTCACTCTTCCTGGCCACAAGTGAGCTAGAAAAGTGAAAGAATCTCATCCCTCTAAGTAAAAAGAACTACAATTACAAAAGATGAATACAAACTCTTTCTTCACTAAAGAATGAATAAAATACAACTCACCTTTCATGACTTCTAGGGAAGTTTGAAAAATGGGTGAAGATCATCTCTCCAAATGAAGAAGATACAAATTACAAAAGACAAGTACAATGCTTCTTTCTTCACTAAAGAATTAATGAAATACTAATTACCTTTCATGGCTTCAAGAGAGCTAGAAAGGTGAGAGAAGTTCATCCCTCCAAATGAAGAAGATAGCTAAGCAAGAAATATAAAAGATAGGAAATGTAAACATTACAAAATCTAGAGAGTATTTGAGAGAGGAATGCTCCAAAGCAACCTCCAAGCATTCTCTAACTCTAAGGACTAAGAGTGTATTTATAGATGGAGATAGGAAGCAATAGGTGGCAAAAAGGACCAATTCCAAGGGTTGAAATAAAAAATAAGAAATGCAACTTCGAAGAGCAGCGTCTGGACGGTGGCAGTGGCATCCGGATGGTGAAAACTCTATGGAATAGGATTCTTCAGGCTTAATTTTGCATTTGGAAAAGGGCATCTAGATGGTGGAAGTGGCATCCGAACGGTGGTTTCTTTTAGCTTGTCCAAATTTTCTTCCAAATTGCGGCCATTAATCAAGAATCTCAAATGGTTGTGGAGTCTGGACAATGGCTGCCTTGTAGAAGTTTTTGCTTTTTACTCTTTTGGTCGATTTTTCAACTTTACTAACCCCAAACTTTACCAAATTACTCCTTGTACCTTGCACTTTATGTTACCCTCTAGATTTACCCTATACAATTGAAATCATATAAATTATAAAAAATTAAACACAGATTGCATGTAATTAACCCTCTTAATGTATTGAAATGTCACTTTTAAGGGTTAATATCACTTAGAGGATAACTGTGGAGTATCTTCAGTATCAGCAAGTCGATACACGATAGAGACCCTCCCGATCATGAGCGACGAAGTGTTCCTGGGTTGGATGTATGTTGTTAAATATTTGAACACGGGAGAACTCCATGTATGTCTCAAGGATGCCCAAAAGATCAAAGTCAAATCTATGAGATTATGGGCCTCTCCAAACCAAAAAATCTTCCAAAATATTTTCTCAAGGAAATACCACCTACGCATCCCCGAGGATAAGGTCCAACTGTTGTTTTATAAAATCCATGAAGAAATATAATGAAGCCATATCAGTGCTCAGTCCTTGTCTCACTAACCATTTCTTAGGGATACTAATAGCCCTATATGCAGAAGGATGCCCAATAATATGTTTAGAAATATGTTAATTGTTAGAATTTTGACGCTATCATCTGGTAGCTTTTCGGATACCTCAATCCCCTCATGAGTCCATGGAAACTTTGCTTAGTGGGGATTGGATATCATTAGCCCTTATTGAAATCCTTGAGGAATAAGAATTTTTGTTAATATCCACTCATTACTTCACCAAATCGGTGGAAACAAAGCTATTGACTCAAAATCGAGACATTAACACCAAGAATTTTGGAAGAAAATTATTATTTAGTTTGAAATACCTTGAGCCATAGTGTCAGACAATGCCATCAATTTAATAGCGGCCACTTCAAGCAATTTTGATAGGAGCATAATATTTAATATTTCTAATTCCTTTATATTTAGTTTTATGACATATTTTCTCTTTAAGTGATCTGATTAATATATTTAATGAATTAGGGAAGCATTGAAGGTAAAAGAATAGATATAGAGTATTATTGTGCAATTTCCAGCTTTTAGGCAGTTCGATCTGTGGAGCTTCAATTGAGGTTTGGATGACGTTAGAGTTTAAGAATGAGAAAGTGGTCTTCATAAAGTTTTTCGAGGACATCTTAAGCTTTTCAGAAAGGTATGGTTTGCAAATATCCGAGTTCGTTTGGGCTTCCAAACATTGTTTCAAAGTTAGGCCTGGAAAGCTGATTCGAATCCTGATTGGACCAGTAAACTTCAGTGGGTTATAACTTGAGTTTTCGAAATCTAAATCAGGTGATTCAAAAGCCTAAATTTATCTACACATCTCCAACTGTGGCAATTCGAGGATATTCCAGTAATAAGCTTGCCCAACCTCGGGGCAAAACGATACCACCCTTGATGAGGAGTAGAGTTCTCCAAAGCACGTACGAAGTAAAAAACTCCTAGAAAGGGGGAGGAACATCAGCACTGTGAACCAGCCGCCATAATGAGAAGAATGTCATAATCACCCTCCAACCATTGAGAGTTAACCTCCCTGGAGTTAGTGATAGGTGTCCCAAGATCTGACATATGGGCCCGGGTATTAGGAGCCTTAACCCCGCCTCCAGGATATCCTCGTAAAGAACAATCTCTCCTGAGGAATCATAACATGCCGGCTCGTCCTCCTCGGCTCGATGACACATAACGGTGGGAGGGATACAAAACGAAGATATGATGTAGGCAATGTCTTCGTTACAGTCTATGGAGCTAGAGATCGAGATTACCTTTGACCCATCATATTTAGCAATTCATTTGCCTCACTGTGAAGCCTGCCTAACCTCCACCTTATTACCCTTACCAGCTCGGATACATGGTGAAACAAAAGCCAATAATGGGTGCAAGAAAGACATGAACAAGTTACCTAGTCAAAAGACGGTACCTTGTTTCCCTCCATAGTTTGGTCCGTTAGCTGCATTACCGACCACTCTAGTAGACGCCGCTTCAGTACCAAAGCCAGGTCTTCCTGCTCTTGCCCCAGACATATCGTCTGGCTCAATAAGCGTGCAACTAGTGCTGCCTGTTGTCATTTTGCCCTTGTCCAGATTAGAACGAAGGCTGCCTCCTACATCGTCGCCTGCACCATGGGCACCAACTCCCATAGCGCGCGCTAGTGCTACGGGCGCCATCCCTATTAGCTCTAGCTTCCCGCTGATAAGCATTGCTAGCCTGGGTCGACCTTGAGGTCCTCATAGCTAGGTCAGCCTCACCTAAACTCTTGGTAGCAGGATCGATATTGCTCGAGCCCACATCTCTATCGCCCATTGTGCTCATAGAGTCGCCCAAGGAGCTGATGCTGCCCAGCAGCTCACTGGTGTCGCCCATCATTTAGGTCGATGAACTAGATCCACCTAGCCTGTGCCCATCGTTGCCAGAGACACCTACACCTGCTGGAGCCATTTGCCTCGAGCCCACCTAGCCATCGCTTGCCATGCATCAGACTAGCATCGCCCAGCTTACTAGCGCCGCCCAATCCTCCAAGAACGACGTCGCCATCGCCTTCGTCCTCAGCTACGACGTCATCGCTTCTTCTCCCAGCCTCAAGATCACTACTGATATCACCTGGGGTGTCGCCTTGGTGGGCACCGCCATGTGGGTAAAAGGGCGTCGCCATCTCTCTCCATCTTCTTTTGGAAAGTTCCTTGCATTGGGAAATTGTTCAAAAGAAAAAGATGAGGGAGAGAGATGGAAGAATAGAGGCTATAAAGAATGAAAGGGCTCAAAGTACTTTCAAGGGTTATAAGTTTCCTGGCTAATAGGCCAAGCCCTAAATGAAAAAGGGGTTTTTTACTAATGAAAAACTCAGTGGAGAAGATTGTTTGCTACTATAATCATTGCCCACCCATGGAGTTACCAAGTGAAGAAGAGAAACTTTGCGATTGAAAGAATGAAGAAGCCATTGTGCAAAACAAGAAACCTCTTACCTATTCAGAGCTTACTCATACCCTTAATTCCCTTCTCTCGCAAGAAATTGGGGCTTGGGGCATGAGGGGCAAATGATAAGCCCAATTTAGACTGGGTCAAGCCTAACCAATTAATTAAGCTCAAATCAGCTACAAAGCGGGTCAAGCCCAATTCATGGATTCGGCCCAGTCCAAAGATCAAGGAGTCTAAGAAGATTAGCGCATGTGAAGAGTAATTATCGAGATAGTCACTTTCCAAGATCAAGACTATCTATAATTGTACCTACCCTAGTTGTAGCTATCTTCTCCTAAAAGCTAATAACCTACCCATTAAATCACCGCCTCAACTAAGACTCTGTGCCTATAAATTATAAGCTCTCTCTACATGAGAGAGACATTTCTCTACACACCCTCCACACAACTATTTCCCTCTCCTAGCTAGCCAACCTCTCCCAGAGTTTACATTTGCTCTCTCCCTCTCTCACATCTTACTTTATTAATAAAAGTCTTCGGCCATCATTGCCACCTTCAGAAGTGGAGTAGATCCCCTTGACCGAACCACTATATATATATATATATATGTGTGTGTTGACCCAATATTTGTCTTTTGCTATTGATTGTTTCATTAATTATTCTGAACGGTACACTCAACTATTGATTGTGCAAAAGTCTGTTTTGTACATCATCACATGAATTTGGATGGAACCTCATCTAATGTGTAGTTAATCCTCTCTCAGGTTTTGAATTTTATTTGAAAAATACACATGCAAAAGAAAAAAGGCAATCTTGGATCAGTTACTTTGAATTTTTTTTGAGATGTGTTTATCAATAATTTTTCACGTGTTGATGGAAGCGTTGAAAGCTTGTTATGATTCTTAATAATGCCTTGAAAGTTTGTCATATTCATTCATGCACTGCATGTGATGATTTTATTTACTTGAATAATTCCCAGTTTGTTTCAGGATGGGTTGCATCTTTCGAGAGGTTACGTTGCATCGCTGAAGTGGTTGGAGCTGTATGNGTTCTTTTGGAAAGTTCCTTGCATTGGGAAATTGTTCAAAAGAAAAAGATGAGGGAGAGAGATGGAAGAATAGAGGCTATAAAGAATGAAAGGGCTCAAAGTACTTTCAAGGGTTATAAGTTTCCTGGCTAATAGGCCAAGCCCTAAATGAAAAAGGGGTTTTTTACTAATGAAAAACTCAGTGGAGAAGATTGTTTGCTACTATAATCATTGCCCACCCATGGAGTTACCAAGTGAAGAAGAGAAACTTTGCGATTGAAAGAATGAAGAAGCCATTGTGCAAAACAAGAAACCTCTTACCTATTCAGAGCTTACTCATACCCTTAATTCCCTTCTCTCGCAAGAAATTGGGGCTTGGGGCATGAGGGGCAAATGATAAGCCCAATTTAGACTGGGTCAAGCCTAACCAATTAATTAAGCTCAAATCAGCTACAAAGCGGGTCAAGCCCAATTCATGGATTCGGCCCAGTCCAAAGATCAAGGAGTCTAAGAAGATTAGCGCATGTGAAGAGTAATTATCGAGATAGTCACTTTCCAAGATCAAGACTATCTATAATTGTACCTACCCTAGTTGTAGCTATCTTCTCCTAAAAGCTAATAACCTACCCATTAAATCACCGCCTCAACTAAGACTCTGTGCCTATAAATTATAAGCTCTCTCTACATGAGAGAGACATTTCTCTACACACCCTCCACACAACTATTTCCCTCTCCTAGCTAGCCAACCTCTCCCAGAGTTTACATTTGCTCTCTCCCTCTCTCACATCTTACTTTATTAATAAAAGTCTTCGGCCATCATTGCCACCTTCAGAAGTGGAGTAGATCCCCTTGACCGAACCACTATATATATATATATATATGTGTGTGTTGACCCAATATTTGTCTTTTGCTATTGATTGTTTCATTAATTATTCTGAACGGTACACTCAACTATTGATTGTGCAAAAGTCTGTTTTGTACATCATCACATGAATTTGGATGGAACCTCATCTAATGAGTAGTTAATCCTCTCTCAGGTTTTGAATTTTATTTGAAAAATACACATGCAAAAGAAAAAAGGCAATCTTNAAGTTTCCTGTGTACTTCTTTTAAACTCTTTTGATCTCTTTGAATGTTATAACTTTTGTTAACTACATACTCATTATACATAGGAAAATGCTATTTGGATCTTATTTGGGGGTCTTATTAGATTGGTTGTGAGCTTCATCTAACATTAAAACTCACAAGTAATCTAATAGTTGCATTGAAACCACATCATTAGGTACTTAAATAATGTCTCCAAATAAGGTTCCTATAATATTGCTTNTGATTCTTAATAATGCCTTGAAAGTTTGTCATATTCATTCATGCACTGCATGTGATGATTTTATTTACTTGAATAATTCCCAGTTTGTTTCAGGATGGGTTGCATCTTTCGAGAGGTTACGTTGCATCGCTGAAGTGGTTGGAGCTGTATGTTTGTTTAGCCATTGGATCTTTAAATTCACAAGTAAGGATTCATGAACAAATTATATCTACTTGGGAATACAAATCTTTACACTTTGTCTTAAAAAATAGTGATCAGTCTTTATTAATTATTATATTTCTTAGAGAATGAGTTTATCCTCTGCAAACACCTCTACTTTGAATGTACATGGGAGCTCGAAAGTGTGATCGAGAAAGTAGAAAATGTTCCAGATATTGTGGAGAGTGTGATATAAGAAGTGGAGAACATGACAAAAAAAGTTAATGAGAAGTTTCACGAAGGTGGAATGCATATTAGCAAAGGAGAACAAATAGTTAACGAGGTTCAGTTAGTAGAAGAATTGACTAATAAATTTTAACCTAATATCCTACTATTTCTTTTGTGGTACAAATGAGAATATAAAAGACACATATATTTGAGCGTCAGATGAAAAATCTACGGTGAAGTGACAAGTATACATGACTAGAGTGAAATAAAATGTTTAAAAATTTATCAAAAAACTCTCTCCATGCAATAAAAGCTAACATAACGTAGAATTGACTAATGAGATCCATGCAATTCTCCATCTGTGAATGTTTCTTTTACATAAAGCTAACTTATTCGCCTTGATTTTGTCCAACTTGGTTGAATTGGAGAATAGCAATGATATTCTAATATGAAAATAAAAACATCCATAAGTAGGTAGCCGAAATACCTTTCTAACCATTTCTCAATTCTATATACTTATCCATTTTAGCAATTTTCCTATGGCAAAAGTAACCAAAACCCAAAGATAAAATTGAAAAAAAATGAACAAAAAAAAAAAAGCCAATAAAATAATATATGTCTGGGCATAAAGCATGTTCATTTCCTATCACCAGCAATGGCAATTGTAATTGAGATAATGATTGATGAGCAGTGATTAGAGGCTTAATGGTTAGAGACATTTGGACTAGGAGTTCTAGCTATTTTATTTATTGTTTCAACTAAATAAAAATTCCAATAAAATGACACATGGGTGTGGATTTTCTTCATGGGTTAATACATAGATATGATATTCGTTTAGATATTTATAAACTTCCTTAGGATTATAAGCTAAATTTTATTTAATACTTTTCTTCTTAGATTTTGGTTTGATTTGACCCAATCTTCGATGTTAAATTAGTTACATTATAAACTTATGTTAATTACATAAATGAATTATTGTTCAAATTATAAATGGATGAATTATTATTGTTCAATTTATAACTAGTTGCTATAAATTAATGGAGAGTTGCGGCTTGAGAAAAAAATTGTTATAATTGATGGACAGTGGATACGGAAATGTTATGGTACTTTAGTGAGTTGCTTGATAAAATGAGAAGGTAGTTTATTGGGCATTGTTGGAACATTCGTTACTTGTATTTGTATTTCTCTCGCACCACTTGTTCTATCCATATATAACACATTGAGTTACACTTTCCACTCAAATTGGTATTGCAACTATTATCCTGAAATGCTTAGTTTATGTCTAGCAGATTAGGAAAATTTGAACTTCTTATAACATAGTGGAAGAGCCCTACAAGATTATCATTTTTTTTTTCTATTAGGTTGTTTGGTATTGCCATGCCAAACATTGGAATAAACTACCAAGAATGCAACAATCATAGACTTGATCAGATAATTATAGAAAAAATATAAATATAAATTAGTTCCCCTCTCTTGAACACACAAAACTTTGTCGAATAAGTTTCATGTGTACTTCTTTTAAACTCTTTTGATCTCTTTGAATGTTATAACTTTTGTTAACTACATACTCATTATACATAGGAAAATGCTATTTGAATCTTATTTGGGGGCCTTATTAGATTGGTTGTGAGCTTCATCTAACATTAAAACTCACAAGTAATCTAATAGTTGCATTGAAATCACATCATTAGGTACTTAAATAATGTCTCCAAATAAGGTCCCTATAATATTGCTCNAACTCACAAGTAATCTAATAGTTGCATTGAAACCACATCATTAGGTACTTAAATAATGTCTCCAAATAAGGTTCCTATAATATTGCTTTTATACATATTAAATGCTTCTTTTGCACCAACTTTAAACTCAATTTGATCACTCTGGCCATTTAAAACTCCATTAGTTGCATCAATACTGTCGTAAACAAATTTTTCTTCAATGTCGTCGTCATCACTTTTTTCTACATGTCTAAAGAGAATACGTGACATCATAATTGCTAAAAAATAAAAGTGGTACTAGGAATCAAGGTTATAACCAAGGTTGTAACAAACAAATTTATTAATAAAAAAACAATCGTTGAATTTTTTCCAAACAAGGGATGAATTATAACGATACAAAACTTATTAAAACAATGCATTTTTGGCTACATACATATAACTTGTAACATGCATTCACTCATGCACTCATACACACAATAGAAATTAGAGCCCATGGACTAAGTGGACTTCAGAAATGGCCTCTTCTTTAACTCTTGAAATTCTTCCTCAATTGTCAGCCACGGTGAGTGTAAAAGTCACAGCCAAAAATTACTTGATTTGGAGGAGTCAAGTTCTTGATCTAGTCATAGGAGCTGCTCTTTTTGATCACCTGAATGGTAAGTCTCAACCTCCAAAACCCACTGTTACTACAGCCGAAGGGAAGGACGAACCCAACCCGATTTTTACTGCTTGGAGAAAAACTGATTGGTTGCTGAAAAGCTTGATTTATGGCACCGTTATAGAGAGCATCCTCAGCCATATCATTGGTATGGAAACATCTCTTGAAGTATGCTCCTTTTTGGAGAAAAGCTTTGCTTCAACGTCAGAAGAAAGAGAATTTAATCTCTACCGAGATCTTCAAAGAATTCCTAAAGAGACTAACGAGTCCGTGTCTGATTTTCTGTCTCTGTTCAAACAAGTATGTGATGAACTGGCTGCTATCAAAAAAACCTTGTCTGATTTTGATAAGGTGGTGTGGGCAATGAATGGTCTAGGGGCCAAATTCGACCCACTTATCAATGCTATCATGGCAAAACCCCATTTTCCTTCCTTTTCGCAATTTTTCCATTCCGTAACAGGTTATGAAACAAGAAACAGAATATACCCAGGAAGTGAAGAACTCAGTGAGTTTCAAGCTTTTGTTGCACAGAAACAGCCATATAGTCGCAGTGGAAATAACAATTATTCCAAAAACAAATGAAAATCTGTGTTTTTCAATTCCAAAGGTCGGGGGTTTGTTCAAACTCCTCAAAACTGAACCTATAGTGGAAAGATCCTATCCCAGAACCAGAAGGATGTCAAAGGCAGTATGGCAACAATTGGCTCACAAGTAAAAGAATGTCACATCTGTGGAAAAACCAACCATTCCACACCTAATTGTTACCGTATCCCTTGCCAAATTTGCGGCAAATAAGGGCACAATGCCATGAATTGCTATAATCGTTACAACCTTTCCTTCCAATCTAAAGATATCCCACAAGCTCTAGCCGCAATGCAATTCTAGCGACCCAGATTGGATACCTGATACTAGATCCACATCACACATGACAGGAAATTCAGGTATTTTGCAAAACCTCCAACCTTATCATGGTCATGATACTGTCATCATAGGGAATGGAGAAAATCTTCCCATCACTCATGTTGGGACTACTTCTATTTCTACTAATCAAGGAACTTTAGAAATGGATGGTGTATTATTGGTTCCCAATCTCACTAAAAATTTACTTTATGTGGGACAACTAACTAATGATACTTCTTATGTGTTTGAATTTTCCTCTAGAACAAGTTGACAGAGAAGGTGGTGGCATTCGGAACTAAAGCAGGAGGACTCTATTCTATTGGTAACCATCAGGCATTGTTCTCTATTCGACAAATGCAAACCTCTGACGAAGTATGGCATCAACTGCTTGGTCAACCAAATAAGAGAATTTTGTCTCATCTCTCTGGAAAAAATAAGATTGATGTTATTTCTTGGAACAATAAATTTGATTTATCTGAAAGTTGTTAGCTTGGAAAAAGTTGTAAACTTCCATTTATTCATACTAATACAAGATCCCTTTCTCCCTTTTGATAAAATTCATGGTGATCTATGGGGACCAGCCCAAATAAATTCTATGCAGAAGTTCAGATACTATGCTCTTTTTGTGGATGACTACTCCCATTTTGTGTGGCTTTATCCTCTTAAGAATAAATCAGATTTCATGGCTTGTTTTATGTAGTATATTGCAATGGTAAATACCCAATTTGGCAAGCAAATAAAAATATACCAATGTGATGGGGGTGGTGAATTTCGGAATAATCAAATCTTACGTGATTTGTCAAACAAGGGAATCTTTCAGCAAATTTCTTGTCCATCTACACCAGAGCAAAATGGTGTAGCTGAGTGCAAACATAGACATATTCGTGAATTGGGTATGACCATGTTGTTTCACCCAGGATTAGCAAAGAGACTGTGGGTCGAAGCATTCTTTACCGCTGCATTTCTAATTAATCGGCTGGACACACTTTTTTCTCTCCTATACAACAAAGATCCTGATTATTCTTCCTTAAGAGCTTTTGGGTGCAAATGTTACCCATATATCAAGGATACCAGCAAGAACAAATTTTCAGAGAAAACACGACCATGCGTTTTTATTGGGTACAGTAATCTTCATAAGGGCTATAGGTGTCTGCATCCTCTAAGTGGAAGAATCTACATTTCTAGACATGTGGTTTTCAATGAGATGTGCTTTCCCTTTTCACCTAACCCCAGTTCTTCTGTCTCAGATAATACATCGGCTGGTTTTAGCACCTTTCATAAATGGGTTNTTCTATGCAGAAGTTCAGATACTATGCTCTTTTTGTGGATGACTACTCCCATTTTGTGTGGCTTTATCCTCTTAAGAATAAATCAGATTTCATGGCTTGTTTTATGTAGTATATTGCAATGGTAAATACCCAATTTGGCAAGCAAATAAAAATATACCAATGTGATGGGGGTGGTGAATTTCGGAATAATCAAATCTTACGTGATTTGTCAAACAAGGGAATCTTTCAGCAAATTTCTTGTCCATCTACACCAGAGCAAAATGGTGTAGCTGAGCGCAAACATAGACATATTCGTGAATTGGGTATGACCATGTTGTTTCACCCAGGATTAGCAAAGAGACTGTGGGTCGAAGCATTCTTTACCGCTGCATTTCTAATTAATCGGCTGGACACACTTTTTTCTCTCCTATACAACAAAGATCCTGATTATTCTTCCTTAAGAGCTTTTGGGTGCAAATGTTACCCATATATCAAGGATACCAGCAAGAACAAATTTTCAGAGAAAACACGACCATGTGTTTTTATTGGGTACAGTAATCTTCATAAGGGCTATAGGTGTCTGCATCCTCTAAGTGGAAGAATCTACATTTCTAGACATGTGGTTTTCAATGAGATGTGCTTTCCCTTTTCACCTAACCCCAGTTCTTCTGTCTCAGATAATACATCGGCTGGTTTTAGCACCTTTCATAAATGGGTTGATCCCTTGGATAACTCTTCCATCTCCTAGCAGGAACAATCTCAAATACCATCAAGGGGGAGTACCTTAAATTCTTTGGAAGATCCCAATTTAGCTCCTCAGTCATTTCCATCTGTTGGTGCATGTTTACAACCTCCTGCATCCTCCTCAGCTGGTCGGATATTGGATTCCTCATCATAACTACTACTCGAAGTATCAACTGAGCCTGTTTTACCAGTATTGTCTCCCTCTTTGGAATCCACTGTATCTATATTACCTCCTTCATCACCACCTTGTTCTGTAGAGACATCGTCAACTCTAGCATATCTTCACTAAGTTCACCACATAGCAATCCAGTTTTGCCTACTACTGCAACACCATATGTGGCCACTGGACAGTTAAATGTAGATCTTGGTCCAATTCCACAGGGAAACAATTTGCTTCATTTTTCCACCAATACTCATTCCATGTGCACCAGAGGAAAGGCTAGATCAGGCCTTATTCATGTGACACACTCGTCCTTAAGTACTCTTCCATTTGAACCTAAGACTGTCAAAATGGCTTTGGCTCATCCTGGATGGTTTGCTGCCATGAATGAAGAGTTGCAGGCTCTTCAACGAAACCAGACTTGGACTCTAGTTCCTCGTCAGGAATCCAAAAATGTTGTGGGATGTAAATGGGTATTCAAAACTAAAGTCCATGCTGATGGAACCCTCGATTGTCTCAAAGCTCGGTTGGTCGCCAAAGGCTTTCATCAAATTTCTGATATTGACTTTGTTGACACATATAGTCCTGTTGTATGACCTCAGACAACTCGTGCAAATATCTCTTCCTACAAGCCTATCCCTACACCCTTGGCTACAAAAGTTGATACTGCTTTGTCAAGTCCCACTGCTATTGACCCAATTGTTTTTCGTTGTCTTGTTGGAGCTCTGCAATATTTAACCTTAACTCGACCAGACATTACCTACTTTATGAATCTTGTTAGTCAATACATGCATAGTCCCACGTCCATTCATGTGGCCTTGGTCAAGCGTATTCTTCGCTATGTTCAAGGAACACTAGATTTTGGCCTCCACTTGCTCAAGAGAAACGTTCTTGATCTTTACGCTTTTTTTTATGCTGATTGGGCTGGTTGTCCACTGACTCGTCGCTCTACCACTGGTGTTTCCATTTTTCTTGAGTCTAATCTTGTGTCCTAGGAAGCCAAGAAACAACCAACAGTTGCATGTTCAAGTACTGAAGCCGAATATCCTGCTCTTGCAGTCACAATNGGTAACCATCAGGCATTGTTCTCTATTCGACAAATGCAAACCTCTGACGAAGTATGGCATCAACTGCTTGGTCAACCAAATAAGAGAATTTTGTCTCATCTCTCTGGAAAAAATAAGATTGATGTTATTTCTTGGAACAATAAATTTGATTTATCTGAAAGTTGTTAGCTTGGAAAAAGTTGTAAACTTCCATTTATTCATACTAATACAAGATCCCTTTCTCCCTTTTGATAAAATTCATGGTGATCTATGGGGACCAGCCCAAATAAATTCTATGCAGAAGTTCAGATACTATGCTCTTTTTGTGGATGTCTACTCCCATTTTGTGTGGCTTTATCCTCTTAAGAATAAATCAGATTTCATGGCTTGTTTTATGTAGTATATTGCAATGGTAAATACCCAATTTGGCAAGCAAATAAAAATATACCAATGTGATGGGGGTGGTGAATTTCGGAATAATCAAATCTTACGTGATTTGTCAAACAAGGGAATCTTTCAGCAAATTTCTTGTCCATCTACACCAGAGCAAAATGGTGTAGCTGAGCGCAAACATAGACATATTCGTGAATTGGGTATGACCATGTTGTTTCACCCAGGATTAGCAAAGAGACTGTGGGTCGAAGCATTCTTTACCGCTGCATTTCTAATTAATCGGCTGGACACACTTTTTTCTCTCCTATACAACAAAGATCCTGATTATTCTTCCTTAAGAGCTTTTGGGTGCAAATGTTACCCATATATCAAGGATACCAGCAAGAACAAATTTTCAGAGAAAACACGACCATGTGTTTTTATTGGGTACAGTAATCTTCATAAGGGCTATAGGTGTCTGCATCCTCTAAGTGGAAGAATCTACATTTCTAGACATGTGGTTTTCAATGAGATGTGCTTTCCCTTTTCACCTAACCCCAGTTCTTCTGTCTCAGATAATACATCGGCTGGTTTTAGCACCTTTCATAAATGGGTTGATCCCTTGGATAACTCTTCCATCTCCTAGCAGGAACAATCTCAAATACCATCAAGGGGGAGTACCTTAAATTCTTTGGAAGATCCCAATTTAGCTCCTCAGTCATTTCCATCTGTTGGTGCATGTTTACAACCTCCTGCATCCTCCTCAGCTGGTCGGATATTGGATTCCTCATCATAACTACTACTCGAAGTATCAACTGAGCCTGTTTTACCAGTATTGTCTCCCTCTTTGGAATCCACTGTATCTATATTACCTCCTTCATCACCACCTTGTTCTGTAGAGACATCGTCAACTTTAGCATATCTTCACTAAGTTCACCACATAGCAATCCAGTTTTGCCTACTACTGCAACACCATATGTGGCCACTGGACAGTTAAATGTAGATCTTGGTCCAATTCCACAGGGAAACAATTTGCTTCATTTTTCCACCAATACTCATTCCATGTGCACCAGAGGAAAGGCTAGATCAGGCCTTATTCATGTGACACACTCGTCCTTAAGTACTCTTCCATTTGAACCTAAGACTGTCAAAATGGCTTTGGCTCATCCTGGATGGTTTGCTGCCATGAATGAAGAGTTGCAGGCTCTTCAACGAAACCAGACTTGGACTCTAGTTCCTCGTCAGGAATCCAAAAATGTTGTGGGATGTAAATGGGTATTCAAAACTAAAGTCCATGCTGATGGAACCCTCGATTGTCTCAAAGCTCGGTTGGTCGCCAAAGGCTTTCATCAAATTTCTGATATTGACTTTGTTGACACATATAGTCCTGTTGTATGACCTCAGACAACTCGTGCAAATATCTCTTCCTACAAGCCTATCCCTACACCCTTGGCTACAAAAGTTGATACTGCTTTGTCAAGTCCCACTGCTATTGACCCAATTGTTTTTCGTTGTCTTGTTGGAGCTCTGCAATATTTAACCTTAACTCGACCAGACATTACCTACTTTATGAATCTTGTTAGTCAATACATGCATAGTCCCACGTCCATTCATGTGGCCTTGGTCAAGCGTATTCTTCGCTATGTTCAAGGAACACTAGATTTTGGCCTCCACTTGCTCAAGAGAAACGTTCTTGATCTTTACGCTTTTTTTTATGCTGATTGGGCTGGTTGTCCACTGACTCGTCGCTCTACCACTGGTGTTTCCATTTTTCTTGAGTCTAATCTTGTGTCCTAGGAAGCCAAGAAACAACCAACAGTTGCATGTTCAAGTACTGAAGCCGAATATCCTGCTCTTGCAGTCACAATTACTGAAATTACTTGGACCACTTATATTCTTTGTATATTGGGCATCAACCTACCTCGTCCTTGCTCCTTATTTTGTGATAATTGGGGGCTCTTCATCTCTCAATCAACCCTTTTTTTATGCTCGAACTAAGCACACTGAGTTGGATTATCACTTTGTTAGAGAAAAAGTGGCCCAAGGTACTATTACTACTCACTTTGTTCCATCTGCCGATCAAATCAGTGACATATTTACAAAATTTTTGGCCCGTGAAGTGTTTTCTTCCCTTCACAGCAAGTTGGGTGTAATGTCTTCATCCCACCTCAACTAGAGGGGGAGTATTAGAGCCCATGGACTCAGTTCATANCCCAATCACTATCGCAAAATCCAATCAACTTTGCATCCACATTTTTCTCAAACAAAATCCCATAATCAAGGGTACCTTTGATGTATCTCAAAACTCTTTCTGTTGCCCCAAAATGAGTTTAGCTTGGACTATGCATAAACCGAGATAATAAACTTGTAGCAAACATAATGTCCGGCCTTGTAGCTGTCAAATATAACAAACTTCCAATCAAACTTCTATAAAGAGAAGTATCAACATCTTTACTTCCATCTTTTTTTGTCAACTTTTCATTCACCACCAAAGTGTAGCAACCGACTTGCAATTCACCATTTTAAACTTTTCAATGAGAGTTTTTGCATACTTCATTTGTGAAAAAAACACCATCTTCATATTGAAAAACTTCAAATCCCAAGAAGTAATGTAACAAACCCAAATCACTCATCTCATATTTTTTCATCATGTCCCTTTTAAATTCTTGAAGCATCTTTTCATTATTTTCGGTAAAAAACAAGATCATCAACATGAAGAGAAATAATAAGAATACCAGTGTTACCTTATTTTTTGACGTAAAAGGTTGGCTCGCTTTTGCTCATTTGAAATCCTTTATTGTTGAAGTAGGAATCGATCTTGCTATACCATGCTCGGGGTGCTTGTTTCAACCCATATAATGCCTTCTTCAACTTATAAACTTTATCTTCTTTTCCTTTGAAAACAAAGCCTTGAGGTTGATCCACATACACCTCTTCCTTCAAGTCTCTATTTAAAAATGCGGACTTCACATCAAGTTGGTACAAGAACCATCCCTTTTTAGCCGCTAAAGCAACAAGTGCTCTAATTGTGTCAAGCCGAGCCATAGGTGCAAATGTTTCTTGATAATCAACACCCGATTGTTGAGAATACCCCTTTGCAACAAGCCTTGCTTTGTTCTTTTGAATTAACCCATCCGGATTAAGCTTTGTTTTGTAAATCCACTTCACACCAATCACTTCTTTTTCTTTGAGTCTCTCCACCAACTCTCATGTCTTGTTCTTTTCAATCACCGGATCTCCTTTTGTATTGCTTTTTTTCCAAACTTATAGTTTAATTGCTTCTTCAAAGTTCTCCGATTCAACCACACAAAAGTTGCATCTTGTATACACATCACTAACACGTCTCATTTTTATTGGAGTTCAACTTGGAGACAAAGAACTTGAGTTTGATGTAGTTGATTGTGGACTAGCAATAAGAGACATTTGATTTGGAACATCAAGATCCTCATCATCACTTTTTTCATTTCCCACCTCTTCATAAGTAGGAGAAAAATGATTTTGCACGTTCTTTTCTTTCTAATCTCAAGAGGCTTTTTCATCAATATGACATCTCTTGAAATGATCAACTTATCTTTTTTTAAATTGTAGAGCCTATAGCCTTTTGATTGAGTGCTATAGCCCACAAAGATACATTTTTCACTAACTTCATCAAGTTTATGTCTCTTTTCTTTGGGAACGTGTGCATAACAAATACACCAAAACACTTTCAAGTGATTAATTGAGGGCTTTCTTTTACTCCAAGCTTCAAATGGAGTTTTGTTTGAAAGGGTTTTTGTTCGACATCTATTCAACAGGTAAATCCCCGTGTTAAAGGCCTCACCCCAAAAAATTTTGGGCAAACCTTTTTCATGAAACATTGATTTAGACATTTCTTCAATTGTTTTATTTTTTCTCTCTACCACTCTATTTTGTTGTAGAGTATACCCAACGGTCAATTGTCTTTCCATCCTAATATCTTCACAAAACTTCATAAATTCATTAGAGTTATACTCACCACCTCCATCACTTCTTAACACTTTCATAAGGTAGCCACTTTGCCTCTCAACAAGACTTTAAAATTTTCAAAAAACATTAAACACATATGATTTTTGTCTCATAAAGTAAACCCATGTCAATCTAGAAAAATCATCAATGAAAGTAATGAAATACTTGTTACCTCCATGAGTTGCTGTGTCCACAGGCCCGCACACATCGGTATGAACAAGCTCCAATAGTGCTTTTGCTCTACATGTCTTCTTGTCTTTTGGAAAGGTCTCCCGGTGTTGTTTCCCAAGAGCACAACCTTCACAAACTTTATTAACTTCTTGAATCATCGACAACCCATGCACCATGCCCTTTTGTTGTAGATACTTCAAACTTTTCAAAATTCAAGTGGCCAAATCTTTTAGGGCAAAGCCAAGTCTCATCCACAATATTCATCTTCAAAGCAAAATTTTTTGCATACCTCAAAGTGAGCGGAAAACTTCTGGTTTTGTCCATTTTGATTGTTGACACCATTTGCTTGCTCCCCCCTTTTTCATAAATCTTGCAAGTGTCATCTTCAAAGTGAACTACATACCTATGCTCTACCATTTGACCAACACTCAACAAATTTTGCTCCAAGTTCGGAACTAGTAAAACACCTCTAATGTATCTTGTTCCTTTCTTGGTCTCCACCGCAAAAGTACTCTTTGCTTTTGCTTGGATTAAGGCACCATTACCCATTTTGACTTGCGAATTGGAGGAAACATCAAGGTTGGCAAAAATACTTTCATTACCGGTCATGTGGTTACTACAACCACTATCAACAAACCAAACATCACATTTTTTCTCTAAAGCATTGTGACACGCATAAAGCATGTTCCCATCAACTTCTTTTTTTTTTGGTAAAATTAGCTTGTTGGTTGGTTACTCTACAATTCTTCTTCACATGCCTAAATTTCTTTCAATTATAGAATTGTGGCATCCCCTTAAACCAACAATCTTTCTTTACATGACTACTTCGATTACAAATTTTAAATTTTTTTTGGGTGGACTCAATTTTTTGTCTTTGAAAATTCTTCTTGTGAAACTTATTATTTCCTTTACCTTTTCCATTATCAAATTTACCTGTCCTTTTTCTACCTTCCGATTGATTGAAATTCTAAGAGCTTCCTTGACTTTTAGAACCACTAACATTGAGCTTAGATTGGAAAACACTTTCAAGTGACTTATCCTTTTGCTTACTCAATTTTTTCTCAAATGCTTTAATTGAACCCATCAATTCTTCAACACTCAAGGTTTCAATGTTCTTAGTATTTTCAAGAACCGCAACAATTGGCTTATAATCTGCCATCAACGTAATTAAAATTTTTTCCTCAATTCTTTCATTAGTTATATTATCCCCACGTATTTTCATTTGGTTCACAACTTCCATCAATCTAGAAAAATAATCTTGCAACACTTCACCATCTTTCATTTTCATATCTTCAAAATCTCTTCTCAAAGATTGAAGTTTAATTGCTCTTACCTTCAAGTTGCCCAGATACTCCTTTTGAAGAATATCCCAAGCATCCTTTGCCTTGGTCTCGTTGATGATTCTCGGAAAAATCTTGTTCGAAACTCCTTGTTGAATCATTGAGAGAGCTCTTGCATCCTTTCTCTTATGTGCTTTCAATACTTGTTTTTGAGCATCCGTCAAAAAATCGACGTCTTCGGGGTCATCATATCCGNTTTCTCTTATGTGCTTTCAATACTTGCTTTTGAGCATCCGTCAAAAAATCGACATCTTTGGGGTCATCATATCCATCTTCAACATACTCCCATAAATCATTTGAAATAAGTTAGGTCTTCATTTTTACACACCAAAAATCATAATTCTCACCGTCAAATTGTGGAAACGGAGGTGGTCGAGTTCCAAAACTTTGATTACTTGAACCTGCCATGTTCTTCGACACCCAGGTTTGTTTTCCCGAACCAAATCTTCACGCCCAGTTGTTGTCATTTTACTGAGCTCTGATACTGCTCTGATACTACTCTGTTGGCCTTAGATTAGGCTTGAATCTTGATTAATTAGAGAAACAAACAAAAGACAAACAAGAAACACAGGAGAAGCTTTGGAACTAAATTTTTCATTCCTTTCCTCTTCTAGAAAAGTCTTTTACAAGCTTTATATGGACACTCCATAAATTATAGAAAAGTCTCCCACACTTTTCCTAGACACACCTAAATATAGATACTCCATTTATTTTAGAAAAGACTCTTTCAATCTTTATCTAGACACACCCAAATAATTCTAGAATTTTCTATCTTTGGGCCTAATTAAATACAAAAAAACATGACCCAAACATATACTAACATTTTATGACCCAATAACAAACTTAACATTTTTAGCCCAAATACAAAATAACACAACAAAGTATTAATTTTAACATTCGTTATATGATGAACTTTTTCCAAACCTTATCAGTTAAGAGATGAGATTGGAACTGAAGCTATAAGTGGCATGGACACTTCATTTGCAATATAGAATGTTTCTTAACAAAAGAAACGTTCCAACAAAGGCAAGGATTTCCAAAGTTATTGCCAGACTAATAACAATTCTTGCCAACAGTTAGGGAGAAATATCAACAGTGGTAACAGTAATGTAACGCCCCAAAAACCCCCTTGGGTGACATTACATTCTAAAAACCATTCACCCCATGAGAGCATTACGTAAATTCATCACGACGAAAGTTCATTCATCAACCATTCATATTTTAACAAAATTTGGGCAGAGTCTCCTTTGTACGGGGAGCTTTACCCAAAACACAACCTGTACAATTATATTACAATTGACCACACCGGGTCCACATATGCATAACTATTGACCACACCGGGTCTATTTATCCATCATAAAATAAACTTTCATTCATCATATG
>CAUOFW020005613.1:1313465-1333122 GCA_963454935.2 Ilex paraguariensis | reverse complement strand
TCTACAAATTTCATGTTTTAAGTTTTGAGAGATATGGACTGCATCAAGGTCGAAATCGAGCTTGATGTTACAGCCAGTGCACTGTTTATCCCTTTTTCATTCTACCAAATTCAAACACACATCACTACACATATCCCCATTTTTACAACAATTATTTACTATATATCTATATACATATATAAAAGAAAATACGGGGTGTTACAAGTAACCACATCTAAAATTTCTCTAACCAATCAAAACATGAATTTTCAAATCACACCAATTCTTCCAACTTTGTTCCCGAGTGTTAGATTTGTGGAAAAAAGGGTCATAACGCCCTCAATTGTTGGCTTCAATGCAATCATACTTATCAGTCAAGAAATATTCCATATGCACTTTCAGCATTATCTTTAACAGATCCAAATGATCCAAATTGGTATTTCGATAGTGGCACTACATGTCATATTACTGGTGATCCAGGTATTTTACACATATTCATCCTTGTACTTCCGATGAGAAAGTATGTGACTTCTTATGGGAAAGTATACGTGGAAAATGGTGATGCCTTACATGCCACTCATAAAGGCTCAGTTATTATTAACTGCAATGAACATGATATTCAATTAAATCATGCTCTTTTGGTTTAAGGAATTTAGAAAAATCTCTTATCTGTCAGTCAACTACTCGATGATAATAAATTTCTCTTTGACTTTTCACGATCTAGTTTGTCTATTAAGGATTGCAAGTCTGGGACACCATTGATGACATGAAGTAGATTAGGTGGATTATATACTTTTTCCAATAATACTTCTCTGCATCAATAACTACTGAAATATGGCATCAATGTCTTGGGCATCCTTTACTCCAAACATTGAAGACCTTGCATCAACAATCTTTAGTTTTGTTTGAATCATGTAATTTGAATAATCATCCGTATGGAAGTTGTCAACTTGGCAAAGGATGTCGTATGCATTTTAGTTTAAGTGTTTCAATGACTGACAAATCATTTAGTAAGATTCATTATGATGTTTGGGGACTTGTATCAGTTAAATCTGGATTAGGATTTTGTTATTATGTTTTTGTTTATTGATGATGCTACTCGTTATGTGTGGTTCTATCCTCTCAAGTACAAATCAGAGGCACTTCCTTATTTTATTCGATTTGAGAAAATGATTGCCAACATCTTTGATACTCATGTTAATTTTTTTTCTATATGATGGTGACGATGAATATAAATCTCAAGCCTTCGATCATTTTTTGGCAAGTCGTGGTATTATTCCTCAATTGTCTTGCCCTCACAGATCTCAACAAAATGGTGTGGTTGAACGCAAGCACAAAAACATTATGGAAACTAGGTTCTCTTTTATTCCATAGTCAGGCTCCTCTTCATTTATGGGTTGAATCTTTTTCTATGGTTGCTTATTTGATTAACTGGCTTCTTACTCATATTTTGAAAAATGCAACTTTGTACCAGTCTTTATATGGCAAGGACCCCAATTACTTACTGCTACGGTCATTTGGATGCTTATGTTATCCATTCACAAGGGTTTTCATTGCTTGGAACCCTCTTCATGCAGAGTATATATTTCACGTCATGTCGTATTCGATGAAACGATTTTTCCTTGCCGCTATTGTGATGTCTTGCACATGCCACCTACTCTTCATGGAGAATATCTACGATATACTGATTTTCCTCGGTGGATTTTTGTTGATGAATTGAAACTAAGCTCTTCATCTTTGACAAAGCTTTCTCAATCTTCTATTACTCCACTGATAATTGTTGCATCGACCTCATCTAGTGGCCATCTTGGCCCAATAGGTTTAGGTTCTTCACTAGTAGATTCTAGTTCCCACATTCCTTCTTTTAGTTCAACATCTTCTCCCCAAGTTGGTTATCTCAAAATTGTTCTTCCCTTTTCTTTATCTTTGCCAAATTGTCACATCACAAATACCAGTGTTTCCACTCATCCAATGACAAACCGCAGCAAATCTCGCCGATCCCCTTACCCAATTTGCTCTTTGGCTTCTTTAGCTTTGTCTTCTTCACCTTCACATCTTCTTACTGTCATTGAAATAATGCTGAGCCAATAAACCTTCAGTCAGCCTTGCAACTTCCTCTTTGGCACACTACCACAGAGGAGGAATTAGCAGCTCTCCACAGTAATGGAACCTGGAGTTTGGTTCCTTGGCATCTAGACATGTATATTATTAATACTAAATGGGTCTACAAAACCAATTTCTTACCTTCAGGTGATGTTGAACGATACAAAGCCCGATTGGTGGCCAAAGGCTACTCCCAACTCCATGGCAACAATTTTGATGAAACCTTTACTCCAGTGGTGAAAGCTATTACTACTTGTATAGTTCTCGCTTTCGCTGTTACACGCAATTGAAAAATTCATCAATTAGACGTGAAGAATGCATTCTTGCACGTCTCTCTCATAGAGGAGGTTTACGTCTCTCAACCTCTCAGTTTTGTGGATGCTCAATTTCCCCACCATGTATGTCAGCTTTATCGTGCCCTTTATGGTTTGTGTCAAGCCCTAAGAGCTTGGTTCGATCGGTTTAGTCATCATTTATATACACTGTGCTTTCATCAAAATGTCGCCAACCCCTCCATGTTCACCCTTCATGATTGTAGTCATATCGCTGTTATTCTTCTTTATGTCAATGATATGGTCATCACTAGCAGTGATGAAACTCCTTTTTGTAGCACTATCACACAACTCAATTTGGAGTTCTCTATAAAGGACCTTGGGTTGCTCCACTACTTTTTTGGGTGTTGAGGCCTATTCATCACCTCATGGATTGTTTCTCTCAAGCCTAGTATGCTCACAATTTTCTTGCTCATGCTTTAATGATAGATTATAAACCCCTTGCTACCCCTTGATATAGCATTTAGCGTACACTGTGTTTGTCAACATATGCATTCGCCCACTCTTGATTACCTTGGTGTTGTTAAATGTCAATGAGATGTTCGCTAATGACCTTTTTCTTCGTGCTAATAGCTCCCTCAAGTTAATGGGCTATAGTGATGCCGATTGGGCAAGATGTCCAAACACTAGACAATTTATGGCCGGTCATGCCATTTTTCATGGTACCAACTGTGTTTCTTGGAGTTCAAAGAAACAACCTACCATTGCTCGAGAGGCGAGTATCATTGAATTTCCAAAGTTGGAGAGACAAGTACCATTGAATTTCACGGACTTTCCCTATTGTGGGTGGTTTATTCGGCTTAGTTATTTTAGTGGTGTGTATGTAGGACTCGTTTGGTTATCGTATTAAAAATGAATGAATTATATAAATAAAATAACCTAATACAATACAGATGGATAAAAGATAAAATTAAATGAAGTATTATGATAATACGTAATTTTATCTAGTGTTTAACACCACACAACATAAACGTTGGATAGTAGTTATTTAATCTAATCGGTTGTTCGGTTAGAAAATTATTTCATCGTATTAGTGTTAAATTAATAAAAAGACTCTCAATCAGGGTTTATTACATTGATGACAATTTGATTTTTATCAGTTGGAGGGTTATAATAATAAATGTGTAGAATAATATGTTTGAATTGAATTATAATACCACCTCTCTTTGCGGTATTAAAATACTTCCATAATACAGGTCTATTGTATAAAAAATATATGATAAGTATACGATTAGTATACATTTTTGAAATTAATACGATATTAAATTTGCTTACTAAATAAAGAATTAGACTAGATTAAATAAAAAATAGTACAATTAAATATTTAATCCCCTCATAATACGTCTACCAAACGAGCCCATAGAGTTCTTTTACTACATGAACATTTGAGTGGCTAGAGTGGGTTGGTAGAAGAAATATAGAACTGAGAAAGTGATAAACTAAAGAGTGTAAACATAATAAAAACTACTACATTAGGAACCAAACATACAATCAAAAAGAAAATATGAAAATAAACAAAAACAGTAATAATAATAACCAATGAAGTAGAATAATTACATAGAAACGCTCAAGCTACTTCATATTTTTTTTAGCAAGTGCCACTGGTGCTGGCTCAAACTCCTTTTAGGTATATTTTGCATTATACTTCTGTGTTTCTTGTTGACGTGAAAAACTCTTAAGAAAAATCACAACCACTCGGGGTTCACCAAAGTCTAATACAATACGTGCCAAGTCAACATAGAAGTACTCGAATCTAATACCTCAACCAATACCCATGGTTAGATACTCATTTCCTTGCTATTTCTCTCCGTCGAAACTCCTTCACTGACGTCTAGTGTAACTTCACTTGAACCTCCCCGTTGCACGGTTCGNCTTGAACCTCCCCGTCGCACGGTTCATCTAGGCCTCAAGTGATTAAAGGCACGCCAATGGGTTTGTTCACCAACAAGCTCCAAGTTGTGAGGATAGAAAGAATCACTGGTGAAAGCCTTTGGATCTCAGGATTTTAGGTTGTGGTGGAAGCTCTTAAGGTTGAAAGATAGATTTCTCTCTTCAAAATACTCTCTCAAGGCTTGATCTAGATGTGAGAAAGACTCTCTCTATTTATAAGTTCGAAATAAGGGTAGTCTTAATAAATAAGGACACTTAGATTCGTGAACGAACGCTTGATCAGTGGGAGGGCGATCATAGGGTGGTCAGTACTGGAGTGAAAAACAACGTCTCGAACGACCCTGGAGATCGCTTGAGCTAGCTCATAGAGAGAACCTTATGCTGATCCCCCATGTTCTTTTCCCTTATTATCCTAAGCCATAAAAAGACCGCTCTACCAAAGGCTAATGAGCATAGGGTGGTACCTACTGTTTTTTTAAGCCTACAATCATGCAAAACTTGTCCTCTTTAGCAATAAAGGATGTTGCTCAAAGTGGAGTCCGTTTGTGACTCAGACTATATTTTCAAAACCCATAAATGATTTAGAAAAACTTTTTTTTTTTTAAAATCACCTATGAGTCATAATCAGATCACTTCCAATTTCATTTCCATCCTAATCACCCTAAGTTAAAAGAACCAAGGGTTCATCTTGGGTGTCTAAGTCATTACCTCTGTCATAAACATGAAAGTGCATATGAAGGTTGAATGATGCAGTTTTGATGTTTGATCTCCTCCTTTCAATGACGCTTTCAGATCTTGAATTTGATAGTATCATGACCATGATGAATATCGAAATGGTTGAGATTTACAATGAACTCCAAAAAGTTGGCCAACTAAAATTCATGATCTAACAATCTTCCCCTTTGGCAATTTCATGACAAAACACACAAGTTTGAAAGAAAGATTACAACCCCAAATCATTGAACAAAAGAATTATAAATCTAATCTCAACACTTATGCATACGTCCTAAATCTCTATTTTATACAAGGATCTAAATCTTTGGATGAAACTTTAAAATCATAGTCCTACACATTACCACTCAAACCAAAATCTTGTTAAATGCATCATATGTTAGAAATAAATTGCATAATCACAAGTATGGCAAACACCAAGAAAAGCATAATTTATAAGTATGTATACATCAAGCAAGTGCAAATATGTAACTTGTTCAAACTAAATTGCTTCATATGCTTGAGAACCAATTGATTTAACGGTGCAAAACAAATCTAGTTCTCCCCCTTAGTTGTTATTCACAAATAAAATAACAAGTGAAAAATAAAGAAGAAAAAATATGCGACTTCATGCCAAGTTTGCAAATTTTACTCTCCCTAAGTATTTTAACTATAAACTCCCTCTTTCTATGTTCACATGCAATATATCTAGCTTAGTGAAGAGCAAATGTCCCCGATTACTCTCATTTGTACCTAAAATATTCTTCCTCTTTTTGTCACATATGCCAACCCAATGACAATATGTAACAAGCACGATACATAATCAAGTCACCTAACATATTCTTATCTTATTTACCACATGTTTCAATCCAATGAAGACGCATAACAATCATGACAAAAAATCGTAGTATAGTAAAAAGGTAAGAATGCATAACAACTAACCAAATCATGCACATAGACTAAGTAAGGAACAAACAAGACATATAACTCAATGATCAAAGAAGATAATCAATCAAGCACAGGATCAAGAGTATGTCACAACAAACAAAAAATAGAGCTAAACAACGAAAAAGTTAGAAAGGAAAAATAAACAAAGTACTTTAGCACAGGCTATGAATGAATAAAAATCCTATGCTTACATATGACCAAATACTAAGTCTCCAAAGCCTTAGCTCAAACAACTGCATCTCCACCATCTCCTCTATTGCATCGGGCATCTTTATGTCTGAATTCGTGTCATCTGGCACTGGATCTCCAATAATCTACTTCCCCTTTAGCAACCTCCTAAGTCGCCCAACTCTACCAACTGCTCCTGTCACAGTCTTCTAGGTCTCCCCTAGGCTCGTTATCCTACCATCAATCCCATCCAACCTTTGAGAAGTTAGGCTATGATGCTCAATCATTGTGCACTCAACCCTGGCATTGTGAAGATTATGTACTATATCTTGTACAAAGGTGCATTGTGTACTATAGCTTGTAGTCATTGTGAAGATTATGCATGACTATGCTTTGGACTCAAATGATTTTTCCAAAAGCTTAGAGAAATTTAAAACTTGATAATTCAAGGCATTGGATTGATTAGCTAGGTGTTCAAGTTTCTTGTTCAAGACATCCCTATTTTCATGCAATGTTTCCTATGGTATCCATGCACCCCACAAGTATAACACACAACATGATTGGCTTGGGTTTTATGTACAACTGTCTTCTTAGAATTTTGTAATGCTTGGACCTACTTGTGGGGGTGATGGGTTAGTGATACTCTTCACAAACACGATCTTGGAAGAAGTGTGGGTGTGTTCATTTGTGTAGCCTAAACCACACTTATCACGTACACTTTTACCTATAGACAACATTCTATCTAACTTTTCATTACTTTGGGGAAGTCTATTATAGAGTTCATTTGATTTATGAAGATTTTTATCATGTTTGGCACATTTTTACTGAAGATTCTTCTTAGACTTGACAAACTCATGACACACTCTCTCTCTCAAGAAACCTTACTCAATCAAAGAGAGACTTGTTCTCATCCTCTAGGCCACAAATTTGGGCCTTGGACTTCACCAAGTCCAATTGAAGGGCTCTTGTCTCCCCTTACTTGAGTTGACTCAACCACTCAAGGAGAGCACCTTCTCTTATTGCTTGAGATATTGCATATACAATTGATCATACTCATCTTGAAAGTCCTCATAACACTCTTCATCCTCCATACATGTGAGAATTTCTTCTTCCAAGTCTTCTACCTCCATGGTAGGACTTTTTTCAACTTCACTTATGGAAGTTTCTCTAGGGGGAGTAGAGAGTGGTCCTACAAAAGCTGTAAATTTTTCTTCGTCATCTTGAGAGGAGGAGTCATTACTTGAGGTAGACTCACTTTCACTATCACTCCATTTGGCTTTCATAGCCCTCCTCTTTTCATTGGGCAAATCTCTCTTCTTTCTATTTTGGCATTCCAATGTAATATGTCCAAATCCTTGATATTTAAAGTATTGGAAGCCTTGCCCCTTTCTCTCATCTTCCCTCCTTAGGAGTAGGTCTACTAGGATTTCTTTTCACCTTGAGGACTCAACATTACAAGTCTTGAAATATTTTTTGAACTTCTTTTCAATCAAGGCTAGGTCCTCCTCTTCTAATCGGGGTAACCCGGATTTACCCTCTTCTTGATTCATAGAGTTAAGGCAATGTCCTTAGCTTGCTTTAAGGATGAAACATTCATCTCAAAGGTCAAGATAGACCCAACTAGGTCTTCTACCGACAACAACTCCATATTGACACTTGTTTCCAAGGATGTGACTTTAGCATCTTGGGTAGAGATCTCAAGATTTTTTACTTGATGACCACATCGTCAACCTTGGTATCTAATTAAAATGATGAATTAACAATATCACACAATTTAGCATAAAATTCACTAAATATTTCATCATCTTGCATCCTCAAAGTCATGAACCGAGAGATGTAACTTTGGAGTCAATACATCTTCACCATGGAAGTCCCTTTGTGGAAAATAACCAAGATCTCCCAAGCTTCCTTTGAATTTTTGTAATTAGCGATCCTTTGGAACTCATTTGGTGTCATAATATTGAATATCACATTCAAGCCTTTTGAGTTCCACCTCGTCGATTCGACTTCGTTTTTTGACCAAGTCGTTGGAAATTTCAATTCAACCACTACTTCACCACCTTCAACTTGCGTGGTGGCGGTGCGAGGGCTCCAATCCTCTTGCACATTTAATCATACTCTCTCATCAATTGATTTTAGAAATGCTCTCATTCAAGCTTTTAAATACGCAAATTTAGAACCATCGAAGAGAGGTGGTTATGCAATTGATCTTTCTACCTTCTCACGACGATCCCAACAAACCCACAAACCCAATTGTGCAGCTACGGATGATATACAATCAAAATATTAAACACATAATGAATGTGTGTACCGAAAAATGCAAGTGTAAATAATAATCAATAAGAGACACTAGCAATTTGCTGACGTGGAAAACACTCCTTAGGAAAAATTATGGGGAACCACTCGGGGTTCACCAAAGCCTAATTCACTGCACGCTAAGTCAACATATAAGTACTTGAATACCTCAATCAATATCCATGGCTAGATGCTCCTTTACTTGCTTTATCTCTTTACTGAAACTCCCTCTCTGAAGTTTGGTGTAGCTTCACTTGGAACTCCCCACTGCACAGTTCATCTAGGTCTCGATTGATTTTGGGCACAACAACAATCCTCAGTATGTACACACTAATTAGTTTGTTCACCAACAAGATTTTCTATTCCAAGTTTTGAGGATGGAAAGAATCATTAGTGGTAGCCTTTAGATCTTAGGGATCTAGGTTGTGGTGGAAGCTCTCAAGGTTGAAAGATAGATTTCTATCTTCAAAATAAGCTCTCAAGGTCGAAAGATGGATATGAGAAAGGCTTTCCCAATTTATAGGTTCAAAATAAGGGTAGTCTTAGTAAATAAGAAAACTCAGATTCACAAATAGTCGCTCAATCTATGGGAGGGCAGTCATAGGGTGGTTGACACCAAAGTGAAAAATAACGTCTCAAACCAGACAAGGACTAGGACCGCTCAAGTGACTATGGAGACTACTCGAGCTAGCTCATAAAGTGAGCCTTAGTTGATCCGCGTGTCCTTTTCTCTTTTTCCTTTTTATCCTAAGTCATCAAGAGACCGCTCTAGCAATGACTAGCGAGCATAGGGAGTTCCTTATAGGTTTTTCAAGCTTAAAACTATGCAAAAAATCTATCATCTTGAGCACTAAAGGGTGTTGCTCAAAGAAGGGTTCAATTGTGACTCAAACTATGTTTTCAAAATATAAAAATGATTTAGAAAAACTTTTCTTTGAAAATATCTAGGAGTTATAATCGGATCACTTTCAATTCCATTTTCATCCTCATCATCGTAAGTTAAAATAACTAAGAGTTCATCTTAGGTGTCTAGGTCATGTTCTTTGTCCTAAGTATGAAGGTACATTTAGAGGTTGAATGACGTGTCTTTGACGCTTGATCTCCTCCCCTCAATGTCTCTTTTAGATCTTGAACTTCATATCATCATGACCATGGACATGGTTGAGATTTTACAATGGACTCCACAAAATTAGCCAATTATAAAACATGATTTAACAACCTCCAATTTTAACCTGTCTACCATAATTACGTCTTCTTAATCAAGTATAGTAATTAAGAATGAGAACCCCTTTTCACATGAACAACCCAAAACACTCATGTAGATTAGTGTATTGATTTTATCAATTAATTGATTAACACTCAATCTCACATGGTGATCATAATCAAGGCAACCCAAACTAAATCTAGCAACTATATGTGTTATGTAGATTCAAACTATCACTTCATCAAACACATAGTGTATGTGTGTGCATCAAATTAAAAGTGTATAGGTAAAAGTAATTAACACAAGTGATTTGTTGACACAAAAATCCATCACCAGGAAAACTGCGAGGAACCTTTTCAGTTCATCAGAGCCTAATCCACTAAATTCAAGGTCAATCTACAAGTACTCAAGACTTATACCTCAACCAATCCATGTGACTAGATGCTCCTTTCTTCCATAGATCTTTATGCTGAAAGTCCTTCTCCGACGTTATGGCTAGGTTCACTTGAACTCCACACCACATAGTTTGTTTAGGGCTCAAGCGATTATGGATACACCAATAATCCACGGTATTCACACACTAATAGATTTGTTCACCAACAAATTATTCTTCTCCAAGTTGGAAGCATGGAAAAAATTACTAGTGGTAGCCTTTAGATCTTAGGGATCTAGGTTGTGGTGAAAGCTTTTAAGGTTAAAAGATAGATTTCTCTTCAAAATCTCACAAAAGGCTCTCTCAAGGCTTGATCTAGATGTGAAAATGATTCTCTATATTCATAGATCTAGAATTTCACGAACGATTGGTCGATCAATGGGTGGGCGATTGTCGCTAGAGTGAAAATAATGTTTCAAACACGAGTAAGGTAGGCACTGCTCAAGCGACCATGAGACCGCTTAAGCGAGCCCTAGGCTACCATCCGTGGCCTTTTTTCATTTTCTTTCCTAAGTCATAAAGAGACCACTCCAGCGAAGGCTAGTGAGCATAAATTGGTCTCGATATGTTTTTAAGCCTAAAACTATGTAATAACTTATCCTCTTGAGCAATAAAGGGTGTTACTCAAAGAGGGGTCTGATTGTGACTTAAACTATGTTTTCAAAACTCATAAATGATTTAGAAAAAAATTTCTTTTAAAATCACCTAGGAGTAATAATCAGATCACTTCCCATTCTATTTTCATCTTAGGTGTCTAGGTCATTACCTTTGTCCTAAGAATGAAAGTGCATATGGAGGTTGAATGATGTAGCTTTAACGCTTGATCTCCTTCCTTTAATGACACTTTAGATCTTGAACTTGATAGCATCATGACCATGGAAATGGTTGAGATTTTACAATAGAATCTAAAAAATTGGCCAACTAAAATACATGATCTAACAAAATGGAAGACCACCTGAGCGACTTAAGAGCCATCTTTGAAGGATGTGTGCGCATCAACTGAAGATGAACCCTTAAAATCACATTTGGAGTAACTGCTGGGAACTTCCTAGGTTTTCTGGTGCACAAGAAAGGGATTAAAGTGGACAAACACAAGGAAAACAAAATTATAGAAACCATCCCACCAAAAACTAGGAAGAAGTTGCAATGTTTGATTTGTCAAATTAACTTTCTCAGGCGCTTCATAGCAAATTATGTAGTGAAGGTTCAGAAATTCTCACCACTCCTCAAACTAAAGAAAGCTGAAGACTTTAGGTGGGAAACACAACATGAGGAAATTTTTCAATAAATCAAAGGGTACTTAGCGAGCCCACCAATGCTTCTGCCACCTATAAAGGGTATGATGTTGATATTATATATTATTAGCCACCAATGAGTCAATTGGATGCTTATTGGCCATAATAATAATATAGGCAAAGAGCAAGTTGTTTATCATTTAAGTAAATTTTGACTTTGGTCGAGCAACGTTATATGTTGATCAACAAACTCTGTTTGACTTTGTACTTCACATCACATAAGTTAAGAATTTACATGATTTCAGTTATGGTGTATGTTATTGCTCAGACAAATGTGATTAAATATGTGTTAGCGAGGCCAATAATGAGAGGTCATATCGATAAATTGGTGCTAGCACTAATGAAATTTTCACTTCATAACTTTGCCATAACTCGCTGTCAAAGGCCAAACATTGGCTGACTTTCTAGTGGACCATCATTGTGTAGAAATCAGACAAGATACAGAGGATTCCTTTAGTCTGTTAGGAGTAACCATGGTGTTACTAACTTCATGGAAGTTAAAATTTGATGGGTCACAGATGTAAACGTCTTCATGGGTCAAGTCATCATAATATCACCCCCAGGGCTGCAAAACACTTTTCATTCAATTTAGAATTTGAATGCATAAACAATCAAGCTGAATATGAAACACCAATTATCGACTTAGATATCCTAATAGGATTAGGAGCATTTACCATGGAAATAATGTGCAGTTCCCAGTTAGTCATTAATCAACTAGCAAACAATTTTTAGTAAAAAATTTGGGAGTTGTGCCCATTCTATTCGGTGCCTATGTCATTCTCATCAAATTTTGATGATGTAATATTGAAACCGATCCCAAGAAGGCTAAATGGTCAAGTAAACCACGTGGCACAATTAGAATCCAATTTAAGGATTTTCTGAGGCATGGATGAGCAACTAATAAAGGTCCAAAAGAGAGCATTACCATCCATTAAAGTCAGGGGAATCAAACTGGAAGGGTTAGTTGTCAAAATTGAAGAGGAAGATTGGAGAAAGGAGATTATACAATTCCTTAAAAACCCAAGGGGCAAAGCTGTGTAGGCTACTAGAAGAAGGGTTGCTAACTACATACTCATGGATGATGAATTATATAAGAAAAGGGTACATGATAACCTACTACAAAGATGCACCAGTAAAGAGGAGGCTATGGTAGTAATGGATGAAAGTCATGAAGGCCTATGCGGAGCTCGTCAGAACGACATAAAAATGATGTGGTTTATAAGGAGATATGACTATTACTAGTCAAACATCTTAAAATATTACATCGAGTATGCAAGATCTTGTCAGGCGTGCCAATGCCATGGCCCTATTCAAAGGGTGCCAACAGCCTATCGAGTGTAGGCCATGTATTTAATTGGAAAAATCTTTCCTCTATCAACAAGGTATCATTCCTTCATTATTTTGGCCACCAACTATTACACTAACTGGGTTGAGGCTATACCAATGAGAATGGTCAATTAGGCCAATGTTATCCGAATGTTAAGGGAAAACATAATACATCGCTTTGGACTTTTCCAACACATAGTGGCTGATCAAGGCATGATCTTTGTAGGGAACAAGGTCAAGGGATTTGTAGAACAATATGATTTTAGGATTATTCATTCCACCTCATATTATGCACAGGGAAACAACCAGATAGATTCTACTAACAATACCATGAAGAGGATTATTGTAAAAATGGTAGAAGACAACCCAAGAGGTTGGCATGATAGACTATCTGAAGCATTGTGGGCTTAATGTCTAAATGGTTTAGTACCCAGGTTTCACCATTTAAATTAACTTATGGACACGACACGATCTTTAAGGGTTGTTCTTCAACATAATTTAAACCCTATCGAGTACAATGAAGAAAGGTTGAGCGCATTGGATTGCATGAAGGTTCAGAAACTTAGAGCCACCCAGGCTTGTAATGATAAGGCATTCACAATCGAAGACTTAGTTTGGGTTTTAAACGACCAGAAGTTTGGCAAATGGTCTGCCAACTAGGAATGAATTGTTAAAGTTGTGGAAGTAAAGAAGGGAGGCATTTTGAAATACTTAAATGGAGAGATGCATAATCATATTCATTCTATCAATAGACGGTTCCTAAATGCTTAGCAACCAATGGTCTTAGAGACCGCGGAGCGCGAAGAAGGCCAATAGACATAAACAGCGCGGCCGAGGGCCTATAAAGACTGACGGCAATAGTGATACACATCCTAATAGTTAGCTTTTATGCAAATACAAAGCAAACTTGTTGATAAATAAAGTTTTATAATTGAAGTTGTAGTTTATTCATAAAGACTTTTATAATTGAAGTTAATACTATGGATGAATAAAATAAAGCAATATTCTATGTGGATATAAACCTTCCTAAAGGATGCATGTCCCAATTTGAAGATGCCAACATGGTGGCTAGAGACAAAGAAAGGAGCATGAGGAAGCTTTTGGCTCGAGAGGAAAAATCAAAAAGGAGTATGATGATGATTACATCTTCAAGAGTTTGCCTCCGTAATAAAAAGCTTCCCCACTTGAGTTCCATTTCAGCTAAGAGATGCATAACATTATCACATTCCTCATCATAATGATGGGAATTTGAAAGAGGGAACTTGTGTAAGAGGATAATTAGATGCAGTTGAAACCAAATGCAAAGCCTACTTCGAATTCCTCCAGATCAGGCTCAACTGATCGATCAAATTGTACCTCCAACATATATATGGGCCCTCTAGAATGACAAAAGGAAGTTAATGTAGTGAGGAACCCATCTTTCGAAAAAACATGAAGTATGTTGGTAGAGCCAACTAGAAATGTTAAGAAAGAAAGTAAAAGGAACAAGGAGGGTTAAGGCAAAATGAGAAATGGTCCTATGGATATCACCTTCATGTTTTTTCTCTTTTGGTCCAAAAATTTGGTCAGTATAGCATTACTCTTGTACAAAACTTGTGCAATATTGAGTGGTTTATATGGGCTAAGGAAATGTCAGAATGGAAACTGCTGCAGTGATGATGATTTATGGCAGAGCAGGTGAAACATCAACATTTATTGCACAAAGTTCGACTATGTTCATGTACAAAACCCAAATGACCGATGTGCGATTTAGTGGAATTAATTTCCAGTTAAAAACATAGTCAGGTCAACAATCACGTGCAGAATGAAAAGACAAAAAATCATAGCTTTATTTATTACTTTTAAAGAGGCCATACAAGATTACTAAAAGTGGTCTGCAAACAGAATAAAGAGTCTTTAACGTCCTTAAGCTTAGCCATGATAGACTTGGCTTGATCAAGAGAATCATTAATGGGCTACAACATTTCGACTGGAGGCCTCCAAGTGTGCAAACCTTTCGTTGAAGGAAGCGACCTCCTCCAAAAGGGCCGCACGACGGTTTCAAACTCTGCTATTTGATGATTGATCGAGACAAGTTGTTCATGACAACATTTATGTTGACTGGAGAGCTTGGTGAACTGACCAACGTTAGACTTCAAGCTGACTACCATGTCCAATTAGCCACTAACAATAGTGAGGCAGTCTTACCGCTTCTAATATAAATGCTCGACCTCTTACGAAAGTGCAAGAAGCTTGTCAGCGAGTCGGGCTAACGTTTGATGGCCTACGTCCATAAGCAGTGGAGACATAGGAAGAACCCCAACTACTTGAAGCCAAAAATCAATGAGATTCAGTTCTGCTAACAACTTATATAGGCGACTACCCATGACCAACTTCACTACAGTAATAGCTTCCTCAAAGTCGAGGTCCAAAATCCATTCTGAATTTTAGAAGAAAATTAGACTAGCAGAAAGTTAGGATCTGAAGGAGGCCAACAAGGAGCAGAGGCTAGACTTTGTGAAATAGGTCGAGGCCTGAAAAAGCATAGCATCCTGAGTCTGCACAACATCTTGGGGTGGGTACACAAATTGATTCTGCTCTACAGCCTAGGTTTGTGCAGTGCACGGTCTAATTAGCTTATGAGCTTGCTGGAGTAGCGCCTGAAGTTAGCTGAACGTATGGAATTTCAATAACAACTTTAGCATTTAGCAGTTCCACAACTACTTCTTCGAAGGAGTTGGAGGGGGAAGTTAGAGATGCGACGACCATAAATAGCTGGAATAGATTCAGAGGTCGGACCCATAGGATCAAGACCGTCAAAGATACTATCCTACGATGGGTCTACAGGAATAGGGCTAGAAGCAGAAGAAAGATTCCCATTGCATGGATGAACACATAGAACAAGAGGAACATGATCAGTCACTTGGTTATTGTTATGTTGGGTCTCCACATTTGGGTCAATCACAATGGTGGACAACCTTTGGCATTTGTCTCTACACCATGACCAAAGGGAAAAGGTGAGCCGGTGGACGATGAAAGATCAACTTCTATCGGAGGATTGATTCAAGAGGCTGGCTGACGAACAGAGGGCGAAGGAGAGTTTTTTGTAGAGCCAACCCTTGAAGAATGAGGAAGTCGAGCTGTAAAATTCACACTAAAGAGAACGGTGGACAAGTCATCTCCAAATTACCTATAAACATAGCATCCCCACCATGACCTACATAAATCAAAAAGTTTCAGACATGGCCATGAAAAGGACTATATGAAAAGATCGACAATTCATAAAGTAGCGTCGATTAATTTCCTGAATCATAGAAGAATCAACCAAAGTAGGCCGATTAGTAAAATCAGATTAAATATGGAGGCAAAAAAATAAGGGATGTGCTGAACCAAACCAAACTGTTGTGAAAACTGTTGAGGCATGTAAACCTACACACCGCTACGGGCATTAGGACCAATTAGGGGCCAAAGGACATAATGTAAATCCTTGGGAACGAGGTAGGAAGACCACGCATCCGCATGCTAAGCAGATTGGTCAAAATGGATTTCCCTAGGGTAATAAAGAAACCATTCAGGACTGTGGTTGCGAGCGAATGACATCCAGAGAGGCCAAGAATAGTTTTATTGGTAGAAGAATCTAAATCACTTGGCAGAGGTTTGTTCCTTGCATGCGGCTGCAACGTAAAGCTAGGAAAAAAGTAATGTCAGGATCACGGGAGGGAGCAACAGAAATTTTTTGAAAGTAGGTATGAACCCACAACTGAAGAACCTAGAGGGGGCCAACACCTTTGAGCATATTGGTGCCAACTATCTCAGACGGTAAAGGTGGGCAAGCATAACATAGGCCAAGTCATACGAAGCTCCCGCGACCAAGCTAACGGCCAGCGAGACGTGCTTGTCACTTTTATATGTGAATCACTTCTTTTCAAATTTTAACAATGGACTTCCCAAGCATAAGAAAAATATTGTAGTGTAGTNGTAGCATTACTCTTGTACAAAACTTGTGCAATATTGAGTGGTTTATATGGGCTAAGGAAATGTCAGAATGGAAACTGCTGCAGTGATGATGATTTATGGCAGAGCAGGTGAAACATCAACATTTATTGCACAAAGTTCGACTATGTTCATGTACAAAACCCAAATGACCGATGTGCGATTTAGTGGAATTAATTTCCAGTTAAAAACATAGTCAGGTCAACAATCACGTGCAGAATGAAAAGACAAAAAATCATAGCTTTATTTATTACTTTTAAAGAGGCCATACAAGATTACTAAAAGTGGTCTGCAAACAGAATAAAGAGTCTTTAACGTCCTTAAGCTTAGCCATGATAGACTTGGCTTGATCAAGAGAATCATTAATGGGCTACAACATTTCGACTGGAGGCCTCCAAGTGTGCAAACCTTTCGTTGAAGGAAGCGACCTCCTCCAAAAGGGCCGCACGACGGTTTCAAACTCTGCTATTTGATGATTGATCGAGACAAGTTGTTCATGACAACATTTATGTTGACTGGAGAGCTTGGTGAACTGACCAACGTTAGACTTCAAGCTGACTACCATGTCCAATTAGCCACTAACAATAGTGAGGCAGTCTTACCGCTTCTAATATAAATGCTCGACCTCTTACGAAAGTGCAAGAAGCTTGTCAGCGAGTCGGGCTAACGTTTGATGGCCTACGTCCATAAGCAGTGGAGACATAGGAAGAACCCCAACTACTTGAAGCCAAAAATCAATGAGATTCAGTTCTGCTAACAACTTATATAGGCGACTACCCATGACCAACTTCACTACAGTAATAGCTTCCTCAAAGTCGAGGTCCNGATCGTGTCGAAATTTGGTCAAAAACAAAATTCATAACTCTGAAATTAGTAATAGATAACATAGTAATCATATAAAAAAGGACAACTTAATTAAAGAGAATGCTTACACTATGATTGCTTCTCAATTTATAAGTGCAAGCACCACAAGAACAAACTTTGAATCAAACACAAGAGTTGTCTTCTTCGAAACCCGATGAAGTTTCAAATTGGAAAGTTACACAAAAACTGTACTTCTAAGTCTAAAAATGAAAGTAAAAAAGTCAAGAACAAAGAGAAGAACTCGTTTTTCTAAAGATAAAACTCCATATATATACCTCCATAGAATGCTAGCATAGTAGTTTGGAGCCGCCCCTCTTGAGTGGTTAGTTGATCCCCTTTGATGAATTAGATTGTGGGAAAGTTTCAATCTAAACTGACTTAGCATCAACTAGTTAAAAGTAATGTTCAACTGATTGATCTCCCTTCTTCAACCGGCTGAAATGCTTCGATGAACCGTTTGAATGTCTCTCAGTATCTTGCTTTGGTCTTAGCTTTGTCTGATCAACCGGTTGAAATGTAGTGACCAATTGATTGAAGTACTACCAGTACTTTTTGCACATCTTGTCAAACTCTGATCAACTAGTTGAAGTTGATTGACCAACTGGTTGAAATACTCTTAGTTTCTTGAATGGTCCCAGTATCCCTTGATCAACCTGTTGAATTTGATTGTTCAACCGGTTGAACTTCATCTTTCCTCAATTCTTGCTATAGCCTTTTCTCTATTACTCCTCCTTGCTTCTTTAATCATTCTGCATCATTAACATCAATCTTATCACCTATTTTACAGCTACAAACACAAACGTGACTTCAATCAATAATTAAACTAAAATTGGAGAGATACTGTTAATTAAGCACATAAAATAAATGGTTTACTTAATGAAATATGCAATATTAAGTTCTAAGCATATCCTCCAAGTTAAGCGTTGCTAGTCCATAGCAAACCAGAAATAAGAGACATGTCTTTACCCGTTCATCAAATCATGCACAATTAAAAGCAATCACATCACAAACTAAACATAACAAGAAATTTAAGACAAAAAATAACCAAAGGATATCTGATATATATAAGAATGCTAATGGGTACAAAAGCTCAAAATATAATTACCTTAGGACAATAACTGAAAGTTTACTACCCTACGCTATTACAACACCCAACTAAATTTACTTCCTATAAACAACAAAAACTAGTCATTCCTAACAAAAGCTAATTGGAAATCTCCCCCTCGGATTGATACTCAAACTCATGCTCCCCCCTGGACTCATATTCCCCCTCCTCCTCAGAATCACTACTACCTAATTCATACACATTTCCTCGAGGCTCAGTCACAAAAGTAGGAGGTGGCACATTGGTAGATGAAGGTGGCATTGAATTAGTATGCTGAGAAGTAGGTGGTGGTGGTGAAGGAACAATTGTGTATGTCTCCCTATAGGCTGATCTACGGCAAGTCCTATCATTTTTCAGTAGAGATTGAACACCGAGCATATTGGGCCATAAAGTCATTGAATTGTAGTTTGGGTCCAGCTGGTGAGTACATCAAATCACAATTGAATGAATTAGAGAAAATACGCACGGATGCATATGATAGTACTAGGATTTATAACGAAAATGTCAAATTTTTTTTATGATAAATTAATATTAAGAAAAACCTTTGAGTCAGGTCAGAAAGTACTGTTATACAATTCCCGTTTTCACATATTTCTAGGAAAATTATGTTCAAGATGGACTGACCCCTATATAATCTATGTTGTTTATCCTAATGGGGCTGTGAAAGTTCAAAATCCTAAGAATGGTCAAACTTTTAGAGTTAATGGACAACGGCTTAAGCCATTCTTGGAAGGTTTTTCAAAAGAGGATGTTGTGGACGATTTGGTTGATCTTGTGTATTAGGATCTTGATACTGAATGCTTATTTTTAAGGAGAGTAGTGTACAGTTGTTAGTTTTTATTTCCTTTCTTTTCTATACACATTATTTTAGTGTACTTACTTTCTTTGTATAGCTTGTGTTATTTTCCAGATGGAGTTTTTTTTTATGGTACCCTTAGTATATTTATTTTCTCGTTGCATAATTGTTTTGAATTGAGGACAATGCATGATTTAAGGTTTTTTTTTTCTTTTTTTTTTTTGGGGGGGGGGGGG
>CAUOFW020005613.1:1294123-1313443 GCA_963454935.2 Ilex paraguariensis | reverse complement strand
AGAGGAGTTTATTTTAGGTTTAAGTATCATGTACATGTTTTCATGTGAAATTCAATCCTATGTGCACATTGAGAATGCTAATTTTTGCAATTTATTGAATAAGATTCATATCTTAAAATGCTTGACATACATAGTGGAGATGAATGCAATCACCCTTTTGAGCTTTTGTTCCATTCTTTATTGGAGGGTTGAATTACATTTACCAAAAAGAATATTTTTTTTAAAATTCAATATCTTTCAATACTCTCATTATTTTTGTTTTGGTTAGTGTAAATAGGGTAGTTAGTTGATTTTATCTCAATGAAAAGGAGTACCTTGACATGTATTTTTTGAGAAACGACCTTAGACCATTTGTGAATTAATTTGAGCCTTAACATATTCTTTCTTAACATCATCCCTAGAAGCTGTGATTGAGCTTGAATGTAAATTTCATTTATTTTGCCACATGTTTAACCAAGTCGTGCATAGAATATGTTATCCTACCTTAGTTATCTTGTGATGAAGAATCCCATATGAAAAAGGGGATTGTGGTTGAAAAAAGAAAGAAAGAAAAGGGAAACAAAAGAAAAATAAAGAAGAATGGAAGAAAAGAGATGATAAATGTTGAGAATATTGTTGACATTCATGGTAAGCAAAGCAAAGGAATTGAGAAAGAAAGGATGTGAAAAGACATAAAAAGGAAGAAAAAGTGATATGAAATGAAAAGGAGAAAGAAAGGAGAAATGAAGTAGTATGCTAATTAATTTCAAAAGAGCAGATGTGGTTAGTAAAGTCACATTGTCGGGATAATTCTTTCTTGAATTCTTATATCCCTATGTTTCTTTAGCTTAAATTTTACCAGAGGCCACGTTATAACCATTTAAAGTCCCTTTTGATCTCAAAAATCATGGCGAGTGTATGTTCTAAATGAAGTAAAAGATAGGTTAACTGGATTTCTTTCATTTGCCTAACATTCCTCTTATGAGATTTTGCTAAGGTCATTTTATTTGCATAATTGTACGTCATTTCTAGATTATATGTGAGCTATGCTTTTCTTTGAATTACAAGGTTCCATCTCACATATAGACAATGAGTGATACATCAGTATAATTATAGTGTTGTATGTTTTGATAGAAAATCCTTGGTGAGATTTGCATTGAAGTTGATTTTTTATAGCTAATTTAGAAATGGAATTTATTTGATAAGTTTCTTAAATTGCATTATCATTTCACACACACACACACACACGAGTCTCTTATGAAAATATGTACGTGAATACTTTTTTATATCATTTAAATTTGTGGTGTACTAGTGTGTGAATGTCTTAAAGAGGATAGAAGTGGTTAGTGTATCTCATTGTTATTTAGAATATCATAATATGTTCTAAGTTCATGATGTACAAGGAAGTTTGTAAGTACATTCATTGAAAACTTTCACGAGACACCACCCGTCCACTGGGGGTGACCTAGGAGTTTAAAGTCTCGTTGCATTTGCTAAATGCAATCGTGTACCCTAAGAAAGTGGCTTTAGGTTTCAGTTAGTATCCTTAATTAACATGCATCTTATACTCTTGGTAGTGTGTAAGTTAGTACATGTTTTGTGTGTTTAATTATTATATTGTGTGTAANTCTAGGTAGTGTGTAAGTTAGTACATGTTTTGTGTGTTTAATTATTATATTGTGTGTAATTCGGTGATGGTGTGTCTTAGGCATGTAAATAGGTGTTAGGAAGCCTTAAGATCAGTTAAATAAAGGAAAGAAAACAAAAAAACATGAAAAAAAAATGCAGAAAAACACAACTAACTAGTTGATCAGAGGACAAGTTGACTCAATTGGTTGAAGTAGTTGATTAACTGGTTGAAGGTCAAAAATGATGTTTTCGGTGTTTTTAGGGGGGGGGGACCAACGGTTTCTTCGTTCTCACATTTCAAAACACTCCCCCACTCTTTTTTTTTTGCCCTCTAACTTTCGAATATACTCTCCCATACCCTTCTTCACCAAATCAAACTTTTATTCTCTTTACCTATTTCACTCACTCAAACCCTAGGTTTTGACATGGCATCGAGGAAAGCTATGAGCTCCACTTCTGATGGGTTTATTTCATGGTTTTGGGCTTGGGTGTGTGGTTTAGCAGTGGTGATAGGCATGGCTAAGAACTAAGGGTCTTCGGCGTCGGCATCGAGGTGGGCCAGGAAGAGTGAGAAAGGGAAAGGAAAGACAACTGTGAGTGAGAAAGACCTTGAGGCACCACCGGAGTCCTAGTCTAGGAAAAGGCAGAGGGCATCCTATGAGAGTTTTATGAGAATATGGAAGATTTGGTTTTCATTTTCTTTCTTTTGTATACAATATATTTTACTTCTTGTATAGCTTGTGTTGTTTTTGCAGACGTGGTTTTTCTTTATAGAAGTAGTGTCAGGTATTTTCTTACTCTTATTATATTCATTTTCTCATTGCATGACTGTTTTGCATTGAACACAATGCATGATTTAAGTGTTTTTTTTTTTTTTGGGGGGGGGGGGATAAGGGTTCACCATTGCCATGTACACCACCGAGTTGTTTGTGAAAAATGATGAAAAATTGAATTTTTTTTGAAAAAACAATCAAAAAAAGATAAGAAAAAGAAGAAAAAACATCTTATTTGGTGTATGTTATTCTCTTTTATTTAGCATGAGATTGATTGATTATTTGGTTTGAATCTTGAGTTATTTACATACTAACACATTATAGGAGTTTATTCTATGCTTAATTATTATTTACATGTTTTCATGCGAAACTCAACCTTATGTGCACATTGAGAATGCTATTTTTTTTAAATTTATTGAATAAGATTGATATCTTAAAATGATTGACGTACATAGTGAAGATGAATGCAATAACCTTTGTATGCAATTTAAGAAATTTATCAAATAAAACCCATATCTGCATTAACTACCCAAAATCTGCTTCAATGCAAATCTCACCAAGGATTTTCTCTCAAAATATACAACACTCTAATTGTACCAATGTTTCAATCATTGTCTATATGTGAGAAAAATCTTGTAATTCAAAGCAAAGCATAGCTCACATATAATCTAGAAATGACATACAATTATGCAAATGAAATGACCTTGACATAATCTCATGAAAGGAATGTTAAACAAATGATAAAAAGATATAACATCACGTTGCTCGCCATCAGGTACGCATCTTCTCATAACCTGGTTAGCACAATCTTTAAACAAATAAGAGTCATAAAAGTAATTTTTTTTCACTTCCACGAAAAATTTCCTTTTACCTTATGGACTCCAGTGAGATGGTATTTGTCCTTTGACAAGAAAATTAACATTGTCAGCATAACAAGGACAAGATGTAGTCATAGAAAATAAATATTCATCTGAAAAAGTATCTTGAAAGGGCAAATGCTCTTACTTGTCCTGAAACACAAGTCGATATAAATGATATGCTACCACATTTTCAACTCTTTTTTTATCGTTAATGATCAAGTGAAATTCTTGTAGGAGGATGGTTCACCTTGTGAGTCTCAGTTTTGCATCCTACTTAGATAATAAATACTTCAAAGTGGAGTGATCAGTAAAGAAAACAATAGGTGGACCAATGATATAAGATCTAAATTTATCAAGTGCAAAGAAAATAGCTAACAATTCTTTTTCCCATATAGGGTTTTGCTAACATAGTAAATAACATGCGATTCTTTGTCCTGCCTTTGGCCTAATACAGCTCCCACTGCATAGTCACTTGCATCACACATAAGTTCAATGAGAGGTCCCAATTAGGTGGCTGCATGATTGGAAGCAAAATTAAGATATTTTTTAATTTTTGGAAAGTAGCCTCATAATCAGGTGACCACACAAANCAATGAGAGGTCCCAATTAGGTGGCAGCATGATTGGAAGCAAAATTAACATATTTTTTAATTTTTGGAAAGTAGCCTCATAATCAGGTGACCACACAAATTGAGCATCTTTTGAGACCCTTTATGAAACGTCTATAGAATCCGGTATGGCCAAGAAATGAATGCACATCCTTTACCATTTTCGGTGTAGGTAGATTGAAAACTAATTAAACTTTTGTCTTGTCAACCTCTATGCATTTTGCAGAAACAATGTGACCCAAAACTAATTCTTCAGTTATCATAAAATCACATTTTTCCCAATTAAGTACCATACTCTTATCTTCACACCTTACTAATACCTTTTCCAAATTCTCCAAACAATCTTCAAATGAATCCCCAAATACCAAAAAATCTTTCATAAATACCTCCACAATATTCTCTACCGTGTCACTAAAAATTCCCGCCATGCACCTTTGGAATGTTCCTAGGGCATTACATAATTTGAATGACATACGTCAATAAGAAAATGTTCCAAAAAGGCAGGTGAAGATGGTTTTTGATTAACCCTAAAAAGTGTGTAAATGAATTAGGATTTAGGGTTAATTTTGTTTGTTAATTGATTTAAGGTGTATAATTGTGATTAGTTTATGGGTAATGTTTGAATTGTATATTTAGTAGGGTTTCATACACAATTAAGGAATTTTGGAGGGTTAAAGAGTGAAAAAGGAACAATAGGAGGGAGACAAGAGTAATTTCAGTAAGAAACTTACCATTCGGATGGTGAAACACCATCCCAACAATAGCAAGGTCAACAAGTCAACAAAGGTGGCTCCCATGCAAAAAACCAAAGACTTAGCACTGTTCGGACAGTAGCCTTAAGTGCTTCACCTCCTTCTCTTCTCCCATTGGTCCACTAATGCAACAAAAGCCCTAATTGGCTATCTTGGGTTTTTGCCCCCTTAAACCCTTCATCAGAGCCTACAAATAGGCGTGTTCGGATCATTTTGAAGGGAAGTCTTCAACCTTTGACAAGCCAGAGTTGGAGAGAAGAAATACACTACACTAAACACTCCTAGTCAAAAAAATTTCTTATTCTACATTTCTTTTACATCCTTTTTACTTGGGGGGTTGAACCTCTTTCAATTTTTTGCCCTAGTTAGTAATAAGAGTGAGGATGCTTCAACTATTCCTCGAGGAAGGATTTCTTGCGTTTATTTTGCATTTGCGTTGTATTGTAATGAGATTATCTTACCCTTCTTGCTCGTCTATATCAATGAAGTGTAAGTAGTACATTTATACTCTTCATTAAAGAGTGAAGACATTTATAATATTATTTGTGTTATAGAAATGTCAATGTTTTACCTATACTTTAATGTTTATACATACCTTAAGTGATGGATGGTTTTCATTTCTGTTTGGTATCGTATTACTATATGCTCATGATTATGAGTACTGAACTAAGCTTATTACTATATACCATCTTACCTATACATTATTATGTAGTATGATACAATGATGCACGTAGTTGAGATTTATGTAACAGTTAGGAGATTAGTTATAGACGGGTTAAGTCTTGTCATAGCCAATGCTTTTGATTCAATGCATAAATTGAAATTCCGTCTTCGTTGAATCATATACTTGCCGGTCAAATAGCTATAGTAAACCTTTTGAATGTTTCACCTTTAGGTTTACTAAGGTTATTTGATTGTTGTACGATGTATAGACCTTCTGACTAACTTAATCGTTGTTGTGATATGGTACACCTTATACATCAAACCAACCGGTTAACTTTCTAGTAATATGGGAGGAGTTAATTGCTGTAAAGTGACATTTTTATAGTCAAACAATATAATGCATGTCAGATTCCTGAGCTAAAGAGTACCCTTTTTGAGTTGTTATAATCAAAGTTGAATTTAAGAGTTTATTTATTAATTCTAAGCTCGCATCATAAGTTGTTATAATACACACTACACGCATGACAAGTTCACCCTTTCTACTTTTAGTTCCAACAGATAACTCCCTGTGGATTCGACCTTAGACTTAACCAAATAATATTACAATTTGACCACTTATACTTGGGTGTATGATTAACATTAAGTTAATTTTCTCATGATTTTCCAAAGAAATTTTGATTTGATTGTAACTTGAATATCCATCCAAAAAGCAGTAGAACAAATGACTTGCCACCTTTTCCAAAACTTGGTCACTAAAGGACAATGGGAAGTGATTTTTTCTGGTGCAAGAATTTAGCATTCTATAATCAATGCACACTCTCCACCCAGTCACCACCTGAGTTAAAATTAGCTCCTTGTTCTCATTGGCTACAATGGTAACCCCCGACTTCTTAGGTACCACCTGAATATGAATCACCCACTTGCAATTTGCAATAGGGTAGATGATTCCCATGTTAAACATCTTTAGAATTTTTGCCTGTACCACGTCTTTCATTATTTGATTCAATCTTTTCTATGGTTGTTGGGACGGTTTAGCTTCATCTTCCATATATATTCGATGTGTACATATAAGGGGACTTATCCCTTTGATGTCTGCTATCGTCCAACCAATTGTTCCTTTATGTGCTCACAATACATTCAACAATTGTATACTCCATTGTTGAAATTGCATAAACTTGCCTACACATCTATTTGGTTGAGATTTTTGAATCGTTATCCTTTATATTGTTGGATATATTGGTTAGGAAGGACATTTATACAGCAAAAAAATTTTAAAATCAAAAAAATCAATGGGCACAAGCTCATATCCGAATTGAAGCTGGATTGACATGTGCCCCTTTTTGTTTTGTTTTCATTTACATAGCAGTTAGATTTGTTTTATTATTATATTTTTATTTTTATAATGTCGTGGTGTAGATTTTAGCATGAAGGTTGTTTACCTCTTCCTAATTTGGACTCATTTCACTTTGAGCATCATTGTAGCAAATCTTATTGGGTGCGCAAGTTCATATCCGAATTGAAGCCAGATTGACATGTGCCCTTTTTGTTTTGTTTCCATGTACATAACAGTTAGATTTGTTTTATTATTATATTTTTATTTTCATAATGTTGTAGTGTAGATTTTAGCATGAAGGTTGTTTACTTCTTCCTAATTTGGACTCATTTTAGTTTGAGCGTCACTATAGCAAATCTTATTGGGTATCATGTTTTAGTCTAAGTTAGGGTATATATATATATACATTATATATATATAAAAGGGGTATCTTATTTTCCATGATACTTTCATTTTTCTCATTGCATGATTCCTTGTGTATTGAGGACAATGCATGGTTCAAGTTGGGGGGTGAGGTACCCCATTTATATGTTCCACCATTTTTTGTACATAATAGTTGAAAATGTAAAAATTTTGAAAATTTTGGACAATTTTTGGTGAAAAATATCCAATATTCAACTATATTCCCCTACCCTAATTGTTATGGGATTTGTGATTACTTGATCCTGATTTTGAACTTTGAATACATTAGCACATTATAGAAGTTTATCTTATTGATAAGAGTATCACATACTTGTTTGCTTTTGAATTCAACCATAAGTGCACCATGAACTTGAAATTTTGACAATTTACGGATTGAGTTCACATTTAATGCTTGACATGAATAGTGGAGATAAATAATAACTCATGTGAGATTTATTGTCAATCCTTGTTTAGAGGGAACTTACATTTACTCAAGGAACAATTTTTCAAATTTCAAATTTGTTCAATAATCTCATTATGCTTGTTTTGGTTAGTTGCATTTGGGTAGCTGATTGACTTTGTCTTGAAATGCAATGTACTCTCCCATGCTTATTTAGAAACGATCATAGGACATCTTTGAAATGCTTTGAGCCTTAACTTTTTTCTTGTGAAATTATATCCCTAGTGTCATGTTTGAGCCTTATTTGAAATTTGTTTCTATGCCACACATTTGACCAAGCCAATGCAAAATAATATAAATCTACCTCACCTTGGTTGTTCCTAGAGCTGATTATGAATGATATAAAAGAGAAGGAAGTATGGCGAAAACTCAACAAAAGGGATGAATGAAATTGAATTCAAAGAGTTAAACGGAAAATAAAAAAAATTCAAGAAATGGAGAAAAAGGGGTGAAAAAAAGAAAAGAGGGACAAAGCCAAAAGGAAAATGTTAAGGAAAAAAAAGAAAAAGAAATGAAGAGTGAAGTGATGGTGTTGACTGAAAATCCCATAGAAATGGAGATCTTTTTGAAATAAATGTCATGCACTCGGAACAACCCTCTTTGTTATCCTATATCCTTTGTTCATTTATCTAGATATCACCCCAAGGCCTCATTACAACCTATGAAAGTCCTAAATGATCTAGAGAAGCATGTGGGATGCATACTTTTAAAGAAATAAGAGAAGTTGATTTTGCTACCTAATGCCCTAGCATTCCTTTCATGAGATTACACCAAAGTTGTTTCATTTTTATGCATACTTCTTTTTTGGATTATATGTGAGCATACTTCATTTTGTACACATGATTCTATCTCACATATACACATGGAGAGTATGACCGGATAATCATAGTGTGATTCATTGTTGAGAGACACCCTTGTTGAGTTTCGCATCAAAGCTTAATTTGGAACGCCAAAGTGAATGTGAACTCCATTGTGTAAATGTTTAAATTAAATGTCCATTTCACACACATACGAGTTTTGAAAGGAAATGTATAGGTGTATACTCTAGAATAACATTTAAAGCTATGATGTGTTTCATGTGTAATTAGTTCGAGTGTGTTGGACTAAGTTATTATTGACATCCCAGTGCTATTTAAGATAAGAGAATATGCTTTAAATATTGGATACTAGGAAAAGAAGTTTATAGGTACTTTCACTAGAAACCTTCACGAGACAAAAATCGTCCACTAGGAATAACCTAGGGGTTTAAAGGCTTGTTACATGTGCTAAATGCAATTGCAGAATTAATATATGTTTATTTTGTTTGCTTGATTTTTACATTTTGTTTGCTAGGGAATAGCAAAGCTTAAGTTGGGGGGGTGTGATCAGTACAAAATATTGCATATTTAACAGCCCCATTACATGCATTTTAACTCAACTTTGCATCTAAGTACTTAGAGTTAGCCGAAATTATGAATAATGTTAAATTTTCGATGTTGCAGGTAATGATAGCGTAAATCATGGATTTTAGAACCTTGCAACTATGTGTGGATGTGTGGCAAAGATATGAACACATTACATGAGGATTTGGAGGCTTAAAAGTGAAATAAATCAAGGAGGTATCGGTGCTTGGCAACATAGGCACCAGTACCCGCACCGTTTGGTTGCAGTACCTCCGTTTTCCTCCTTTTTTACCATGATCCACTTTGAATCTGAAGAATTTCAAAACATAAAAGTTGTAGATATGGATGTCCTCTGTATTGTTTCAAATTTTAAGCTCAATTGGACAGTTGGATAAAATTTTATGACAATTCTACGAAAATTGGTCCAGAGAAAAGCGTACCAGTACTGCGTACCTGTACGCTTTAGTTTCTGGTGTTCACCGTACCAGTACGCGGTACTGATACGCTGCTCAAAATGCCTGCAAATCATGTTCCACCTACTTAGGGGTCCCACTATTGATTCTCCTACTTGTTCCCTGACATCCCTTACACATTTCAATGCTTCCTACACCCTAGCTAAAGACTTTGGAGGCAATGTCACTAAGGAGGATGGAAGAGAAGGGGGCAGTCATGATGGGTGTAGGATAGGCTTGTCCTAGCCTGTCCAAAGACATCCACTCACCTCCTATTGATGGGAGGCCTGCACACACATGCTAGAGGACCCTATGGATGAAAATGCAAGGCTTCTTCACCATATATTCAGCATTCCACAAGATTTTGAGGGTGGTTACCTAAGCTTAGGAGTAGTCCAAGGAGGAAGATGATGAATAGTGCTAGAGATATAAAATTTATGTTTTTGTATTTTCTTCCCCCATTTCATTGCAATAATTTGTAGTTCTCTTGTAATCTTTATTTCTTACATTGTAATCTCTTTTAATTCTAGTGTAACCAAGTTTAATTCAATGTTCTTGCATTTCCATAATCTTTGTTGGGTTTCAATTGTCTTCTTTGCAACTTTTCCATTTTAGTGTTAAATGAACTTCTCTGTGTAGTTTACCATTTCCTAGCATTAATACAAGTTCTAAGTTTCATTTTCATCTCATTTTCATTTCCATTTCTTTTACATTTCTCTTTACATTAAGCAAGTCTTTCTTGCTTTCATGAGTAGCTAAGCTTTTATAGTTGGCTAATCCAAGGAGACCTCCTCTTGGGTTTGCCATTTCAACTCCTCTTCTTTCCTTCCCTCAGTGTACGATAGTTCGATTTGACTGGATTGAGGGTGGACGGGATTGTGAGTCCTTGATATCCCGTAGGCCTAGTCACGGGTTATGATTGGATCCTCACTTCCATCTTGTCTCTTACTTCCCACGAATCAATCATTCATTTATGCACCATTGGAGGAAGGTTTCGAGTTGACTCGGCATTCCCATTGGAGTGAACCTTTTGGATTAGCCAACACTTGTTTTATTTCATTTTCGTCAAGAACACAACTCACAAAACTCAAACTCAAAATATTTTACACTTTTTATTTTCACAAAACCACCTTCACCACACTTGAACTTTCCTTTCCTGAGGAGACGATCTTGTAATACTTTTCCAAGTAAAATACAACACACAAAAGACTCCTTGCGCTTAGGGAGCACTTTTGTTCATACACACACGCATTTCGTTTCATTCACACACCAATATTCCATTTCCCTTTGTTTGCATTGAACTCGAATGAGAGTGACACTTACCCACTTACATAAGTCATATACACATTAAGTGTTCATGTTAGGACATTAGGGAATACAACATAAAACATCCAACACCCGGCTGCTTACTAATGTTGAAAACATTTAGCTCCGCCGTTATGTTTCCAAAAGTCAGTTTCGTTACATTGTTCCTGTAATTGATAATAGCATTAGAAATTGCAAAAAAAGGTCTACCCAAAATGACTAGAATCTGTGCAGAAGGGTTAGCAACAGGTTTTGTATCAAGAAAAATGAAATCAATAAACATAAAATTTATCCACTTGAACTAAAATATCCTCCATAACTCCTCTCGGCATTTTAATACTGCGGTCCTCCAGTTGGAGAGTAATCGGCGTTTGTTTTAACTTTCCCATGCCCAGTTGCTGATATACCAAGAATGGTAGTTAATTAACACTTGCTCCTAAGTCTAAAAATGCAGACTCCACCCAACGATCTCCAATGATGATAGAAATTATAAGGTATCTCGGATCCTTGAACTATGGTTAAGTGTTCATCTGTAGGATTGAACTTACCTACTAGAAAGCCTTTTTCTGTACATTCATTTTTCTTTTCACAGTACAAAGGTCCTTCAAAAATTTGGCATAAGTAGACACCTATTTGATAGCATCAAAGAATGGAATATTTATCTACCTACTTAAAAACATGAAGAATTTTAGAATTAAGAATTGTAGTAGGTGCTTTTAGATGATGAGTATATGGGACAGGGATAGGACATTTATTAATATCATAATTGAAAATCGCTGGCTTATTAAGGTTATCACTTTCTTTTGGTTATTCCTCAATCTCTTTTTTTGTAGGTTTAGATACTTTTAGTAAAATGGTCTTATCAATCTCCTTTCCACTCCTCAAAGTAGTGATAGCCTTGATTTCTTCCACATTCCCTTGATTGGCATTAGATGTCTCAATGCTATGTTGAGCTTTTGAGTTCTCCTGTGGTTGTGCTGAAAAGTTTTTCTCCAAAGACTTGTGCATTTTGATTATTGATTGTTATTTGGCTTTGTGAAAATTAATGCATTGTGTCTTCTAAACTTCTTCTGTGAGAAGGTTGATATATGGATGCATGTTGTTGACCCTGCAGGCCAAAACCTTGTTGTGGCGGGTTTGAGAAAACCTTTGTGGTGCATGATTAGGGTAATAAGAACTTGAAGATGAACCCTAACTAGAAAATTTTTGATTATGTTGGATGGGAGGGACATATGGTGCAAATGCATGAGACGAAGAAATGTTGTAATTTCTCTAACTAAAATTAGGATGGTTCCACCATCCAGGATTATGTCTTCGAATACAGAAAAGATGACTATTTGGGTTAGTTAAATTTATTGAATTATTCATGCAACACTTATTTGAAACCCGATATGGTAGGACATTTCTTAGTAGAATGCTCACTTATATCACAAATAGTACATGACTCATCAATCTTAGGGCATAATTTACCTCATTGACCCTTTTCACTTCTAGGTCTTCCAATTTCTAAGATAATTTAGCAATTTTAGTATGCAGCCCATCTTAATCTCTTAATATATATTTACCTCCTCCAGTAGGTTGAAATACATAAGATGACTTTGACCTCTTGGCAGGGTTGGAAATGTCCTAAGATTGACATATTTTGCCAAAGTATCAAAGTAATCTAATGCCTTTTTTGAGTCTTTGTTCAAAAATTCATCATTGCACATCATATCAATGAACTGACGATGTGCAGGGATAATTCCCTCGTAGAGAAAACTAACTAGTTGTCATTGCTTGAATCCATGATGTGGAACAGAGTTTAGCAAATCTTTAAATCTTTTCTAGCATTCATAAAATTATTCATGTTCTTTTTCTGAAAAATTTTGAATTAATTTCCTCAAAAATGTAGTTCTGTGTACTAGGAAAATTTTCTTTAAAAACTCTTTTTACATATCGGACCAAGATCCAATCGATCGAGATTTCAAAGAATTATGCCAAGTTTTTGTCTTGTCTTCTAAAAAAAATTGGAACAATTTTTTCCTAGCCAATTCCTCACGCACATTGTGATCAAGCAATGTTCCATCCACCTCCTCAAATTCTTTTATGTGCAAATAAGGGTTTTCCTTGTCTACGCCATGGAACTAATGCAATAATTGAAGCATTTCAGGTTTAATTGCAAATGCATAAGCTTGAACAATAAGTATAATGCATGATGATGAAACATTTCTTGGGGGCTGAAGATATTCCCTTATTGTTCTTACATGATGATCCAATGGGAGGATATTTACAGGATTTCTAGGGTTTTGCCCCTCTCTTTGATATTTTCCCTCATTCAAATTTATGTCACTCATATCTCTACAAACAACCATACTTAGACAGAATGCAAATCTACGACAAGCTAAATAAATAAAAATATATTCACAATGGAAAAACGTACTTGAGCCTATGATGAGAATCACAAGACTTACCTGACATTTGTCTGAATGAACTTTCAAATACAACGTTGCTCCCCAACAATAGTGCCAAAAATGTTTGTCACTTTTATATGTGAATCACTTATTCTCAAAATTTAGCAATGGGATTCCCAAACATAAGAAAAATATTGCAATGTAGTAACTTGGATAAATCCAAGGTAGTCTCCTCAGGGAACGAATGGAATTCGAATGGTTATGTGTGTGCAAGTAGAAACAAAAATCTTGTGATTTGTGGATGAAATGAGAAAATAGAATTTTAATGTATTGTAATCAATAGAAACACAATTAGCCAATCCTTAGGAATCAGCTCACCATAACTAAATATTTAGATTCTCTATTTTTACTCATTCAAAGTATTCAAACACACTCGAACAAATAATTTTCAACAAAAACCAAATCACACAATGTTGTAGCTTTGAAGATAGAAAATAAAAACTAGCATGCTAAGCATTAGATTGTAGAAATGAGTTCTAAGCATTATTTGAAGCTGCGTGAGTGATGAAATTGATGTGGAATTTACCCATGTCAACAAGTCTACCAATCAACATGCTGATTCTTTGGCCACACTAGTTTCAAAAAGAAAAAAGTTTGAAGATGATGAAGCTGTCATTAAGATCATCAAGTGACGAACTCCAGCTCCATGGAACTTTAACAATAACCTATATGAAGATGTCATTAAAGAAGGAGATTAGAGACATGTTGTGATTCAAGAACTAAAGCCCTCAGTGTCGTCAGTGCACATGGCCAAGAAAGACTTGAAGTGCTTCACTAAATTATGTGGCAAACCGTCAACAAGAAATCAAAGCATTCATTTAACAACTAATATTCAAAATCAGTTTTTCTTTTCTACAAAATATTTGATCGGTTATAACCTATTAGAGAATCATCATGCTTGTTTATGGATGAGAAACATCCATCAGATTGTGCCGAAAATAAAATTCATAATTCCTAAATCAATAATAGATAATATAGTAATCATACGAAAAAGGACAACTAAATTAAAGAGAATGCTTACACTATGATTGCTCTCAATTTATAAATGCAAGCATCACAAGAACAAACATTCAATTAAACACAAAAGTTGTCTTCTCTGAAACCCGACGAAGCTTTCAAAATGGAAAGTTACACAAAAAATTTACTCCTAAACCTAAAATTGAAAGTGAAAAACTTAAGGATAGAGAAAAAAAACTTTTTTTTTCTAAAAATACATCTCCATATATATACCCCCATTTCCCCTTTCTCATTGGATATGGTGTGTGGCCCGCATGATGGATGAATTGCCGAAGAAACTTCGTCTGCCTAGCTCGGCCAATGAAAACCCTTTTTGAAGCTTGGGAGGTGAAATCAACGAATTAGAATGCTTGCCTAGAAGTTTGGAGTCGACCCTCATGAGTGGTTAGCTGACCCCATTCGATGTATGAGATTGTGGGATTTTTTTTTGTCTAAATCGACTTAGCATCAACCAGTTGAAAGTGAGGTTCAACTAGTTGATCGCCCTTCTTTAGCCGGTTGAAATGCTTTCATGAACTGGTTAAATGATCTCAGTATCTTTCTTTGGTCTTGGCTTTGTCTAATTCACTGGTTGAAATGTAGTGACCAAACGGTTGAAGTACTCCTAGTACTTTTTACACATCTTGTCAAACTCTGATCAACCGGTTGAAGTTGATTGACTAACCGGTTGAATACTCTCAGTATCGTGAATGGTCCCAATATCTAAAAAATCCCTGATCAACCGGTTGAAGTTGATTGTTCAACCGATTGAACTTCCTTTTTCCTCAATTCTGCAACCTTTCTACTATTGCTCCTCCTTGCCTCCTTAATCATTCCACACATCAACATCAATATTATCACCTATGTCACACCTACAAACACAAATGTGACTTCAACCAATAATCAAACCAAAATTAGAGAGATACTATTAATTAAGCCCATAAAATGAATGGTTTACTTAATGAAATGTGAAATATTAAGTGCTAAACAAGACGTACTTCCTGGTATTTTGCAAGAACAATCACATAAAAAGAAATGATTGAGCCAGAAAAGAAGAAAAGAAATGAACACTACAAGATGTGAGAAAATGAGAATAGGCCAACATGGATTTGTTTTGATGATCAAGTGGCAAACGGTAGGCCTTGTCCAAATGAGAAAGAAAAACATTGACCTAGGCCCCAAAAGAAGGAAGACCGAGGAGGGCAGAGATATCATAAATTGTCAGACCCATCATGCCACAATGAAAGTGGAGACATTATTCATTGTAGTCCAGAATAGGAGAGCTGAACAAAGCAAGGGTCTATCGATGGGCATGTTGATTGTACTAACATTTATGGCATTATAAATGCCCAAACGTTTCCACAAGTGGTCTTTCACCACTTTAACACGTGCAACCCAAGAAACACATTTTGAAGAAGGAGTTTTCCATGAACGAATTCGGGTTCCAGAACTCTAGTTAGACAATTGCAGACGTTCTCTAAATAAAATAGGTGCATGGGGTGTAGGATTTAACAAGCGAGCATTGGTCGAAGGAAATGGAGAAAAAGCAGGGTCAAGGCCCATCACCGATGGAGAAGTGTTAGATTCAAGAACGAAAGTATGATGGTCAATTTTTCGAGAAAAAACTTCAGCAAGTGCTTCTTGAAGAAAGGTAGCACGAGCGATCACCATTGTAAAAGAAAGAAAGATTAAAGAGTTGGAATGATAATAGGTACCAAGTCTGAAGGGGGAAAATATAGGCATAGTCAACAAATCGTCGCAATGATGAAAGGATATGAACGAATCAAGTGATTGAAGCTAAACCGTATGCACTGAACATAGTGGCCAATCCTGGGGTGACAAGTAAGTAGAGGTATCAAGGCGACATCAGTTCAAATTAAAAGAACCAAAATAACACTCCAAAGGAACATATTGTCGTACCATTTGGGGGAAATGGCAATGTTTACAACCAAATAATAAAAGATTTGAGGGTGACAAGTGGCAAGATCTAATGGCTAGAATTAAGTTAGTAAAGGTCCAAGGGAAACAAGGCAGTTAAGGGAAAGTGTCTCCATGGATCTTGGATAATGTATAGATGTGACAACATGAGCCGACGGTTGCAAACAATTTAGTGCACGATAGATTACGTTAGAAGTAGAGACCATATGATTACTTGGGTGGTGGCTGAAAAAGATGGCTCTAGTGATTAAGGGCCACCATCTATAAATACAGAGGTTTAGGCTATAAAGAAGGGATCTCTCAACACACACACACAATGCGATAACATACTAGAGCCTTCTTTTGCACTATTTAGCTTAGTTTATTTTTTGCACTGTAGTAGTCACTCTGTTGACCTCCTCCTTTCCTTTTAATTTCAAGTACAATAGTTCATACAAAAATTCCTCTTTGTTGTTTACATTACCATCTCTATTTTTCCCAAAGCAATTTCCCAATTTGGATGTTTCCCAAGTTATTTCCCTTGTTTGGGTCTTTCCCCGACCCATACCATGTGAATTTCTAGGGGATATCTCCCAGCATGCTTGTTGCCACCATCCCAAAACGATGTCCCATTAGATGAAAAAAGTGCAGCAAGAGATGTCAAACTATGTGCCTTCCACACGACGAGGGGTAATGACTCTGATACAATAACAATTTAGATCTGAATTGTACCATATACCTATTTTGAGTTAAGGCCGCACACCTTTAAGGTATTGTGCATAATATGGGTCTAGAGTTAATACTTATAAAGCGTTCTACACCCATTTGACTTCGGCAAGCAATATGAGACTGGTTTACTACAATTGTAACGTTCCAGTTTTGCATTGTACAATATTGTGTGTTTTAGACTATGTTCACACAATTTGAAACAATACAATAAAGGTCCAAAACTCAAACTTATAGAATAATTTACAATTACTTTACCAAATAATGTGGGATTCTATCATCACTTAATCTACCTCCTTCAGTGTGGGTTTTCATGGAATGACTCTCGCTGTGCTAGTTGCCACCCTTCCAAGCCATTGTCACTTGGGACCAGGTGCACCAAGTGACATATTGACTACATGGTGTCCATGAATCAGTGACTTTGACATCACTTGGAATGTCCACCTTGACTACATGGTCTCCGTTTTACATAATACTGTCCACTTTGAATTACTCACACGCATATATAAAAGGCTAAGCGACTAAGTGATTGTGGCTCATTAAGGGGGCATTGCAAAGTCAAAAGGCCCAACTAACAAGATTAACTTAAATGACCGTGGGGGAAGAAACAGGTGGCCTTGGGAGCAATCATCATTGCCATTTATTGGTTATTGATTTTCATCAATTGCCTGAAATAACAGTTTCCAAGCGTACAGTCGCAATGAATTTGTTTGTTGAACAGCATTTTGCTGCTAATTCTACTTCTGAGTTAAGAAAATTATTGTCGAAGTAGAACAACTCTTTTTACAGAAAGAACCTATTGATTTTTTTATCAGTGAGCTATTACACACTATTTCAAGTGAAAGAAAAAAAATTGAAGTAAAGTGTATTAGAGGAGATCTAACTCCGTCCTTCCATTTTGCTTATGCAAAACATTGGTATTCTTTTTCATCCCCATTTAGTTTTAGAAAGAACCTCCTCTTTTAATTGTTCTTTTTCTTTTTCTTATTTTTTTGGGGGGTGTTGAATCAGAGTGGATTTACGAAAAAGTAGAAGACAAGAAATTGCTTTGTTTCTGCAAACTGAATTTTGTAGAAGTAGTTGACATTATTGACCCTTATTCATATCATTCATATCAATCACATGCCACCTTAATCTGAGCCTCCTGTATTCTCACCACAGAACTCATCCTCCATTCAGTACAATCTTAAACTATCTTTCAAAGGCCCTACCCCGAAACTTTTATTCTTTTAGTTAGATTACACGGGTTCAGTACGTTACCAACACAGGAAAAATGGGATGATTTTTTCATTTCAAGGATGAAAATATCGATGTGTACAGTTGGCAATACATTATTCATTGTGGTTTACACAATCGGAGTCACGTCTTGCCAAATTTTGTGTTTTGTGTACGTACATTGTGTATTGTCAAGTTGAACTTTATGAATAGTTGAGTTCTTATCACTCATTTATTTAGCTCTAACACGGGTTAAATTTATACTTCATAAGTATATGTTGATTTGATGGATCGGTGTTGAGACTTGACAGTATGAATGTGTGTGTGTGTGGGACAGAAAATTTTTATTGAATTCAACAACTTTGCATGAAATTGTTCAATGTTCTTGAACCAAAAGGGTGTAAAGGTAGTCCTCTTGGTTGGCTTCATTACAACCTTTTCTAATGATGAATAACCCAACTCTGCCAAACAACTGTCCCATTGAATATCCTCAAACCACCTTCAACAGCTTCTTTTAGTTCTGGTGGCTCTTCTACCTTTTCAACTGTGGTTGCAGAAACCATTAATAGCATAGTCTCAAGTTTTACACACTATGCAAATATATAGCCCCTCTCATCTCTTGTGATCACACACAAAACTTATAGTGTTTTTACTGTTTCTTGCAAGAAATATTATGGGTAGTTCATCAACTACTTGTCTTCAGCTTATTTTAGGCCTTCTTCTAGCTCTCGGAACAGTTGCTCCTCGCGTCGAGGCTCGTGCGTTCTTCGTGTTCGGGGACTCACTGGTTGACAGTGGCAACAACAACTACTTGGTCACCACCGCCCGTGCAGACTCTCCTCCTTATGGCATAGATTATCCGACGCACCGGCCGACCGGCCGGTTCTCTAACGGCCTTAATATTCCTGATATTATCAGTTGAGCATTCTTGACTATAATAAATTTTAATATCTAAACCCAGTTACTGTTTTTGTAGAATGTGTGGACCATTATGGAAAGAACAACTTTTCTCATGAACTCTTCTTGTGGAAAACTTACATAGATAGTAGGCTTCATTTTTAGTTTTCATCATGGTTTACGTAGTATATTACATATATATGTGTGTGTGCGCTCGGGCACGGTGCATGCATACATGGGTTTTTTGTTTTTTGTGTGTATGTTTGATCTTGCATGGGCTATTATTGTGTGTGTTTAAGATTAAGCAGTGTTGATTGTATTTAATTTCAGGCCAGCATATTGGTTCAGAACCCACATTGCCATACTTGAGTCCACAGCTCACCGGGCAAAGATTACTTGTTGGTGCCAACTTTGCATCTGCCGGGATCGGAATACTCAATGACACCGGTGTCCAGTTTGTAAGTCCGAAAATCAGCCAAACGTTGTACTTAAATGTGGCATTACAACTGATATAATCCAAAA
>CAUOFW020005613.1:1096228-1293554 GCA_963454935.2 Ilex paraguariensis | reverse complement strand
ACCCCCCCCCCCCCCACCCCCTCTCTTTCCATAGGTCTTTTCATACTCGTTCATTCGACATGAAACCACCACAAAACTTGGTGCATATGGATTGAACACTAATAGATGTGCGTTATAAGCTAATTGATCTGTAAAATTCGACCCATAAATGAGCCGATACGAATTTATTACTAACTATGAATGCAAGATAACATACTCATTAATAGCCTACACATCCATTGAGAGCCCTACAATCCCCCACACACCTGTTAGAATATCTATTGCTAATTTTCTTCGTATGCATTTAGGTACTTAAATGTGTTTGTATATGGGTGTATGCAACTGTGTCTGTTTGCGTTAGAAAAGCAAAGCTATGTTCAGATGTTCATGTTATTGGCTTCTGCTCTGAAGTTCGAATCTTATAAAAAATGTTTTGGCTGATTTGATTTGATGCATGTTATTTAAGAATGAGCGTGGGCATCTCAAGTTTATGTAGTAGTTGCAAATCCGACTGAAAGTGGTTGAAACGATTTTCTGTTATTAGGGAAAAAATGAACATGTCATTAAAATTATGGAGAATGCTATGGTACTAGAGAAAAAATAAGTATCATACTGCTATTTATAACTTTTTAGAAGTTTTCGTATAATTTTTGATATTTTGACCTTTTTATGATTCATCCCAATATTTTGGAGTGATCAATTTTAAACACCCCAAAAAATTATAAGTGGAACCTTAAAAGTTAACCTGATCCCCAAAAATTGTTGTAACTAGATTGTAACTAGATTTTATGAGTGATTCTAAATTTTTTAATTATAACTAGATTCTAAAAACTTTTATCTTAACCCACAAAAATCATAAACTCATTCGGTACTAAATTCAAATCCTAGAATTATAAAGGCTACTCTCTCCAGCCAGCTACCCTTTACAGTTACAAATCTTTGGCATAAATCACATTATGCTTCTAAAAAAATGGCAAATTTATTTGATTATTTAAATTAACCTGTAATTGTACTTTCCTTTATCCATTAAAAAAAAATGTGCACCAAAGAAAAGTTTGAGAGATGTCTTTAATGGATTCATGTGTTTAGGGCAGCTAATACAGGAGTGTTTCTTAGAAGCGTCAATGTCGACACGGACATGACCATACCTAAACAGGTACCCTTTTTCAGATTTATAGCTGTAGACTGGGGACTGTCACATGAAGTTAGTAGCAGCTAGGCAAGGAGCGAGTAAATAAGGTGGTCGCATTTTGTACACAGCCGTTTTAAAATCTGAAAAAGGGTACTATATGTGCATGAGAGGATCAGCTCTATGATGTAGTTTGGGAAGACAAGTTGACAATGGCCATGCATCCATTATGTTGTCTTCTTTATTGACCCCCCCGACGGGGGGTCCCCCGTCTCCCTCTCTCTCACACACACTTACACTTACATGCATGATTTGATTCAACTTATTGCAAATTAAACTATGCTTATTTGTTTTACATTGACCAATTATTAATGTCATTTATTTTTTATCCCCAAACTATGTGATTTTATTTTATTTTACCTTTATATGTAAATATTTGTCATCAAAAAATAACAGACGCCTATTTTTGGGCTAATATCGAATCAATAACTATAGTTAAAAAGGACAATGTGAAAACCTCAATAAGCATTTTGGGGGCAAAGTGAGATTAAGGCTATAGTTAAGGGGGTTAATATGTAATTAACCCAAATTTTTTGTTAGCCCTCAAAGGTGTTAATATTATTAATTTAGCCCTCAACTTCGAGGTTTTTGGTTTCGTTGCCATAGAGATGAATATTAAAGGGATGGATTATTTAGAATGACCCAACTCAATTGATTGAGAAAATATAGGAAGTGGACTTCAAAGCCCTATACAAACCACACAGGGGATTCACAAATGGTAAAAGTTTATTTATTTACTAATTGCATTTTATCAAAAAAAAAAAACACTTTCATTGTGTTGATATTTTCGTATCCCACTCCTTTGTTCATCTTTGTATATTTGAGCAGAATCAAAGAAAGTCTTTACGTTTGGAAAATCAAAAAGGTCTTTTACCTATGACTCCAAGAGTTTAAATTAGTTTATCAAGTAGACGATGCAATATTAATAAGTATATTTTTTGTATATATAATTTTCTGAAGTTAATGTTTTCGATAATTCCAACAAAAAGAAAAAAAAATTTCTAGCTCCGCCACAACACACGCACACATGGCCACACAAACAAACTCATCATTCACCTAATTACAGTTTATTGCATCATTGTTACCTTTATTGCAGAGGCTCTATGAACTGGGAGCTCGTAGGGTTCTCGTGACTGGAACCGGACCGCTGGGTTGCGTCCCGGCAGAACTGGGCATGCGCAGCAGAAATGGCCAGTGTGTGCCTGTATTGCAACAAGCTTCAACCTTGTTTAACCCCCAACTCACTCAGATGCTAAACGGACTCAACAGAAAAATAGGCAGTGATGTCTTCATTGCTACAAATACACAACTAATGCACAGTGATTTCATCAGCAATCCCCAAGCATATGGTAAGTTGATCTACTTCTAAGGACGCAATTTTCACTCTCAACTTAGTTAAATTTGCTGTAGTATTGATCATCATATATGTTGTACAGTCCCCCCCTAGTACAGCCATAAGGCTAGATTTATCCTATATATTTATATATTAAGAGTAATTCGTACCTGAAGATACGGTGCAATTGAATAATTTTGAGAAAGATGTAAGTGGACTCATGTTCTTAACTTTTTGAAATTTTAATTATACTTCTAAAATTATGTTTTTGATCATATTTTATATGCCACGCAAATTCTTAAAAATATACTTTATACAATATATTATAATCTTGATTTTATTTTATCCCCTCGACTATTGATTTAATCATATTGAGCCATTAACTATTAAAATTGTGACATTTTTCATAAATCGTTAAAATTTTGGTATTTTACAAATTTATAAATTTCAGACTATTTTAAATTATTTATGGTGCAACATGATCGAATCAATAATTAGTGTTAAAGTGAAATTAGTGTCATAGCTAAAAGGACAAATTATAATATATTCTAACCCCACATATATAAAGTTAAAAATAATTTAGAATATTTATTTCAAAAATCTGCTCTTCTCTCTCTCTCTACCTCTCTTTCTTCATTTTCCAAAAGTGTGATGAAATTTAATACTTGAGTGATTATATAATGAAATTAAACTAAAATTATTGATTATTTGATGAATTGATTTTTTTAGATCTAATAATTCGATTAGTTTTAATTAATTTTATTGAAAATAATAATTACTCTATACCATATGAAGCTGATTCTTATATATTTTATGCACGTACAAATTTGATATTATCAATCTTATTGAATGATCCATAGTGAATGAATAAATCTATTTTATGGTTTCAAATAAACTCATCTAATGACCACCAACATACCTCTTAAAACTATTTACATTGCACCGTGTCTTCAAACACAAGTTATCTCTGTTGTGTGTGTGTATATGTATATATATACATTAAACAAATGTAATTTTTTTTATATATTTGTATGTGTATATTATGTCGGTACATAAGATATAATTTTCCTTCATACTTCCAGCTGGTAGAATTGGGAACTATAGTCAAAGCAGTTGTAAAAATAGATGAGGAGAATAAGAATTTCAAAACGTAACACTGGCATTAATCAGGAAAAGATATGTTGGGCCAAAGTTATGAATGTACTTGTCAAAAGTGATATATTTAAAAACAAACCAAAGATATGTTCTTCAATTTTTCCAAGTAAGATGTAATATGTATAAGTGGGTCATTCATCAATATACGAAAAAAATTAAAGAAAATGTAGCCAGATCAGATTTAGATTAGAATGCAATGATGCAAATTCTGATCATATACGACACTTCTTAGAATTTGAAAATAATCTGACCTGCATAATATGGTTGACTGGCAGGATTTGTTACATCAAAGATAGCATGTTGTGGGCAAGGACCATACAATGGGATTGGTCTCTGCACCCCTCTCTCCAACCTGTGCCCAAACAGAGACTTGTATGCATTTTGGGATCCATTCCACCCTTCTGAAAAGGCAAACAAAATTATTGTACAACAGATCATGACTGGATCGACTGAGTACATGCACCCCATGAATCTCAGCACCATCCTGGCCCTGGATTCTAAAGCATGATCATGTTCTTGATCTCTTTATATCTATATTTGGGCTTACCTAGTGTGCTTATCTGAATTTTTTTATGATGTTGTGGAGTGTAATGTGTTTGATAATAAGGTTAGTGTTTCTCAGTTTCCTCATTGGTAAACAGATTTATACAAGTGTTTAAAGGCCAAAGACCTTGGATTAATAATCATGAGGAGTTATTGTTTCACAGTTTGACACTATGATGTTGTGGAGTGTAATGTGTTTGATAATAAGGTTACTGTTTCTCAGCTTCCTCATTGGTAAACAGATTTATACAAGTGTTTAAAGGCCAAAGACCTTGGATTAATAATCATGAGGAGTTATTGTTTCACAGTTTGACACTATGATGTTGTGGAGTGTAATGTGTTTGATAATAAGGTTACTGTTTCTCAGTTTCCTCATTGGTAAACAGATTTATACAAGTGTTTAAAGGCCAAAGACCTTGGATTAATAATCATGAGGAGTTATTGTTTCACAGTTTGACACTATGATGTTGTGGAGTGTAATGTGTTTGATAATAAGGTTACTGTTTCTCAGCTTCCTCATTGGTAAACAGATTTATACAAGTGTTTATAGGCCAAAGACCTTGGATTAATAATCATGAGGAGTTATTGTTTCACAGTTTGACACAGTACTCGATTCCCCCCTCTCTCTCTCTCTCTCTCTCTCTCCACATACACACGCACACACATATATATATGGTATTCAAAGGAGGATCATTGGTCATCTTGCACCAGTAACACGGGAAGTGGGGTTATTGCACAGTTGGGTCCTTGTTAATCGAGGATGGGATGGGTGTGTTGACTAAAAACTTAGCCAGCGGCATAAATTGTTGGGAGCTAGGATGCATTATATATGCAGATTACTTAATAATATTTTTGATAAATAAAGTGACTGGATTGCCCAACATGAATTGTTATACAATTTTATTAAGGCTAGTGTTTACCATTGTGTTAATCTAAAAACTCAGATTTTGTATCAACTTTGAGTCAAATTTTGAGTGGGACCCATTTGTCTTTTAAAGTCAAATTTTATGGGTCCACATTGACTCCACGAGGAGATCGACACTATATGCTCATTTACTCAAATCTAAGTAAAAGAAGAATGAAAAAATTTGCTCAAAAAGTGACCCATGTGAAAGAGAAAGTGTATTGGAATACAAGTGTGGAAACACCAATCCTACATTACTTGGGCAAGAAAAACTTGGTGATTATATATAGTGCAAGTTTAAGTCTATGGGTTGGGCCCCAAGGGGCACCATAATTTTGGGGAAGGGGAACGACCTACATGGGCTTGGGTTCAACAACACGCGTGTAGCTACCGCCTTGATTCGGTCGGGCCAGACTTGGGTTCAAGAGTGGGTTTAATATAAGTTTATCTTTTTGGGCTAAATTTTTTGGCCAAATTGGGTCATAAATTCTTAAACCATTGGTATTCAAATTTCGCACCAAAAATTCGAATTCAAAGTGCACCAGTTTAAATTTGAATTGGTATTTGTTTATTAACAAACATCTTTTGGGTTGCTTCAGCTCACATGGTGATTGTTCAGTATAGACATCATTCCATCTATATAAATCTAGAATCATATGCATTAAAAAAAAAAAAAGAATCATTTTCATAGTTCCAAATTACATTGAGTGTCTACATTAGGGTTGCTCATAATAGAGAGTACACAGCATAGTTTGTTTGCTAGGTAAGCAAATTGCAGTGCTTTTTCTGTGTGCATGAATATTATATCTTGGGAGGCAGACTCTCAAGTATCCATAAGCATTGGAGAGTAGGCGGAATTTGTCTTAAAGACATAATGTGAAACACTAGACTTGTTCAAATTCTTAAATCATTCATGTTTGACAATCAGGTTAGTTTTATGCGTTACTGTTTTTCGTTCTCAATTGCATAATCTATATCAGAGATGTTAATAAGTAAAATGCATATATGATATTAGCCTCCCAATAATCTTAAGACAAATTTTTTATAATTACTTATTGTGTTTCTGATTTGTGTTAACGTTGGATAATTACAGTAAGGTTGGACAACAACAATAATATAGAACAGTGACTTTGGACAATAATATAAATTAGAAACATTTACTTGTAACATTGGCTATCTCTATTTTAATAAAGTGTTATTGCTTTTTATTTTTGAATATTTTTCAATTTTTTTTATATAAAAGATGGCTACAAATGAGAATAGTAGTTCTACTACTATAAATTCAGTGCTTATTATTGTTTCTACTCATGTGTCTGAGAGAAATTGAAAAAGTTCAATAAGAACGATATCAAGAGGTGACAACAAAAAGGTGTTTTTCTATCTCACTACATTGAATCTTCCAAAATTTCTTTCTGAGGATGATCTTATTTTTTGTGAGAATGAGACGGACCAACAAGTGGTTGCCATAGTTGATGTATGAAAACATTCTAATTTCTGTACAATTCTCAATGGATAAGATAGTATATAATGTGTATATGCAATTATGATAGCCAGAGAGCTATGGGAATTCTTGGAAAAAAATTACAAAACAAAAGATGTCGGAATAAAGAAATTCATTGTGAGTAGATTATTTGATCACAAAATGGTGGATTCCAATACTCTCAATAGTCAAGTTCAAGATCTTCAAATGATTCGGCATAAAATTCATACCGAAGGGATGGTGCTTAGTAAATCTTTTCAAGTGGCTGCAATCATTGAAAAATTGTCGTCACATTGGAACAAATTTAAGAATTACTTGAAGCAGAAACACACAGAAATGAAACTTGAAAACTTGATTATTAGAATAAGGATTGAGAAGGACAATAGAGTTTCTGAAAAGAAAGTAGGTAATCATTCATGGAGTCAAAAACACATGTGATTGAAAAAGGACAAAAAACCAACAAGAAAATGAAGCATATTGGCCAACAAGGGGCCAAGGGGGTTGACTCGAAAACGTTCAAAGGCAATTTGCCTTGCATGCAACAAACGGGGGAAGACTGTGTAAGCAAATTAAAGATAAATTACAACAAAGAATGCACCTGAGCTAGTGATGTGAATCACGAGACCTACATTATCGACCTCTGAATCACCTCTTGAAACACCTTGTCTTCTTCGGCAGCGATGCCAAAAATACTTTCTCCTTAGAGTTGTATTCAATTAACAGGAATTCCCAAGCGCAGGAAGTGGTATCGTTTGTAACTCGGTTGATTACCGAGTTCGTTTCCTTAAGGAAGATAGTTGGTTCGAAGGGTGATAAAACAACGAGAAATAGATGTTCATAATTTTTAGAGTATTTGAGAGTTGGAAAACTTAATTAATTAAAAAAATAACACTTAAATAAAACATTGGTTGGTTGGTAGAGATTACCTCATCGTGATTAGGTATTTTCACTGAAATTCTATAACTTACTTGAGCTTATAGTCAAGCTTCACCCAGTCAGTAAATATTCATTAAACACCCAATTTAATTAACAAATGTGTTCTTGAATCAATTGAATCGATTAGTATAATTAATTCAATTGTAGTGATAACAAGAATTATCTGTGTCAAATCTTAGTTGTTGACAGGTAAGAAAGAAGATATACAACTGAACATCTTCCCAATTAATCTATTCAATTGACTCAAATAACTTGACAGTAGACTAACCCTAATTTTGAGTCGAAATTCTCAATTTATGGATGAGACTACTTCATTCAATAAAACCAGTGAACGACTACTCATGCATGGCAGAAAATAAATTAAAATCGGTTAAAGAAAACATCATGTAAATTAAAGCAAAAAGACAAGAATTGCAATTGCAAGTACTTTAAATACCTTGTATTAAAATAGCAATGGGAAGAACTCGTTCACAGAAAGTAAACAATCATAATTGATGTACAAAAATTAAAGACTTGAATTTAAAGAGAGTTTGTAAAGTAAACAATGGAAAAAAAAGCTAAAAAAAAGAAGNATTATCGACCTCTGAATCACCTCTTGAAACACCTTGTCTTCTTCGGCAGCGATGCCAAAAATACTTTCTCCTTAGAGTTGTATTCAATTAACAGGAATTCCCAAGCGCAGGAAGTGGTATCGTTTGTAACTCGGTTGATTACCGAGTTCGTTTCCTTAAGGAAGATAGTTGGTTCGAAGGGTGATAAAACAACGAGAAATAGATGTTCATAATTTTTAGAGTATTTGAGAGTTGGAAAACTTAATTAATTAAAAAAATAACACTTAAATAAAACATTGGTTGGTTGGTAGAGATTACCTCATCGTGATTAGGTATTTTCACTGAAATTCTATAACTTACTTGAGCTTATAGTCAAGCTTCACCCAGTCAGTAAATATTCATTAAACACCCAATTTAATTAACAAATGTGTTCTTGAATCAATTGAATCGATTAGTATAATTAATTCAATTGTAGTGATAACAAGAATTATCTGTGTCAAATCTTAGTTGTTGACAGGTAAGAAAGAAGATATACAACTGAACATCTTCCCAATTAATCTATTCAATTGACTCAAATAACTTGACAGTAGACTAACCCTAATTTTGAGTCGAAATTCTCAATTTATGGATGAGACTACTTCATTCAATAAAACCAGTGAACGACTACTCATGCATGGCAGAAAATAAATTAAAATCGGTTAAAGAAAACATCATGTAAATTAAAGCAAAAAGACAAGAATTGCAATTGCAAGTACTTTAAATACCTTGTATTAAAATAGCAATGGGAAGAACTCGTTCACAGAAAGTAAACAATCATAATTGATGTACAAAAATTAAAGACTTGAATTTAAAGAGAGTTTGTAAAGTAAACAATGGAAAAAAAAGCTAAAAAAAAGAAGAAAAAAACTAAAAACCCTAGGAAAGAGAAGAAGAAAAACGGTGAATTAAATGATGAAATGTGATCCTCTCTCTCTCTTGCTAGACTTGGGTATTTATAGAGAGTATTGTGTTGATTTCTCTCTTTTTAAATCACCAATCATGGCCTTAAAAATAACCCAGCAGATTAACTTTCCAAATCTATCCTTGCAGCAGATTTACAGGAACCCACCCATAGGAAGCAGAAAACAACCCTACAAGTAGAACCTCATTCTGGCTTCAATTGTACCAGTACAAGACCTACTGGTAGAAGTGGTCTTTAATCAATTTTGTTTGCAATTGCCTTGGTTGCACTCTTGGACCTCTTAAACCAAGTCCCAAGTCTTCCATGACATTGAAACACATGTAATTCCATACTTTTGCACCAATTCAATTGCAAACACCCAAAATCACTATAAAATACAAAACTTAACTGACACAAGGAATTAAGTGACAAACATAACTAAGATGAATGGTTATGGGGCTTATAATATGCAATATTATGCTCTCATTAGCAAAACAAATAAACAAGCATTAAACTACCCAACGTCATATAAATTCCCAAGTATACTTAACCACATAATCAATATCATTAAATTGACATGCGTATGTTTGAAGAATAAATGACACACAATTGGAATCAAAAGACATTATGTATTTATGTGCGTGTGTATATATATATGTTGTGTGATTTTGGGTACAAAAGAACAAAAGTGTAGTAACCTCTACCTATCGACTCTTCTATAACCAAAATAAAATCCCTAAGGTTCTATTAGACAACTAAAAAGAAGATTGGAAAAGAAAAGTAGATAGATCCTTAAACCCATCACTCTAAATCTGAAATAGGAGCATCCCCCAAAACCTTAGCCTCTTCTCCATCCTCCTCAAAATCAAAAATAACCACTGGCTGACCAATATTCTGAACCGCAACCAAATTCTTCTCCTTAGAAGTGACAGTAACCTTAGCCCGGGTACCCATTTTTCCTATCATACCCTCCATTGCCTTCAAGTGTACAGAGGCAGAGAGAAACCATACCAGAAGACTTGTGGCCCAAGGATTTGAAGATGAAGTTTTCTTGAGCACAGTAGGTACATTCTTTTCCTCTTCATCATCCGACTTTCCCCTCTGCCTCTTACCTTTCTCTTCTGTTGACAACTGCTTCGATGGAGCAACTGCCTCTAGAGCTTTGTTTGGTGGTACCCGACCTGACAGTGTTCTTGCCATCTTAGGTACAACCAGAAAAGTTATGGCAACAACCAAGATCCAAGAAAACAGGGTAAACCTGTGAATTTCATAAGTAGAGTTAGTTTGGGACAAGATTTTCCTAGAAACCATTTTGGAATTCAAAGTCAAGAAGAGAATTTAAGTAAAATTGAAGAGATCTGAAGATTTGGGGAGGTAAGTGGGTCTCCTGGGTTTTGGAGAATAGAAAACTACCTACCAATAGAAACCTTTTTATAATTTTCGAACCAAACAGGAACCTACCAGTAGGAAGCACTTTTCGATCTACCGGTAGTTGACTCAGAATTTCAAAAGTTTTCTCTTTTTTTTTTCTTTTTCCAAAATTAATTAAAAAAAACACTAATTAATCATAAATTCTAAAACTCAAAATGTACCAAAATTGGAGTCTTAATCCTATTTCATTGTACCACAAATTCTCAAGTATATGTAAAACAGTTAATGATACAACACAACAAATACAATGCTAAGAAATTTAGAGCATAATAAACGATCCAATTAGATGAAAAAATTAATTTCAAAGCTAGAAATACAAAATCATTTTCATAGGTAACATGAATGCATTTAACCTATGCACTAAGCCTTTAAACTCCTAGGTTACCCCTAATGGACGAGTGGTTTCTCGTGAAGTTTTATAGAGAAGATACCTATAAAGTTCACTTTGTCTAATTTCTAAATTATTATTTCTCAATTACTGTGAGATCAAAGATATATCATGTCTCCTCAAAATAATTAGCACACAAGTCCCTTAAAGGCTTCAAGGCTATGCAAAAATATTCACCATCATGTTAGTACTCAAAACCCGTGCGTGTGTGATATGATTATGCAACTCAAAAGATTCATCAACCCAGATTCATATCTCTATTAGGTAACCAAAGCTAGTTTCAATTCCAAAACTTACCAAGGCTTTCACAATTGAATTTATGTATCTAAGACAATGCTTACTCACATATTTCTCAAGAATTGAAGTGCTTAATTTCGATGAACAACTTCCTGAGTCCGAGGACATACAAGTAATGTAGTTGGTATATCTCCTAGAAATCAAAGCTTACACACTCAGTCATACCTTCTAAATCAAATAGGACTTCTGTGATTTTAATGGGACCTTGGGTGAAGGTTTAAGAATGATAGATTTAAGGATTCAAAACAGGTTATCACATAGACAACTTTCGTGTTCTCATTCACTGAACCCTTCTTTGCATACCACATGAAAACTCATACTCATTATTTTTTCTTCACTAGACTTTGGCTTTTTCATCATTCATTTTTTTTCCTTTTTCACTTTTCTTTTCATTTTTTTCAGAATGTTTTTTCTTTTCTTTCATTTCTCATCATCTATGTTTTCTTCTTTCTTTCTTTTACCACAATTCCTCACTTATATCAAATAAGAACAAATTTAGGGATAACCAAGGTAGGATATATACTTATGTGCTTGGCTCAACTATTAATTGAGGTAAAGAAACGAAAATCCATCATGGCTCAATCACGGATACTAGAGATAATGCAATGAAAGAATAGGCTTGATGCTCAAATAAAATTCAATGATGGCCTAAAATCATCTTCAGAAAGTATGGACAAGTGTTACTCTTATTCGAGATATAACCAACTAATTACTCTCGTGCTTCTAACCAACACTAGAATAATAAGAGACTATTGAAAAACAATGGGTTTGAAATGAATATCACAAGAGTAAATATATTATAACCCTCCAAGAATGATAAGCACAAAACTCAAAGGGTTTATATAGGCATATCTACAATGGATGTCAAGACTCTTCAAAACATGAACCTAGTCTCATAAATCTCAATAGACGTCGCATGCTCATTGTGAATAAAGTTTGGGTTTGTAAATACCAACATGACCATGATATTTGAGCATAGACTACAAGTCTCCAAAGTACAATATGTAACCAATTCGGGTATCACGCAATATATCTAAACCTCACAGTTATCATTCAAATAGACATATGTTTTTCAAAAAATTTCAAATTTTTCGCTAAGTACAACTAACTGCTACAACTGAAATAAACAAAATAAATAAATAAATAGGAGCAACACAATGGTATAACCTCACCCCCTACTTAAAATTTGAATTATCCTCAATGCAATAATAATAATGCAATGAGTAAAATTAAAAGTAAAAGTAAGGGAAAGAGAACACCTGAGCACAACACCTAACTAATACTAACTACAAAACGAAAGAACAAATTAGTATAAAAGAAAATAACAAAAGTAATTAAACAAAAAAATCAAAAGTTAACTAGCTACTCTACTATACAAAGAGAAATAGTTTATTCAAATAGTTCAACCGGGCTCCAATTGCCTAATACCCAACCTCTCTCGGGATTTTCCTTCTCCTAAGAATAGTTCTTGTTGGAGCTTCCTCTCCACATATTATAATGCCTAGGAGTTGTTTAATAAATAAGCATAAAAGAATGCCTTAGAGTTATTAACCTCACATTCAGAATTGATCAAACATAATTGGAGAGGATCAGAATACATGGAACTTTCAAACTTCTCCTCCACACACTCATCTGCCAGATTNAAAAGAATGCCTCAGAGTTATTAACCTCACATTCAGAATTGATCAGACATAATTGAAGAGGATCAGAATACATGGAACTTTCAAACTTCTCCTCCACACACTCATCTACCAGATCTATCTCACAAAACTCTCTTTCACCACCCGGTTGTTTTGCTACATGGAAAATATTGAATTCAATAGCTATATTCCCAAAAGAGTATTTCTTCACTACATTTCTATAATTTATTAGTGCATTGGATGTTACAAGGAATGGGCATCCTAAAATGATGGGAATATGTGCAGCTGGTTAGCAATCGGTGCAGTGTCCAATGTTATAAAATCGAAAGGAAAGTAAAACCTATCTACCTAAACTAGGACATCCTCTACCACCTAAATACTAGATTTGAAAAAGCCATGTCATGCCATGATCTGTTTATGCTTCTTTGAATCTAGGTTCTTTGAAAAAGACTGGTGTTATTATACAGTTGGCTGATCGTACTAATGCTTATTCGGAAGGGATGATTGAGGATGTGTTAGTGCAACTGAATGAATTACTATTTCCAGCGGATTTTTACATTATGGATATGGATGATGATACATCTCCTAATCCTGCACATATTTTATTGGGGAGACCATTCTTGAAAACAGCTAGGACAAGTTTGGGTTCTTCTTCGTCGGAGGTGAGTGGACCGTTGAGAGAGACCATGACTTAGTGCCTTCAAGGTGGGGCATTGTTCCGAGGACCAAGCTAGGTACGAATTTCACTTTTGCTTTTACGTCTAGTCGTCATGGATCTGTTCTTACCGCGTGATTGGTTCCTTTGCAACTCCACCCACATTATCTGCAGAGCAGGAAAGTAGACTTTAGGTAGTGCAAGATCATCCTTTCAAGGAGTTTTAAGAGATTATGTCTGCATCGGGTCATCCCAAAGTCTCCCCTAGGTAGAAGAGGAAAGGTATCTAATCCTTCCAATAAACTTTTGATGGTTATGACTGTTGGCAGAGCGATGGTGGAGGCTCTTTATGTTTCTAGGCTAGCATCTTCCCCTCCTTCCTCTAAGAAGGCGAAGTCTAATGCCCCTAGCGCTTCCCAGCCGAGGAATGTTGGTCAGGTTGGTTCCCGAGAGGTGGGACCCGATGATGCCTCCATTCCTTTTTTGGCTGTGACCCCATCACATTATAGAGCTAACCTTAGGATGACTGTACGGATTGAGACTCCAATATGGCCTCCTACGAGGAGTGGAGCTTTACATAGCTGCTCTACTTCTAGTAGTGGTTCAATATCCATGTTGCAGGACGTGAATCTAGCCAAGGAGCGACTTTGGGGGTTGTGACCTCTATAGAGATCCAAGATATCGGCTCTCGAGAAGCTACCGAGGAGCAGTTGAGGCTAGCACATAAGAGAGTTACGCCCCTTGAGACCAAATTTTGGTGCCCCGTGAGAGGGCCGTCCAACTGAAGGCTAACAAAGAGTTTGCCTACGTGAGAGCAGAGGCATAGCTGCGAGCGTCCCTTAAGAGGATCACTAGAGTAGAGGTCAAGCTACGGATAGCTCTGGAGATGGCTATCGTGGCAGAGCCTAACCTTCAAGCAGCTCTTGAGAGAGCTACTAGGGCAGAGGTTCACTTCGTTGAGATGGAAAAGAAGATGGATGCTGCTAAGAGGGCTGTGGCAAACGTCTTTATCGATTATTGTGAGGACCTTAAGGGGAAGGTCTTAGCAAATTTTCTTGCCTATGAATTTTTTGGCTTCATCCTCTATGAGGCAGCAAGGACTGATGACAAGAAAGAGAGCTTTGATGAGAGTAGATCGGGGAGCAGTGAGTGATTGTCAAGAGTACCGTACTTTTACCCACATGTTTCTCTTTTTGTTGACAAATCATGTTCTATCTTTTTTAAATAGTTTATGAATTTCTATGGAATGAGAGACAACTTTTGAAAAAGGTAATATCTTGCAAAATTTTATTTCATAATCTAAAGTAGATAACAACGAAAATTGACTAAAACAACAAGATATAGTTTAAATGGTGACTACTAACTTGTGCATCCACTATCTTGCCCCCAGCTATTGGTAATATCTCTTTAGGTGCTCTGCGTTCCATGGATGGGCAGGACTTTCTCCTAAGAATTTTGAATTCTGTAGGTGCCTAGTCTTACAACTTCCATGACCGTGTGAGGTCCTTCCCAGTTTGGGTCTAGTTTCTCTTTCCAAGAGTCTTAGGTAAATACGATGACCTTTTTTAAGATTAGGTCCCCAAGCAAGAAGGAGCGAGGGCTTTACCCTTGAGTTGTAGTACTTGGTCATGCGACACTTGTACTTTGCATTCCTAAGCATGACTATCTTCTTCTCCTCCTCTACCAAGTCGAGGTTGATGTGGTAGGGTTATGGTGTTTGACCATAAGAAGGTGTACCACAATCTCAACTGGTATAGTCGTCTTTGTCCTGTAGGCTAAGAAGAAAAAGGTCTCACCCGTGGGACTTCTTGGCATTGTCTGGTAAGCCCATAGTACTCTTGGGAGTTCATCCACCCATCGCCCCTTTGCACTCTCCAATATGGTTTTCAGCTTGTGGATGATGGTTCTGACAATGACCTCCACCTGTCCATTCACCTGTGGATAGGCTAGGATGGAGTGGGGCTACTTGATCTGTAGGTCAGTGCAGAAGCTGTTAAGGAGTTTATTATCAAACTGCTTGGCATTATCGCTTATAATTGCATAAGGTATTCCGAAGTGGCAGACTATGCTCCTCTAGATGAAGTCTTTCACCTTTTGGTCTGTTATCTTGGCTAAGGCCTCGATTTCTGCCCATTTTGTGAAGTAGTCGATGGCTACCACCACAAATTTGCACTAGCCCCGACTCATGGGTAGAGAACCTAAGATGTCAATCCCCCACATAAAGAAAGGCCACGGGCTCTGGATGGTGGTGAGCTCCTCTAGTGGCTATCTAGGCATAGTTGCAAAGCGCTGACACTTATCACATTTCCTTATGAACTCGCAGACATCTCTGATCATGCTAGGCTAGTAATAGTCTTAACTTACTGCCTTGTGAGCTAATACACGCCCTCCTAAGTGGTTTACACATATTCCCTCATGGATCTCCCTTAGGGTATAATTTGTTTTCTTGGGGGTGAGGCAGCGGAGTAGTGGTAGTGAATAACTTTTCTTGTAGAGAGTGTCACAGAGGATGACGTACCTAGATGCTCTCGTTCTTATCTCTTTGGCTTCAGATGGGTTATCTGGGAGAGCGTATTCCTCTAGGTAGGCTCATATGGGTGTCATTCAGTTGGTTTCAAAGGATGCACAATTAACATCATCATCCTCTGCCTTGAGCCTGCTTGGCTCAAACTAGTGGTCTGTTAGTGTTGGGCCCACGAGTATATTGGCAGATGCAAACTTGGCGAGGGCATCTACCATGGTGTTCTCCTCTCTAGGCACGTGATGGGTCTAGAAATGGTTAAATTTTTTCAATAAAGCTCGGACTATTGACAGGTATTCTTGCATCTTTTCCTCTTTCGCTTCAAAGTCTCCCTTTACGTGATTGACTATCAGTTGTGAATCGTTGTAAGCTGTCAGGCAGAGGGCTTCCATCTACATTACAAGTTTTAAGTATGATATGAGGGTCTTATATTCAGCTTGGTTGTTTGATGTTGGAATGTGGAGGAAGGCAGCATACTTGGGTGGAGTGTCATGGGGCCTAATCAGTACTAGTTCTGCGTCGCCGCCCTCACTAGTGGAAGATCCATCTATGTACAGTCTCCAGCATGGTACAATAGATTGAGTTGTAGGCAGCGAGGGCGTTGAGGGCTCTAGTGGAGTAGGTACAAGGGAGGTGGAGGTTTTTGGCCTCAGGGTCTGGACTTTAGGGACTATTTCCAGGACGTCAGGTTTTCTAGGGATGATGACTGCGTTTGCCTCATGATGAGTGGAGGCATTATGTATTGAGCAGGTGAGCGCAAGGGCGCATGATACTTCTTCTTAGGATTCCTATGGTGGTGTAGACTTGGCCACAAAGTTCACAATTGTTTGCACTTTTATGGTTGCCCTTGGCTGGTACTGCCCATCAAACTCACTCAACTCGACGGCCCATTTGAGTAGTCGACCAAACACGTTAAGTTTTTCCAAAATTCTCTTGAGTGATTGATCTGTAACAACCACAATGGTATAGCTCTGAAAGTAATGACGTAGGTGCCTAGCGGCGGTGACAAGTGCGAAAGCCAATTTCTCAAGCTCTGAGTAACTTACCTCCGCCCTCAGTATACCCTACTTACATGGTACATAGGCTTCTTTATGGCTCCATCCTCCCCCTTCTTGATGGCTCCATCCTCCCTGACAAGGATGGAGTTCACAACAGTGGACGAGGTAGGGAGGTAAATATATAAGGTTTTTCCTGGTATGGCACGGAAGAGCAAAGGGGTGTAACGAGGTAGGCCTTTAACTTTTAGAAGGCCTCATCTATATTTGGTCTCCACTGTAAAGATTTTTGGAGGATTTTAAAGAAGGATAGACACTTGTCCGCTAATCTTGAGACAAACCTGTTGAGGACTATTATTCTTCCGTTAAGGTGTTGGACCTCCTTCACAGAGGCTGGAGATTTCATCTCCAAGATAGCTCTGATCTTGTCTTGGTTGGTCTCAATGCCCCTTTTATTGACCATGAAGCCTAAGAATTTCCTAAACTAGCACCAAAAGTGCACTTTTCAGGATTCAGCTTCATCCTGTAGGCTCTTAGGAGGTCAAAGGTTTCCTGCAAATGTGTCACATGGTCTAGCATGGCCATGCTTTTCACCAACATGTCGTCCATAAAGACTTCCATGGTCTTCCCAATATGTACCTCGAACATCGTATTCACGAGGCACTAGTACGCGACTCCAGTATTCTTAAGTCTAAAAGGCATCACCCTATAGCAGTAGGTGCCCTTCAGGTGATGAAGGAGGTTTTCTCCTAATCTAGAGGGAACATGCTAATCTGATTGTATCCAGAGTAAGCATCCAAAAAGCTCAAGAGCTTGTGTCCTACAGTGGCATCAATTAGGAGATCGATGTGTGGGAGAGGATAACTGTCTTTGGGACATACTTTATTGAGCTCCGTGAAATTCACGGAGAGGCGCCATTTCCCGTTGGCCTTCGTAACCATCACTATGTTTAATAACCAGTCTGGGTAGACTACCTCCCTTACTGACCCATTTTCTAGTAGTTTTTCCACTTCTTTTTCCATGGTTTGACCTTTCTCAGCACTTATATTCCTCAACTTTTGGCGGACGGGTTTGTACTTAGGATCGACATTGAGTCGGTGTGACATGGTGGGAGGCCACTTCGGGGTTGATGCCCTTCAGGTCTTCGTGGGACTAGATGAAAACATTCATGTTCCACCTGAGGAAGTCTACCAAGTCAGATGCTTGCTCCTGGANGGTGTGACCTGGTGGGAGGCCACTTCGGGGTTGATGCCCTTCAGGTCTTCGTGGGACTAGATGAAAACATCCATGTTCCACCTGAGGAAGTCTACCAAGTCAGATGCTTGCTCTTGGGAAAGTGAGGAACCAATATAGATTCTCCTCTTTGGAAGGCTTTCATCTGGCTCTACTGGTTGAATTTCTTCTGTTGGTTCCCTACTCTCCAAGGTGTTGTCATCCTAAGGGTCTGATACTTCAACTTGGAGGGTCTCCTGTGGCCTCCTGACCCTCATAGAGGCCATATAGCATTCCTTGGCAGAGACCTAGCCTCCTCTGACTTCTCTGATTTCACTAGGGGTTAGGAAACTGAGGAGTAGGTGGTAGGTGGACGGCACTAGGGGTGTTCAACCGACTGTTAGGGTCAGAAGTGGCTACTTCTGCCAGCCGACCCAATTATAGTCGAAAGTAGAAAACATAAACCGAGCCAAACCGAATTACAAGTTCAACCGATCCGAAAATCGACCTTGAATATCAATCGGTTTACAAGTCAGCTAACGGGTGGGCTTAATTTATCTAGCAGGTTTATTTAAGCCCGAGCCCAAGCCCATTTTATTTGTCTAGCAGGTGTATAAACTTAAATTGGATTCAAAACATCATTTTCAAGCCCATACTTAAATTCTATAGTAAACCTAAAATTCCTTTGGCCTAGGCTCAATTAATTTGCCCAGCATATCTATAAACTTAAATTGCATACAAAAATCCTTTTCAAGGCCAAAATCATTTCATATGCTATCCATCATTTGATGCCCAACCTATTTCGTATTTTTTTTTATTGTACCATGAATTATTTTACAACCTATAACTCAATCAAATAAGAGAAAAAAAAAATCATCATTAAAATGAAAATAAATTGTAGGCTGCAGCAACTATGCAAGTTTGCTTCAAAAATAGTTATACAATCACAACAATCAAAATAGGTAAACAATTTACACCACAAAAAATTAGTAGTCTAAATACAAAAGTCAGTAGTCAGCATGCTTCAAAAATCTACAATACACCATTGCTTGATGGTTTTCGTTATATACCCTATTCTCTGGACATCACCCTCAATGTGTGTATGGCTTATGCGGATAGGGGAGTGTCACTCTCCCTCGGGATAATGCAAGAAATGGGGTAAATGGAATAGTGGAATGAAATGTACAAAATGTGTGTGTGAACAAAAGTGCTCTCCAAGCGCAGAGAGACTTTTGAGTGTCATTTTTTACTTGAAAAAGTATTCTAAGGTTGTCTCCTCAGGTAAGGAGGTCAAGTTGTGTGAAGGTGATTTTTGTAAAAATGGAAAAGTGTAAAAATCTTTGATGTTTGAGTTTGGTTTGCGATTTGTGTTCTTGGTGAAAATGAAATAGAAAACAAGTGTTGGCTAATCCAAATGGGTCATTCCAATGAGAATGTCAACTCAACTCAAAACCTTCTTCCAATGGTGTCTAAATGTTCGATTGATTCGCGGGAAACAAGGGACTAAGATGGAGGTGAGGATTCAAGCATAACCCATGACAAGTCTACGATATATCAAAGACTCATAACCACGTCCACACTCAACTCAGTCAAACCGAATCAATGTACACTACGAAGAAAAAAGAAAATGAGTTGAAATGGCATGCCCAAGAGGAGTTCTCCCTTAGATTACCCAACTTAAAATCTAGCTACTCATGAAAGTATAAAAGAATTGCATAATTTAAAGAAACATAATCAAGAAATGAAGATTGGAACTTAGCTTAATGAAAGAAATCTTAAATTCTGAAGAAAAATATTCAATATCCATTTTAAAAGCTTGACATGTAAAACTTGAAAGCAACAATAATGGATTGAAGAACATGTAACTAAACTTGAAATATACTTGAAATAGCTAAGATTAAAGTGCAATAGTTAAGGATTACAAGAGATTTAAAGTTTACTACAACTAAAATGGGGAAGAAAATGCAAAAAACATAAGCTTTGTATTTCTAATATTCATCTTCTTCCTTGGAGCTTTCTAAGCTTAGGAAGCCTCCCTATCAAAGCTTGTGGAATGTTGAATATATGGTGTGTGAATGATGCATTTTTGTCCATAAGGCTCCCCTAGCCTGTGGGAGCAGGCTTCCCATCCATAGGAGGTGATTTGATGCATTGTACAAGCTAGGAAGAGCTTGGCCTGCAACTCCCCCTAGCAGCCCCCTTCTCCCTCATTATCATTAATTTCATTGCCTCAAAGTCCAAACATGGGTGATGGGAGGCATGTAGATGTGTAAGGGATGTCAGCGGACAAGTGGGAGAATCAATAGTGGGACCCCCAAGAAAGTGGAGCATGAGTTGCAGGATTTCTGGGCATTCTAGGAAAAATCTTCCGGAAGGTCGATGCAAACCTTCCAGAAGGTTCATTTTGGAAGGCTAAACCTTCCGGAAGGTGACAGCTCAGGACCAGTTTTTGTAGAATTGTCATAACTTTTGATTCAACCATCCGATTGAGCTGAAATTTTGATACCATACATAGGACATCTAGATCTACAACTTTTATGATTTTCACATTTTCAGATTCGAAGTGGATCATGGTAAAAAATGGTGAAAACAGAAGGTTATGTAAACAGAATGTCATGTTTTGCACTTTTTCAATTCCATTAGCTAGACTTTCCGGAAGATTTTCTTCCAAATGCATTTTTTTCTTGCTTTCTTCACCTTCCAAGCCTCCCAATCCTCATGTAATGTGTCCATCTCTTCACCACTCATTCACACTTAGTTGCAAAGCTCTAAAAGCCATCGTTTATGCTATAATTACCTGCACAACAAAAATTTTCACATTATTCATAACTTTGACTAACTCTAAGTAATTAAATGAAAAGTTAAGTAAAAATGCATGTAATGAGGCCATTAAATATGCAATATTATGTGCTCATCAACCATTCCAGAAATCTAGTTCATCATTCCAAATATGAGGACTATCAACAGTCAGTCAGNCATCATTAAAATGAAAATAAATTGTAGGCTGCAGCAACTATGCAAGTTTGCTTCAAAAATAGTTATACAATCACAACAATCAAAATAGGTAAACAATTTACACCACAAAAAATTAGTAGTCTAAATACAAAAGTCAGTAGTCAGCATGCTTCAAAAATCTACAATACACCATTGCTTGATGGTTTTCNAAAATACTTAAGATTAAGAACATAAAGGACATACTAAATCACATTAAAAACATACCAAAGATGTTTTTTTGTCAAAAGCAGCAGCCTAAATACAATCATCAATAACAGTCACATGNGTTATATACCCTATTCTCTGGACATCACCCTCAATGTGTGTATGGCTTATGCGGATAGGGGAGTGTCACTCTCCCTCGGGATAATGCAAGAAATGGGGTAAATGGAATAGTGGAATGAAATGTACAAAATGTGTGTGTGAACAAAAGTGCTCTCCAAGCGCAGAGAGACTTTTGAGTGTCATTTTTTACTTGAAAAAGTATTCTAAGGTTGTCTCCTCAGGTAAGGAGGTCAAGTTGTGTGAAGGTGATTTTTGTAAAAATGGAAAAGTGTAAAAATCTTTGATGTTTGAGTTTGGTTTGCGATTTGTGTTCTTGGTGAAAATGAAATAGAAAACAAGTGTTGGCTAATCCAAATGGGTCATTCCAATGAGAATGTCAACTCAACTCAAAACCTTCTTCCAATGGTGTCTAAATGTTCGATTGATTCGCGGGAAACAAGGGACTAAGATGGAGGTGAGGATTCAAGCATAACCCATGACAAGTCTACGATATATCAAAGACTCATAACCACGTCCACACTCAACTCAGTCAAACCGAATCAATGTACACTACGAAGAAAAAAGAAAATGAGTTGAAATGGCATGCCCAAGAGGAGTTCTCCCTTAGATTACCCAACTTAAAATCTAGCTACTCATGAAAGTATAAAAGAATTGCATAATTTAAAGAAACATAATCAAGAAATGAAGATTGGAACTTAGCTTAATGAAAGAAATCTTAAATTCTGAAGAAAAATATTCAATATCCATTTTAAAAGCTTGACATGTAAAACTTGAAAGCAACAATAATGGATTGAAGAACATGTAACTAAACTTGAAATATACTTGAAATAGCTAAGATTAAAGTGCAATAGTTAAGGATTACAAGAGATTTAAAGTTTACTACAACTAAAATGGGGAAGAAAATGCAAAAAACATAAGCTTTGTATTTCTAATATTCATCTTCTTCCTTGGAGCTTTCTAAGCTTAGGAAGCCTCCCTATCAAAGCTTGTGGAATGTTGAATATATGGTGTGTGAATGATGCATTTTTGTCCATAAGGCTCCCCTAGCCTGTGGGAGCAGGCTTCCCATCCATAGGAGGTGATTTGATGCATTGTACAAGCTAGGAAGAGCTTGGCCTGCAACTCCCCCTAGCAGCCCCCTTCTCCCTCATTATCATTAATTTCATTGCCTCAAAGTCCAAACATGGGTGATGGGAGGCATGTAGATGTGTAAGGGATGTCAGCGGACAAGTGGGAGAATCAATAGTGGGACCCCCAAGAAAGTGGAGCATGAGTTGCAGGATTTCTGGGCATTCTAGGAAAAATCTTCCGGAAGGTCGATGCAAACCTTCCAGAAGGTTCATTTTGGAAGGCTAAACCTTCCGGAAGGTGACAGCTCAGGACCAGTTTTTGTAGAATTGTCATAACTTTTGATTCAACCATCCGATTGAGCTGAAATTTTGATACCATACATAGGACATCTAGATCTACAACTTTTATGATTTTCACATTTTCAGATTCGAAGTGGATCATGGTAAAAAATGGTGAAAACAGAAGGTTATGTAAACAGAATGTCATGTTTTGCACTTTTTCAATTCCATTAGCTAGACTTTCCGGAAGATTTTCTTCCAAATGCATTTTTTTCTTGCTTTCTTCACCTTCCAAGCCTCCCAATCCTCATGTAATGTGTCCATCTCTTCACCACTCATTCACACTTAGTTGCAAAGCTCTAAAAGCCATCGTTTATGCTATAATTACCTGCACAACAAAAATTTTCACATTATTCATAACTTTGACTAACTCTAAGTAATTAAATGAAAAGTTAAGTAAAAATGCATGTAATGAGGCCATTAAATATGCAATATTATGTGCTCATCAACCATTCCAGAAATCTAGTTCATCATTCCAAATATGAGGACTATCAACAGTCAGTCAGTCTGAACAGTCATATAACCTGCAAGGGAAGTAGTGCAAACACAGATTTATAGACAACACCATGATTTTTAACAAAATACTTAAGATTAAGAACATAAAGGACATACTAAATCACATTAAAAACATACCAAAGATGTTTTTTTGTCAAAAGCAGCAGCCTAAATACAATCATCAATAACAGTCGCATGAGTTGCACTCCCATCCAGTTCTAAGATAAAACATAAAAAAGATATGATTATATTTAGAGAACTAACATTCTATAATAAAGAATAATAACGAGTTGAAAAAATAAAACAATATATATGTTACTTGAGTCAAGTTCAATGATTTCCATGTAATCCATTGCATCTCGGTCATAAAAAAGATTTAGATCTTTTAACCAATTCTGTGCACAAACAATTGCCTCGACTATTTTTGGGGATAATGAACTTCAAAATGGGTCTAGTACGCGCCCTCCTGTACTAAATGCATACTCAGAAGCAACTGTGGATATTGGAATAACTAACACATCTTTTGCAACATGAGAAAGGATGGCATACTTAGCTGAATTCAGTTTCCACCAGTTAAAAATGTCAAATTTTGGATTGTTTGCCTCACAACCATCACTCAAATACTAGTCAACCTTAGATTTAGTCTCCAATTAAGCACTACTTGATTCAAACTAAGCATATATATGCCAAAAGATCTGGCTAGTATCTACAACACTCACACTTGAAGAACCAGGGTCACATAAAAGAGGATTAGAGGCATTTCGCGATTGTACCTCACTAGAATTTCCAAAAACTAATGCATACTCATCATACAACTGTTAAAACACNTCCATTTTAAAAGCTTGACATGTAAAACTTGAAAGCAACAATAATGGATTGAAGAACATGTAACTAAACTTGAAATATACTTGAAATAGCTAAGATTAAAGTGCAATAGTTAAGGATTACAAGAGATTTAAAGTTTACTACAACTAAAATGGGGAAGAAAATGCAAAAAACATAAGCTTTGTATTTCTAATATTCATCTTCTTCCTTGGAGCTTTCTAAGCTTAGGAAGCCTCCCTATCAAAGCTTGTGGAATGTTGAATATATGGTGTGTGAATGATGCATTTNCATAGAAAGTATTTAGAAATTTCACAAGAACCCTCACGTTTTCTCAATCTAAAGACCAAGGAGACCCTAATGTCCCTTCACTAAAGTAAGAGACATATTGACCATCATCATCCTCTAATCTTTCAAAGGTCTTTGGATATTTCTGTGCAGCCTTAAGCATTAGACAAGTGGAGTTCCATCTAGTTGAAACATCAAGGTNAGCTAGGAAGAGCTTGGCCTGCAACTCCCCCTAGCAGCCCCCTTCTCCCTCATTATCATTAATTTCATTGCCTCAAAGTCCAAACATGGGTGATGGGAGGCATGTAGATGTGTAAGGGATGTCAGCGGACAAGTGGGAGAATCAATAGTGGGACCCCCAAGAAAGTGGAGCATGAGTTGCAGGATTTCTGGGCATTCTAGGAAAAATCTTCCGGAAGGTCGATGCAAACCTTCCAGAAGGTTCATTTTGGAAGGCTAAACCTTCCGGAAGGTGACAGCTCAGGACCAGTTTTTGTAGAATTGTCATAACTTTTGATTCAACCATCCGATTGAGCTGAAATTTTGATACCATACATAGGACATCTAGATCTACAACNGGCATTTTGCTTGGGTTCCATAATTGTGTGGAAAATAGTAGAATGGACTTACTGGATAATTGAACTGAGTAAGGAGTTTACTAGACCATTGAATCAAACAAGAATTAGGGGTTGGACAATTGAACCGGACAAGAGGAGCTCGCTGGACCGCTGAACCGGACAAGAGGAGTTCACTAGACTACTAAACTCGAAGGGGGAGATCACTAAATCATTGAACCAATGCAAAAACTGATGGAACCAATTTGAATCGGTGCAAAACTGATTGAACCGGGACTAAGCCGGTGCAAAATTATTGAACTGGGTTTGAATCGGCTTGAGCCGGGCTTGGATCGGGATTGAACCGGACTTGGACTAGTCTAGTCTGAAGTGGGCTGGGTCTAGATTTGAAATGGGTTGGATCTGGGCTGTACCTACTGGGTTGGACTTGGGAATAGTTTAAGCTTATGGACTCGGATCTATTACCCAAACTCACAAATAGGGGTGTTCAACTGACTGTTAGGGTCGGCAGTGGCTTTTTTTGCCAGTCGACCCAATAATAGTCTGAAGTAGAAAACATAAACTGTGCCGAACAGAATTATAAGATCAACCGAATTGAAAACCAACCTTGAATATTGGTCGGTTTATGGGTCGAATAACGGGTGGGCTTAAACTGTCTTGTAGATTTATTTAAGCCCAAGCCTAGTTTATTTGTCTAGGAGGTGTATAAATTTAAATTGGATCCAAAACATCATTTTCAAGGCCAGACTTAAAATTTATAGTAGACCTAAAATTTCTTTGGCCCATGCCCAATTAATTTGCCTAGTAGATCTATAAGCTTAAATTGCATCTAAAAATCCTTTTCAAGCCCAAGATCATTTCATATGCTATCCATCATTTGAGGCCCAAACCAATTTGGTATTTTGTTTTACTGTACTATGAATTATTTTACAACTTGTAACTTAATCACATAAGAGCAAAAAAACATTATCATTAAAATGAGAATAAAGTGTAGGCTGTAGCAACTATGCAAGTTTGCTTCAAAAATAGTTATACAACCACAACAATCAAAATAGTTAAACCATTTACACCACCAAAAATCAGTAGTTTAAATACAAAAGTTAGTAGCCAGCATGCTTCAAAAATCTGCAATGCACCATTCCAAAAATCTTGTTCACCATTCCAAAAATTAGGAGTATCAACAGTCAGTCAATTTGAACAGTCATATAACCTACAAGGGAAGTAGTGCAAACACAGATTTATATACACCACCATGACTCTTAACAAAATACTTAAGATTAAGAACATAAAGGACATACTAAATCACATTAAAAACATACCAAAGATGTTTTCTGTCAAAAGCAATAACCTAAATACAATCATCAATAACAGTCGCATGAGTTGCACTCCCATCCAGTTCTAAGATAAAACATAAAAAAGATATGATTATATTTAGAGAACTAACATTCTATAATAAAGAATAATAACGAGTTGAAAAAATAAAACAATATATATGTTACTTGAGTCAAGTTCAATGATTTCCATGTAATCCATTGCATCTCGGTCATAAAAAAGATTTAGATCTTTTAACCAATTCTGTGCACAAACAATTGCCTCGACTATTTTTGGGGATAATGAACTTCAAAATGGGTCTAGTACGCGCCCTCCTGTACTAAATGCATACTCAGAAGCAACTGTGGATATTGGAATAACTAACACATCTTTTGCAACATGAGAAAGGATGGCATACTTAGCTGAATTCAGTTTCCACCAGTTAAAAATGTCAAATTTTGGATTGTTTGCCTCACAACCATCACTCAAATACTAGTCAACCTTAGATTTAGTCTCCAATTAAGCACTACTTGATTCAAACTAAGCATATATATGCCAAAAGATCTGGCTAGTATCTACAACACTCACACTTGAAGAACCAGGGTCACATAAAAGAGGATTAGAGGCATTTCGCGATTGTACCTCACTAGAATTTCCAAAAACTAATGCATACTCATCATACAACTGTTAAAACACATTTTTTACTTTGCCCAACATTTCCTCCACCTCATTACTGTTTGCATCAAAGTTTTTGTTTGAACCAAAATGATAATGCACCCAACTTACATCATGGATCCAGTAAAACAGCAACAAATATCAATAAATTCATCTTTTTAATGTTTCCCCAATATTTATCATACTTCTTCTTCATACTCATTGCTATGACACTCAAAAAGGATCACGATTCTCACATATTTTGGACAAACTAGTTTGAACAATACAAAGCTCTTGAAAAAGTAAATTGCATGTGACATACAAGGACCCAGAAATTCACAAAGTGGAATCATAGAAAGTATTTAGAAATTTCACAAGAACCCTCACGTTTTCTCAATCTAAAGACCAAGGAGACCCTAATGTCCCTTCACTAAAGTAAGAGACATATTGACCATCATCATCCTCTAATCTTTCAAAGGTCTTTGGATATTTCTGTGCAGCCTTAAGCATTAGACAAGTGGAGTTCCATCTAGTTGAAACATCAAGGTACACCAAAGTCTTACAATCAATTCTTTCTTTGTCCACACATCTTTTAAATTTTTCCATCCTTGCAGGAGATAACCTCACATAACTCACAGCATTTCACACCCTTATGATAGAATCATTATTTTCTTTTAATCCCTCACTCATGACAAGGTTTAAGATATGTGCACAACACCTCATGTGAAGGGACTCACCTTCTAATATATTACCCTTGATGTGTCTTCTTAAGTAATTTATAGCAACATCATTTGAGGATGCATTATCAACTGTGATTGTACAAATCTTGTTAATACCACATGCAAGTAAACAAGCCTCCAATTGTTTCCCAATTGNATGGTGAAAACAGAAGGTTATGTAAACAGAATGTCATGTTTTGCACTTTTTCAATTCCATTAGCTAGACTNGATGTGTCTTCTTAAGTAATTTATAGCAACATCATTTGAGGATGCATTATCAACTGTGATTGTACAAATCTTGTTAATACCACATGCAAGTAAACAAGCCTCCAATTGTTTCCCAATTGTGTCCCCTTTATGATTAGGAATTAAAACAAAAGTTTATAATTCTTTTGTTTAATTTCCAATTGTCATCAATGAAGTGAGCAGTAAGACACATATAATTAAGGTTTTGAATAGAAGTCCATATATCAATTGTGAAACTAAACCTATTAGTCGAGGACCCAAGAATTTTCTGTAACTTATCCCTTTCATTTTGATAAAGTTTGATGCAGTCTCTAGCAACAATAGTGCGAGGCAGAATTTGGAACATTGGCTCTAGTGTCCTACAATTTTTTTTAAAGCAATGGGCTTCCACAACTCGAAAAGACAATTCACCCATAATAACCATTTCTGCAAGTTTCAGTCTTGAAGTTTATTGATTAAACTTATGAATCACGACATTGCTAAGACCTAAATCTCCCTTTGATTTTTTCTCAAAACTTAACAATTGTTGACTTTTATTCACATTTCTACAAGGAAATTTTGTGTAGCTGTGGTTCACATGAAATATAAGGGATGACATACCATGCTTCTTTGAATCACATTGATAAATCTTGTGATAGTATTTGCACTCCACCCTGCGAACTTGGCCTTTTCTCCTCTCTAGTAGTTTTAAATGATTCCACACTTTTGACTTCCCTAGTTTTTTATTTTCAAATTTCTCATTCTCATTAGTCTTNGAACTTGGCCTTTTCTCCTATCTAGCAGTTTTAAATGATTCCACACTTTTGACTTCCCTGGTTTTTTATTTTCAGATTTCTCATTCTCATTAGTCTCCATAGGGTCATCAATCACTTGTGTAGCATCAGCCAAAGTTGTATTCCCCTCCATCTAAATAAAAAAATAAATTGAACAAATTAATCATGCAAGCTTATAAAAAAATTCCAGAGCTAGAGTGCAAACAAATTAATCATGCAAGCTTAAATCGATCGTTGCACAGAGATAAAGTGAAGCAGTGAGTTTCAAGACAAAAAAAATGTATTCAAAAAATGTGTATAAGAAATTAGAGAGCAAGGAAAAAATGAAAAAAAAATGATGGCAGTGATTGAGTTTCAAGACCAAATAGTGAGTTTCAAGTAGAAAAGGAAAAACTCATTGCTTTCAAGTAGTGAGTTTCAAGACCAAAAAAAAATGTATTCAAAAAATGAGTAGAAGAAATTAGAGAGCAAGGAAAAAATAAAAAAAATAAAAAACATTAATGGCAGTGACTGAGTTTCAACTTTAAAGTAGAAAAGGAAAAAACTCACTGAGTGATTTTCAAGACCAAAGAAAATTAGAGATCAAGACTAGAATAGTCAAAGAAATCAGAGATCAAGTCTTGTTTTTTGAAGCAACCTGAGTTGCGTAATTCATTATGAACTTGTTCAGTTCAAATAAAGAAATTTTTTGTGTGAAGATCAGAAATCAGAGATCAAAAAATGTGTGAAAGAAATTAGAGAGCAAGGAAAAAAAGAAAAAATAAATTGATGGCAGTGAGTTTAAGACTAACGAAAAATCAGAGATCTGCTCGATAATCGGAGATAATGGATAATCAAGACTCAATCAGTGAAAAAAGGGTTAAGATCTGCTCGATAGGGTTAAGATCGATAGGGTTGAGATTTGTTCGATATGGTTGAGATCTACTTCTACTCGATAGTTGATGGCACCATTTGACCTTGAGTCTTCAAATTTGCTCGATAGGGCTGAAACATACTTCTACTCGATCATTGATGTCATTCTATAGTCGATGATGGATCCATAGATGAAGAATAGTAGAAGAAAATAGGGGTTTTTTCGTTTGTAATAAAGAGAAGAGAGAAACAGCGAAAATCGGAAGAAAAGAGAGACTGAGATAGTGAAAGTAGAGTTAGTTTGCTTTTATATTTTTGTTTTTTAATTTTTTTAAAGGACATATCCAAACTAGACTCTAGAGTGTATGTGTGTGTGTGTGTGTGTGTCTCTCTCTCTCTCTCTCTCTCTCTCTATATATATATATATATATATATATATATATATATATATTATTAAATACTATTCGGGTGGGTCTGTTATTTCGGGTTTGGACTTATAGGTATCCAAAGCCGAACCGATTTTATCAGTTAATCAGTATTTTCTTCCAAAATTGACCCGTAATAAATATTACCCGCCCAATTTTTTGTTCAAAATGGTCAGTTTCGGATCGATTGTCAGGTTATCGAGTATTTTGCACAACCCTAAATGGCATTGCCCTTAGGATGTTGAGTGCAGGGCATCCAAGAATGATGTTGTAGGTAGAGGAACAGTCCAATACATGGAAGTTCATCATGATGGTAGAACTTCTTGGCACTGTCCTTGTTGTTACTGGCAGGGTGATGGAACCCAAGGGATAAACCCTATCCCCTAAAAAGCCAACAAGGGGAGTTCTGACGGGTTGCAATCTCTCCTTGCCAAGATGGAGGTTGTCAAAGGCTGGTGCGAATAGGATATTGGCTGAGCCGCCGCTGTCGACTAGAATTTTCTTAACCTGATAGTTGGCTATCATAATGGTTAAGACTAGAGGATCATCGTGAGGGATTTGGATTCCCTTGAGGTCCCTATCTGAGAATGGTGATGACCTCTTCTTCCTTGTGTCGAGGTGTCTTTGTTGGGTGAGAGTCATGCAACTCTACCTGCTTGGCTTTTCTGGTGTGTGCTTTCCTGACAAAGTTTGAGTCACCTCCTCCTCCTAATCCTCCAGAGATCGTTTGAATTTCTCCGAGAGGTTGTTAGCACTCTCGGTACTCCTAATTTCTATTAGGGGGTGGGGCCTATCCTCGGCCAGCAACATACTGCCGTAACTGACCATACTAAATAAGCTTCTCGGTTAACTTCTTTAACTTAAAGCAGTCATTAGTGTCGTGGTCATGGTCGCGGTGGAAGCGACAGTATTTGTTTAGATTCCTACGGTTCGGGGCAAACTTCATCTTCCTTGACCAGTGGAGCGTGAGGTCGTCTTGCAACTGGAACAGGATGTGCTCTACCGAGGCATTGAGAGGTGTGAAGGCCTACTATTCTCTTTGGGGTATGGGACCGAGGTAGTCCTTGACAAAGACTCTCTCTTTCCTCTTTCTCTTGTTCTTTGTCTCTCGTTTGTCCTCGTGGGTGTCCTTCCTTTTCTTTCATCCTTAGGGGGACTCACCTTATCGATTTTGGTGACATCGGTATTCATGTACTTCTGTGCCCTTAACAACAGCTCGATCATGCTAGAGGGGCTTCTTCAGGATAGAGAACATAAAGTTAGAGGAGCGCAAGCCTACAATAAAGGCGGTCATGGTTACCTTATTATTTGGCTCCTCGATCNCAACAGCTCGATCATGCTAGAGGGGCATCTTCAGGATAGAGAACATAAAGTTAGAGGAGCGCAGGCCTACAATAAAGGCGGTCATGGTTACCTTATCATTTGGCTCCTCGATCTGGAGAGCCTCCTCATTAAAACGAGTGAGGCAGCTCTTAAGGCTTTCATCTCGGTACTGCTTGATGATGAGTAGGTTGGTAACCAGCTTCTGGTGTTAGCATCCCCTAATGAAGTGGGAAATGAAGGATTTGCTCAGGTCTGCAAATAAGTGGATAGAATAGGGTTTGAGCTTCGTGAACCATTGTCGAGCAGATCCCTTTAAGATGGTAGGGAAGACTCTACACATAATCTCATCAGGCATGTTGTGGAGTTGCATGACAGATTTATATGTGTCGAGATGATCTAAGGGGTCCTTGGTGCCATCAAAGATCTCGGTGGCAGACATCTTGAACTTCAAGGGTAAGAGACAATTGACAACATCCGCAACAAATGGAGTGTTAGTAAGCCTTACCAAATAATCCACCGTTTCTGGTGCCTGTACTTTGATGGCGTTAAAGGCATCACCAAGCTGGTTTTGCACCTTCTTGATCTTCTCGTCTCATTGGTTAGGGACATCCTCTATTGGATAATTGTAGTAGCTTTCATGATCTGGATACCGATTCTCCCCCTCATCCTCCTACCCAGGATGGTCGGCTGCATGTGGAGCAGGTGGGGGTGTCAATGGGCTGGATTACTCAAGGGTCCCGTTATTCAGCCCGAAAAAAATAGGACCAAAATTCGATAGGCCCGATAGTTGGCCCACCTAAGTCTAAGCCCAATTTCCTTAAAAATATAGTTTGGATTTGCCCCCAAACCCATTATCCGACCTGAAGCCTGGCAAAAAAACCCGCCCGCCAAACTAGACCATTAAATTTGAAACTTTGAAATAAGTCTTCCAATGTTAGAATTTGAAGTTTTAAAATTTTAGATACTATAAACAATATATTATTTTATTTTTCATGTATTAAGTATACAAATTTTAAAGGGTAGAGTAATGCAAATGATAAATAAGTGAGTAGGTGTCAACCTAGTTAGGATGTATTCATTTTATTGGATGTAGTTCATCCCCTAATTAAAAATAAAAATATTCATTATTTTATTTTTATCCATTTTGACTCTATTTTGATTTAAAAANTAGTTAGGATGTATTCATTTTATTGGATGTAGTTCATCCCCTAATTAAAAATAAAAATATTCATTATTTTATTTTTATCCATTTTGACTCGATTTTGATTTAAAAATATAATTTACACAAATATTAAGTTAAAAAAATATTCATTATTTTTAAATGTAGTTTTATATAAAAAAGCTCTCATGCAGGCCCACCCATTGGCTCGTAGGTTGGGCTGCGGGTAACCTACCCCTACTCGAAGGTCGGCCCGCCCGATAACTCACTTAGGTAAAGGCTTAGACCTACACTACCCAGGTTCGGTCCGAAAAAAAATTTCACGAGCCTAGCCCGACCTGGCCCATGTGCACCCCAAGGAGCAGGTACATGAGGAGGGGAAACATGTGAGGTACCTGCGAGTAGTGGGTGGACTCATGGTGTTGGGTGTCATAGTAGGGAGCGGATTGGCACCTAAAGTGAGGAGGTTGTGGCACCTCTCCAATTGGAGGGTGTACTGTTCCCATAGGCTGAGGGGCGATGCCTCCCGAGGCGAGCATTAGTTGTATAATTTGTTGGTTTTGACTTACCAACAACTGCATAGTCTCCAAAAGTTGTTGTCCGACCACAGAAATTGTTGTAGTGGACGATTTTGTTGGTGCAGGCGGAAGCGAAGCTTCCTCCTGGCAGGCTGGGTTGTTGTTCTCCGGTTGTTGATTCAACGACATGGTTGTAATTGTCATGGATTTAAAAGAGAATATCAAGGTAGTAGAAAATTCAGTCGTTTCTCACAGACAACGCCAAACTGATGATGCACAAAACAAGTTTATGCACAATTAACAGTAGAGTGTACAGTTCATAATAATTAATGAAATAATCAATAACAAAAGACAATTATTAGGTCAACACATATAGTGGTTCGGTCAGGGAGACCTACTCCACTTCCGAAGGCAGCAACGGTGATCGAAGACTTTTATTAATAAAATAAGGTGTGAGAGAGGGAGAGAGCAAATGTAAGCTCNGAATAATTAATGAAATAATCAATAACAAAAGACAATTATTAGGTCAACACATATAGTGGTTCGGTCAGGGAGACCTACTCCACTTCCGAAGGCAGCAACGGTGATCGGAGACTTTTATTAATAAAATAAGGTGTGAGAGAGGGAGAGAGCAAATATAAGCTCTAGGAGAGGTTGGCTAGCTAGGAGAGAAAAATAGTTGTGTGGAGGTGTGTAGAGAGATGTCACTCTCATGTAGAGAGAACTTATAATTTATAGGCATAGAGCCTTAGTTGAGACAGTAATTTGATGGGCAGGTTATTAGCTTTTAGGATNGATGTCACTCTCATGTAGAGAGAACTTATAATTTATAGGCATAGAGCCTTAGTTGAGGCAGTAATTTGATAGGTAGGTTATTAGCTTTTAGGAGNGAGAGAAAAATAGTTGTGTGGAGGTGTGTAGAGAGATGTCACTCTCATGTAGAGAGAACTTATAATTTATAGGCATAGAGCCTTAGTTGAGGCAGTAATTTGATGGGCAGGTTATTAGCTTTTAGGAGAGGATAGCTACAACTATGATAGGAACAATTAGAGATAGTCTCGATCTTGTAGAGTGACTATCCGGATGATTGCTCCTCACGTGCGCTAATCTTCTTAGACTTCTTGATCTTTGGATTGAGCCGAAACCATGAATATGGCTTGACCCACTTTGTAGCTAATTTAGACTTAATTAATTGGTTGGGCCTCACATAATTGAAATTGGGTTCGTCATTATGCATAGTGAATTCAGAATGTTAGGAACAAGATGGATGTACCTCATACTTAAGACCATACCATAATTGAATATTCATTTGTGGAGATGATCAAATGGAACAAAAGAGAAGTACCTCATACAATTCCAGTGGGTTTTCTTCGGATTGTCTGCACACTCCATTGCTCCAGTTATATGTTTTTGTCCAAGCAACACCATCTTTTCGCTTGATTGGAGGTGGATACCAGCTTATTCGGCGAGCTTGGCTTCTAACTTGGTCATCAATGTACATATAACCTAGAAATTGTTGATTTCTGGACAAAAGGTAAACCCTATAACATATCAGAAAGACTATATAAAAAGAGAGATAGAGACTGATTAGGACCTCACAAAGTTTTGGATGGATAATTGAGAAAATTTTAGCATCTTGGGGAAAAGAGATGTCATTTCCATTACATAATCTAGATTATTCAAGTTTTCAAGCTGTTGAGAAAATGATTAATAGACCCAACAACCAGTTCAAACAAATTAAAATCCTCAAAAAACACTCTAAACAAAACAACAGTACAAACCCTATGATACATACTTCCCTTTTATGCGCTTAACTTACAATGATTGTGTTTTGTGAACGATTACTATATGCACGAACTCATCTCTATGGTTTGTTGGTTTCTTTCATCTCTTTTTCTCTACAAGTAGGTTGAAGCAAAAAAATTGATGGAAGCATACTTCCTGACCCGTGGTGGGAATATGGCAAGTTTCCATTAACAAAATGTAGCATTTGTCAATTGAGCTTTGGGATTGAATACATTAGGCGTTAGCNATAATTGAATATTCATTTGTGGAGATGATCAAATGGAACAAAAGAGAAGTACCTCACACAATTCCAGTGGGTTTTCTTCGGATTGTCTGCACACTCCATTGCTCCAGTTATATGTTCTTGTCCAAGCAACACCATCTTTTCGCTTGATTGGAGGTGGATACCAGCTTATTCGGCGGGCTTGGCTTCTAACTTGGTCATCAATGTACATATAACCTAGAAATTGTTGATTTCTGGACAAAAGGTAAACCCTATAACATATCAGAAAGACTGTATAAAAAGAGAGATAGAGACTGATTAGGACCTCACAAAGTTTTGGATGGATAATTGAGAAAATTTTAGCATCTTGGGGAAAAGAGATGTCATTTCCATTACATAATCTAGATTATTCAAGTTTTCAAGCTGTTGAGAAAATGATTAATAGACCCAACAACCAGTTCAAACAAATTAAAATCCTCAAAAAACACTCTAAACAAAACAACAGTACAAACCCTATGATACATACTTCCCTTTTATGCGCTTAACTTACAATGATTGTGTTTTGTGAACGATTACTATATGCACGAACTCATCTCTATGGTTTGTTGGTTTCTTTCATCTCTTTTTCTCTACAAGTAGGTTAAAGCAAAAAAATTGATGGAAGCATACTTCCTGACCCGTGGTGGGAATATGGCAAGTTTCCAATTACAAAATGTAGCATTTGTCAATTGAGCTTTGGGATTGAATACATTAGGCGTTAGCAGCAATGCAAGTGTCCACATGAAGAGTGTTTTTAACAGTCCCAATAAAGAAGTTAGGGTTAATTTAGTAATTCAAAAGTTTACACTTGACAATTAGACATAGTATATCCACAGTTCGGCCAAGAGAAAAGATCTATACTACTTGAGACTTGAGAGGGAATGTGAAAAGGTTATTTTAATATTGCAATTATTTATCTTTTAAAATTTTAATCTATTGCCTTTAAAATGATGCATTAAAAGTGTACAAGAAATAATCATATGTTTCTCAAGTTGTTAGAGTCTGGGGATGAAATTGCCTTTTAAAAATTAATTAAGCTTAAAAGAAAAACAAAAGCTTTTCACTTCAAGAGACTTTATAAGTAATAACTGGTTGTTGTGCACGTGCCAATGCACGTGGACTATTTTTAGTTTCAAATATGTATTTTATTGTCTTAACAATTATAAAAAATTCAACCCATAAAGTTGCAAGAGACTAATCATAACACAAAACATTCCACTGTAACATTAAAAATGTGATAAATTTGAATCGTTTATATAAGTGTAATATTAAAAATATGACTAATTCGAGTCCAATTACATTAAAAATACTGACTATAATATTAGAAATACAACAAATTCGAGTAATTCATATTTCATATAAATATCAAATAATTATACAAACAATGCAAGACACTAAACAAGTCTAATTTTGGGACCAAACAACACACACAAAAAAAAACAATGGAAAATCTATTCCTTTAATCGAAAGAAAAAGAAATAAATTTTAATTGAAAATTAGAACAACCCAATAATAACAACATTATTTGCTTCTATTATTAGCCTCACTTTACAAAACAATCCAAAAATGGAGTCAACCACCACAATATTTCCTATTGAATTTCACAATGTACCAATAATTTTGAAACTCTAGGTAGACAAAAAGATGTACAAAAGACTTTCTTAACAAGTAAAATGATCAAAAAAATCCACATTAAGGTAAAGAATGCATAGTTTATCAGAATGTCTATTACATAAATTTTCTCTATCAATTAAAATCAAGTCAAAAAGTCATAAATGCTCCTAGTTTTCTATACANTGAAATAAATCCAGGGACTATATTTATTTTCTAATACTATTGGGACATAATGAGTTGTCACTAATAAAATGAAAGTAAAATGTATTTAATGATGAATCTTATTTTAGTATTAAATGAATTCATTATCATATCACTCATTATATTTTCAAATTATGTCTATAAATTATATTTTAATAACATTGCTCATATTTATTCAGCTTGGAAGACAATAGAAGAAGGCCTCTTCTTTCCGGGCTAAGCTAGAATGATTTTGTGGGCTGAATTTGCCTGTCACTTGATTTAGGTCACGGCCCAATTTGATCATATCATTCAGGCTGGTATTTTGGGAAATTTTAAGGCCGGTCTTCTTATATGGGCTTTTTTGAATTTAAATTCATCAAGAAAATTTATTTGTTATAATGTCTATTTTTTGTCAATTTTATCATATTATCTCTNCCGGTGGAAAATAAAAACTGTCATCATAGCTACTAGAATCGGCGGCTTGCTGGGAATTGTCTCTAAGGAACGATAAACCTTATAAAAACATCGAGACCATGGGTAGTGGAATATATACTTGAGAAATTTGGAGGCCGGTCCCTTTATATGAATTTGTTTAGACTTAAGTCCGTCAATGAAACTTATTTGTTATGAAATTCGTTTTTTATCAATTTTATCATACTATCCCTTCCCTTTAAAAGTGAAATAAAACTAAAAATTAAAAATTCTTAAATCTTAGGAGTTTGACTAACATTAAAATATTTTATCTCTCATATCTATCTATATCCATATATATGTTAAGAGTTTAACTAACATTAAAATTTTTCCTCTCACTTATCTATTTATATATAGGTTATATATATGTATATATATAGTAAAATTAAAAATAAAAAATAGTAACATTCAAATACAAAAAAAAGTTATCATTTGGACACAAAAAATAATACATTTAAACACAAAAAAATAGTAACATTTAAACATAAAAAAAATTAAAACATTCAATATTAATATTTTTAAAGAATAACAACAGTAACATGTTCAACAAAAATAGTAACATACTTAAAAAAACTGTAACATACTTAACAACAATTATTTCTCTCAAATTCAAGCGCAAAAAAATAGTACCATTCAATACAAAAAATAGTAATATTCAAAAAAAAAATAGTAACATTGAATACTAATATTCAGGAAAATAATAGTAGTAACATGGTTAACAAAACACAGTAACATGCTCAAAAATAATAGTACATGAACAATAACATACTCAATAAAAGCAGTAACATGAACAGTAACATAATAAAAAAAATAGTAATATGAATTTGAATTTTATTATTCAAATTCATAGTAACTTTTTTTTTTGTATTTGAATGGTACTATTTTTTTTAATATTACTTTTTATATATATATGGATATAGATAGATAAGAGAGAGGAAAAATTTAATATTAGTCAAACTCTTAACCTATATATGGATATAGATAGATATAAGAGAGAAAATATTAACTTCCTTTTACGGAATGATATTTTTGAGATAGAATAAAAAAGTGGACTTAAGTCATTACATATAATTTTAAACATGAATTTAGTCCCTTATAAGTTTCCTTGCAAGACTTATCTCCAAACAAGTACATCTAGGGGGACTCATTTCCAATTTTCACTATATACTTTGCAAGTCTAAACCAAAAGTTCATTCTAGAAGTCTAATACTAATAGTTAGAAGTTAAATTTACTCTAGAAGTCTAAAAGTTAAAACTGAATGAAAAGTATGAAAATAGAGTTTAATATTTGGTAGAGATGGAGTCGTGGAAAATCGGAGGAGTTTTCTTGACTATAGGTATTTTAATGTAGAATAGAAGACGGGAATGAAAGAAAGTAACACTAATTTGATTTTATATAATTGTTTGAGAATAATAAAGGTAATTTCTTGGTTTAATAACATTTTAGAAGTAGTATAGATAGGTATAAATATATTGGTAATCATTGAATTTGTAGGTTTCTTTAAGGGTAGACACAAGATCAATTTTTTATGATTTAAGCCATAAGTGTCTTCATATATTTTTTAAAAAATAAAATAGAAATTCAAAAATTTTTGTATTTAGATCAAATTATTAGTGTGATGTATGATTATCCTTATAATTTTGTTTAAAGACAAGAGAGAAATTCAAAAATTTTTCATCTAAAATACTTTAGATATAGATTTACAGAAAATTTCGCGAGGCACCATGGTCCAAAACAGAGAGACATGGGGTGGCGCCTTTCATACATCTCACCCATCTATTCATATACGCATGAAACACACCCATGGACTTGTGTAGACCGTGACACCCAAGAAAGTAAAAAGAGTAGGCAAGTTCCATTAAATGAGAGAGAATGTTATCAGAATCAAACCAGACCAATGGATCGAACCGAAGAATTGGTGAATCGGGCCCTAGACCAGTTCGGTTAGATAAAAAGGCTGTCTGGACAAGTAAATACATAAAGAATTGTAAAACCGGCGATTTTTGAGAAAACCAATAAACCGGCCGGTTTACAAAGCCAAGCGGTTCAAATATTAAATCATATAAATAAAAAACATAATTTTTTTGGGTAATTTTAGTCCTAAATAAATCAACCAAGCTCCCAGGCTTCTCTTCCATCTTCTCCAGTCCAGACGCACAGCAGCTCAACTCAGGCAAGGGGCCGGGATCGATCTCCTCGATCACTCAGCCACACGAAGGCTCAAACTCAACAAAGGCAATTGGTCTCCCCCTTCTCCTTCCTTCTGTTGTGGGCTTTTCCACCGACTGGCATTAAGTTGTCGCTGTACATTGAGGATTGGTAGAGAGGACCAATTTTTTAACATGGTTTAGAGTTGGTGAACCATGTCAAAAGATTGGTTTGAATTTTTTTGAAATGGTTAACAGAAATTGGGTTGAGAGATGGGTGGATTGAATTTTTTTGACCTGGTTAACAGAAGCTACTGGGTTGAATTGCTGTCTCTCTCTCTGACAAAGCACTCATCTCTCAAATGGTCCACACGTTGAGGGAATCTTAAATCCGAAGCACCAAAAACACTTGTCGTTTTGTGATAAAATAAAGTGTTCTTTGGACGACGTTATATTAACATTTTAGATCGCTCATCGCCTTATGGATTTATTTTGGATAAATTATATTTTATCCTTTGAACTATTTTTTTTGTTTTATTTTGTATCCTTAACTATATATTTTTTTTCATTACACTCTAAAATATCAATTTTATTTTATAACAGTCTAATAGATAACGACTATTAATTTTTTAACGATAAATGCGTATGTGAGTGATCTGTACCGTCAATAAAAAATTATCTATTGCACATATGTTGGTCAAAAATCAAGAAAAATATTCGCTCACGACTTTAAGCTCCAAAATTTTTCCTCTTAATTGACCTTCTTTTTTTTTCCTCGCAATCATTTTGGTAGTAAAATACTAAAAAAGATAAAATAAAATGATACTAGATATTTGACGAATTTTTTTTTGAATTTTTTATCCCTTTTTTTGATAGATTTTTAATAGGGTATTAATCGTATTATTATTATTCGTGTCATGTTTATTTTAAAACAAATAAAAAAAATTTATTTAATATATTTTGAATATTAAACATGAATTTTAAATTATTTATTATATATATTTAATAATTGTGTAAATTTTATAACTCTTCGTATCGGATTTGTGTGACCGGATCAGAGTTGAAGCCCCTAATTGTCTAGATATTAATTCCGGGAATAAAGTATAATCTACTCATTTATTTCCGAGAGAAGATCAGCACTTATTTTCCACCACCATATATTTTTTTGAACCGCCAACCCCAATTACGGCCTTAATTTTTGCCCCAAATCTCAGACGTCTCCCCTAAAACTCCTCTCCCCCTCTTCTTTCTCTCACTGTCGGTCCACTCTCTGTCGCCCTCAACTCCCAAGCGCCCAACTGCCCCCCTCTCTCACAGGTGTGTCGTCTTCTCTTTCGCTGCTACTGGGTATCGAAAACCACCACCACCACCACCACCACCACCACACACACACACACACATATACAAACACACACACGCATGCAGATATGATTTCATCCAACACACCTCTCTCTACTCATCTCATTCCCCCGCTCTCTTCTATCACTTGCCACCGTCCTCATCCCACACCTCTCTCCAATTTGTTGAGTAATTGTTACTGTCCCGTTAGTGAAAATCACTATATATTGATTGATATTTTATGTTATACATTGATTTCAAGAGTAATTTTTTTTACATAGGCAATTACTAGGATTTGATAAATAGCAAAGTAAAGAAATCTAATTTTTTTTTTGGTTGAGCAACCCTAATTGAATGAAATTTGCAAGTTTAATTAGGAATTTAAGATACTACTTTGTGGAATTATGCTTCAATTAATGTGAATGTGATTGGGATTGTGAATTTTATTTGTAATGAGATTGTGATTTTTATTGTGATTGTGGATTTATTATATTTTATAATTTCTTTTATTTTTTTTATCATACGACTGGTTAGACCTAACGTTTGAATCAGTGAACCATTGCCCCGGTCTCAAGATCGAAGTCTGGTTCGGTTCTAATAACATTGCCCTACAGTTGTGGTCAATCAAGGCTGAACTGTTGTGACTTCATTTTACTGCCTTATGGTCTTGGTCTTTAGCCTTTACTCTTTTGCTGAGCATTTGATTTTGGACAGAAACGGTGAGAGGCGTGGAGGCATTAGAGAATGCTGAGCCTAAGCTACCACCAATCTCTCTCTCCAGCAGTACAAGTTCGCGGCAACCATATTGAGTCTTCTTCACCCTTCCCTTCCACTTTCACTCGTCGTCTGAACCTCAACTACATCACATCGTCTTCTTTGTCTTGGATGCTAAAACAACACAGTCCTCCCATGTTGCCATGCAGAGCATCGCTCGAAGTCCAAAGCACTTCCAATAGGTACCATATCTATTTTTTAATACCTAAAACATATCTAAGGGGGGTTTGAATTAGAGTACCGGAGTTGTTTGATATTTCAAAGTGGAACTGAATGGTTCTTGATAATGTCTGTAGGAACAAGGATTTACCCGTCCATGGAGTGTCGGAAACGGTTGTGGGTGTGTTAGGAGGAGGACAATTGGGTCGGATGCTATGCCAAGCAGCATCCCAGATGGGAATCAAGGTAATTGTTTTGGATCCTATGGAGAACTGTCCGGCAAGTGTATTAGCTCATTATCATATGGTGGGAAGTTATGATGATAGTGCTGCAGTTGAAGAGTTTGCAAAAAGGTTGGATTTGAATTGTATTGATGCACATTAGGTTTTTTACTTTAATATTTGTTTGCAAAACACTTCTAATTTCAGAAATTTTTACTTTTTTATGGCACTTTAACATCTTTATTCCTTAATTTAACCAAATGACGGTATTTTTATGAAAGCGGTGGTTGAACCCACACTTTTTAGGGTAAATCCGTGTTTCGTGTTTCAGTGAAAAAAGCTTACAAATGCGCAAACAAGCTTTTACATTGAAAAACGTGAGTTCAGTTCACGACCCATGCTTTCATAAGGACTAGTGCAGTTTGGTAAATAAGTTCAAAAAAATGGTAATATGGAAAAAAAAAGAAGTTAAAAAGGGATGGTATTTTAATCATTGATTCTCTAATTTCATTTTGTTGGTTAGTTTTTTACTAGCTAATTTTGAATTTGGTTAGTTAGGTGTGGAGTGTTGACGGTTGAAATAGAGCATGTTGATGCTGCCACTTTGGAGAAACTTGAACAACAAGGGGTGGATTGCCAACCTAAGGCCTCCACTATCCGAATTATCCAGGTGTGTTTTTTTGTAGTACGAATCAAATTTGAGTATAATTATGCAATATGTGGTCCTTCTTTTCTTGCCGTTGTTCATGCAACACTGAGGGATCTTGATTCTTTTTCTTAGTCATGATTGTCAATTTCTAAATGCTGTAGTTGTGGTTATTGGCATATTTGTTTTTGAAAAATATGTTGGTGAATCTTTGAGATGGCTACAAACTGCAAGGATTTATCTCTGGATTATTTTTGGCGTATTTTGTCATTTAAGAAATCACCATTGGTGCGACCTTCATGAAGCTGTGTCTTCTGCTATTACCCTTGTTTTTTTACTTCAGAGTTAATTGAATGCCTTACTAACTATTGTCACAAACACAGCTGTATGTTTTTCTTAATCAATATTCCAATCAATAATTTTGGAACTTCCATTCTTTTTGTGTGGGAAACAATATTTATCACAAGGTAGAGAAAACAACCCCAAAGGGGAGTGGTGGGAGAGAAGTTTTGTAAATGAGAAGAATCTTGAAGAACAACAAAAGTTATGATATGCTTTTTTACATAGCAGCTTTTGTACTCGTAGTTCTACAAGGACAAGTGGCCTGCCTCGTTTTGCCTGAACATGTTGAGGCTGTCAAAATGGAATAGCAGATGAGGGCCAAATGCCTGTATTAATACATTCACAAATCCATCATGAAATTTAATTTCTCATTTTGATGTGCTAAATATATGGACAAGAGAACCTCCTTTTGTGCCCAATAGTTTGTAGCGTTTTTATTTGTTCCAAACCTTACATATTTGAATGTATAAGTGGACTAATGGTGTTGGAACCAAGCCTGATTCTCTTTTTTTCTATTAGATCTCAACTTAGGATCATTGAAGCAAGTCCAATAGTGTTTAGATTCTTGGGCTGGAGATTATTAAGTTTTTTGATTCTATACCGAGTATTGGATTCATCCCTATCTCTTTGATTCTATACCAAGTATTGGATTCATCCCTATCTCATTAGACACAGACACGGACCTGGACACGTCATTTCTCAAAAAACGGACGCGCTACTTCTCAAAAAAATAGGATACGAACACGTTAGGGATACTCTATAAAAAATTATATTTTATATATAACATTATATGATTTATCGCAAATATAGTGATACTAATATTCAATTAATAAAAAAATTCAATATTTTATGATAAGTAAATCTTATGCATAGTCATTTGTGTGAATTTTTAGACTAAAACATTATCATAATAGTCAATAATCATCAATTTTTTTTTTTGTAGACAATGTATACTTAATATATAATTTAAATAATTGTTCTCCTTTTCTCCTTTTCTCATTTTTAAAATTTTTATGCATCTTTTATTTTTATTATTATTTTTGGAGTATAACTTTAATATGCTGTAAAAATTTTAAACTTTATTAATCATATTTCAACATATGTTTATTGTTTAATAGTAGATACGTTCTAAAGAAGTGTCGGACACGTGTCCGAAATTAAAATTCTTTCATTTAATTATGGTTATGGATAAAAGACTTTTGGACACGTATCCGAAGAGTGTTGGTATCTGAAACGGATACGTCACATTCTCGAGAGTGTTCGTGCTTCATAGTCGTTGAGTATAGTCCTATTTGATTCTTTTTTCTTTTTGACGAAAATCCTATTTTACTGGTAATAATATAAAAAAGGTTTTTCTTTTGAAAGTAAATCCTAGTTATCATTTAATCCGCTAACTTTATATAACTCCTTGGACCTTGACATACCAAAGAGGAGTTGTAGTCATTGAAATTCTTGAGGGTTTGAGTTTAATGGTAGCCACCTTTTACAAGTAAAATCTGATGTTGGACCTGAACTAGTCCATCCCTCCCAACACCCCAAGGGACCAAGGTAATGAGTCTGTCATAGTTTGTTCACCCTCTATATCCTGACTTCGACAACCTTTTTTTTTATGATAAGACTGACTTTGACAAGTTTGGTGTTGAGAATAAGTTCAATTGACTCAGCAATGTGCTGAATATAATCGTTTCCCTCCTAAATAGATGAACATATCATGAGTGGTAATTTGATTTAGCTTACTATTAACCTTGGATTCTGGTAACTTGCTGAGCTTATCTTTATAAATTGTTCCTTTCACAGGATAAATACCTTCAAAAAGTTCATTTTTCCCGGCATGCTATTCCATTACCTAAATTTATGCAGGTTAGCTCCTCTTGATGAACAACCAGTGGCCAATTTGACACTTCCCTGAAATGATTAGTTAATATTCTACTTTTTGACAATTAAATGTGGCAAAGACAGATAGATGATTTTGAAAGTGCTCAAAGAGCAGGTGACTTTTATGGATATCCTCTTATGATAAAGAGCAGAAGGCTTGCTTATGATGGGCGTGGCAATGCTGTTGCTAAAAGTGAAGAGGAGCTTGCTTGTGCAGTACATGGTAACCTTTTTATAATGCTTAAAGTAGGTGAAATGTGCAAAATTTCTATTGCTATGTTGCTAAAGTTTTTAGTTTCATAGAACAAAATATATAGTAGGCAGAAATAATGTGTTATTAAGTATGGAAAAAACAAGAAGCAAGGAAAAATTTAAAAGATTCAAGCTTGTAAATAATACTTACAAAATAATAAGAGAATTTAGCTATCCGTCTTGGTTGTTGTTCTACATTAGATATTGAGGAGGGAGAGGCAACAAACACGCATGAACCATTTTACGTAGTATGTGTCCGGATAGACCAAAGTCTCAATAGTTAGCTTGCGAGTGAAAATTCAAAGGCCATCATGCAAATTGGGGAAATGTGAAAAATTGCTTGGAGAAGTTATGAAATGAAAATTACAAAGAGGGCTTAGGTGTGGAAGAATTTATTAGCTATTGGGAGATTAGAGGAAAGAAGTTATTTTACAAAATATGAAAATGTGTTACAGAAATACAAATAGAAAATTTTTAGAACCTGATTGTATGCCAATTTAAGTATCAAATGTTTAGGTGGATATTAGAGTATTTTTTTAGCTCAACAAAATTGTGGCCCAACCAATTGGCTTGAACTACCTGTTTTAGCTTCTTGTTGGATGGATGACCAGATTTTATGTTAAACGACATGACTAAAAAACACGAACATGGACTTGGACACGAGATAGATATATGATACAATACGGACATGCAGACACGACATTTCTCAAAAAAGTAGGACATAGACACGTTAGGGACATGTTATAGATAATTGTATGTTATATATAAAATTATATAATTTGTTGCAAATATAGTGATAATGATATACTATTCGTAAAAAATTCAATACTTTAAGGTAAGTAAATGTTATGTCTAGTTACTTACCAAAAAAAATTGTTATGTTTAGTCATCTAGTGTGAATTTTTAGACTAAAGCATTATAAAGTCAAATAATCAAAAATTGTTTTGTTGACAATATGTACCCAACATATATAGGTTAAATGATTGCTCTCATTTTTTCAATTCTTTTTGTTTAAAACTTTTATGCATCTTTTATTTTTATTATTATATTTTAAGTACAACTTTAACATGTTTAGTCTTTGAAATTATTTGTTTTCTCATAGTAGAAAATAATTATTAGTCATTTTTTTAATCTTTATTAGTCACATATCAACACATTTTTATTGGTTAGTATTAGACACAATCTAAAGAAGTATTGGACATCTGTCTAAAATTAAAATTTTATCATTTAATTATGGATATGGATAAAAGATCATCAAACACGTGTTCGAAGTGTGCGATCAGTGTTGGTGTCTGACATGGATATATTACATTCTCCAGGGTGTCTGTGCTGACATGATATCATATCAGTTTTATTATTCTATTTAAAGTAAATTTAGGTTTATAATAAATATATCAATTTAAAAAATGTCGATGTGTGAAGGAAAAATATTTTAGTACTTTTATATGACATGCATCCAATTATTGAGTCATATAATGAGATTTTTTCAAGAAATTATCTGACAACGATTAACATTTTATATAGTAATCAGGTTTGTATTTATGTATTAGAGGTCAATAAAAAAAGTCTTATTTTTTTTATTGACCTACATAAGACATATGATAGATTTTTAGAAATCTAAAGTGATGGGTTTTAGGGAACAAAAGAGTTGATCATAGGTGTATATATATATACTAGGTGCACACAAGCGTATCACTTTGAGTTAACATAAAAAAAATAAAGGACAAACTTCATTTTACCTCCCTATAGTATTACCCAAATGCACTTTACCCCTTTAACATTTAAAAACCTCCACATAATCCCCATATGATTAGTGGACTAACCTGCAAAGTTAGATTTTCCGTCCAATTTAATAGGTTTTGGGAGCCACTCCCTACAAAAGAGGGTGTGAAAAATATATGTCAAAATGACAAAACTGTCCTCACCTTCACCTTCAGTCTCTTTCTCTATTTCTCTCTCTGTCTCCTTGCCGGAACCATCTCGCCACCACCCTAAGTCTTCCTCTTCTCTTCATTCATCTCTCCCTGTTTGAACCATCACTGATTCATCAACTTCAAAAAACCATGTAAGAAATCCAAATTATTGAAAAAAAAAAAGTGTTAAATTTGGTTTTCAAGAATGGAGTAGAGAGAAAAAAAATCTGCAATCTCTATTTTGCTATGGATTTTCAGTGGTGGTGGTGCGAAGGTTTTTGCGGAGGGGGTGGAGGAGATTATGTTTGCCATTAATGTTGAGTGGTGGGTGTTAGCTGGAGAAGGGAAGTGGTCTGTTGGAGAAGGGGAGGGGTTTGTTAACAGAGACAAAGACACACACACACACACACACACACACACACAGAATAATCGACGACTGATGTAGTTGGGTTTGAATCTGATGTGCAGTGGGGGCTGGTGGAGTTGGGATTGAATTTTCTATGTGAATTTTCTGTGCAACTTTTCTTAATTTTGTTGGGTATGGCATAAAATTGGGTAGGACAAAAGGGAAGGAAGATTGGTCCCAAGGAACTTTTTCGACATTGGTTTTCACTCCTCTAGGAGCTTTTTTCAGACTAGAATACCAGTGCCTTCTATATTCCGATGGCTTTCACTACACCGTGTCAAAGCTGCCTCAATTTTTAAAGTTCAATGGAGAAATTGAAGTTTAATGGCTGCCTTTTTTTTTTTGGTCAGACAAGTTCAATGGCTGCCTCAATTTTTGAGATTTAAGAATTTGATTTCACTCCACTGTGTCGAAGCTATTTGTGGTTAGTCACGGTGACAAAGAAGGTTGAAGGCGACTGAGAAGAAGAAGAAAGAGAAGTGGGGAAGAAGTGACAAAAGGGTATTAAGGCCATTTTATTGTTTATGGTGCACAGATTAGTTCACAAAGATTGTGAGGGTTGTGTGGACATTTATAAAACACTAGGAGGTAAAGTACATTTGAGGTATATCACAAGGGGTAAAGTGAAGTTTGCCCAAAAATAAGTGTATGAAGAAAAAATTATCTTTGTTGTTGCACATGATCTCCGTCCGACAATGCAAGGCAAAGAACTCATTAATCAACAAAAAATTATAGGTTATAACTTATGCCTATTAGAAAGTGGTAGAACATCTCAACCAACAATCCATCACATTCCAGATTGTACATGATTGAACTTTGGCCATAGTCTCGAGAATCTAGACCCTCTTATTACATAATCTTGGACTTTTTAGACAGATTATCAAAAGAAGATACAATTAATTAGTAATCATGTGTAATCACAAAAAGGTGCAAGTAAAAGAATAGGAAAACAAGAAAATGTAAAGCAGTCAAAACTAATGGATCCTGGTGTCATCATATGGAGTATCTGGTGTAGTGATTCTTGTTATCTCACTGATGCAAGAGGAAATTTATGACTTGCGACATCTGAATGCTTTAGAAGTTCGTTTGCAAACCAACACCTTCATTGATGGAAAAAGTACAGATGAGTTCTTCAACCTCAATAGAAAATTCTCAACTTGCTTAAGAATTCAAACAAGAATAAAAAACATTGTGTAAATGCACTTAAAATAAGTCCATTGAGAGAAAAATAACGAACTCAATCATTCCTGACATAAATGTTATTAAGTTAAAACAATAACTTGGGAAAATCCATTTTTGGATTTAAAATTAGCAAAAAAGAAGCCAGATTCACTCATTCCCACATCATTTGCTATCATATAACTTAGCAATTTAGCGGCGAAATCTAGAACTAACCAAACTCGTTTACCAACAACTCAACAAATCAGAATGTGGTGCGTGTAATCAATAGTTATTTGATATTTGTTAATCAATTGAAGATCTACTTAAACTATTAAAACATTTGATGCATCTAATCCAACACTTGCATATATTCAACTCATTCTCTTAACATTTGAAGCTGTTAAAGTTTAAAAGTTCCCTACCATACAAGACCGTTCCTTTGGGTGGCTTGAATTGGAGGGGATGAGTTTCAGCAGTTGTCATTTTATCCTCTTTCCACATCCTAATGGTCTTGTCTGCGTCACAATTTGTAATCCTCAAACTTGTAATGTCATGCACAAGAGAGCATGGATCCCAGCTTGACTATGGAGTGAACCTTAGAGAAAGTAACCATATAGATTGCCCTCTATGTTCAACAAACAGGGGAAGAGACGATGACATGAATCTAAGGTGCGTAAGATACATACCAGGGCTTGCTGAAAAGTGCAACCACTATTCTAGTCCCAAAAAAGCAGAAGACATCTTTGGGTGGCTTAAATTGAAGGGGATGAGTTTTAGCAGTTGTCATTTTATCCTCTTTCCACCTATTAATGGTCTTGTCTGTGTCACAATTTGTAATCCTCAAACTTGTAATGTCATACACAAGAGAGCATAGATCCCAGCTTGACTATGGAGTGAACCTTAGAGAAAGTAACCACATAGATTGCCCTCTACATTAAACAAACAGGGGAATAGACCATGACATGAATCTAAGGTGTGTAAGATACATACCAGGGCTTGCTGAAAAGTGCAATCACTATTCTAGTCCCAAACCACATACTTCAGTTGTCAGCTTTAACAACGAGAAATAAAAAAGAGAAACAGAGCTGAGATTTGCATTTTATATCAAATGCTCTTAATTTTATTTCAGAAACAAATAAAAAGTAGTTTGGAATTTGAATTTGTGCATGAGGCTTAGCCCCAACACAACAACATTAACAAAATTCTTAGGTCCCATTTTCTTCTTTTTGTAATAAAGGAGTTGTCTTGACATCAAAGACCAACTGATTCCAATGCATTATAAATGACACTTGAGTAAATAATTCTATTTGCAACTAAAATATTCTCACCTGTTGTGTACAAGACACCCTCTTCATTGACGGGGCTGTGCATCGATGATGTTCTTATGGTGAGAGATGCACAAGAAAACATGACCAATGTCAACTTGATATATAGTCTTTGTTTATCAAATTTGATAAACGAAGACTTCATGAACAATTTTTTGTAAATTAAAAGCATAGGGATCATTATCCAATTTGGTCCACGTTAAGTCAGGGTGCTGAGATGGGTGGACTGGCTATAGACTGAACCTTTAGTGATACAAAATCAAGGACTCCTTTGATTTCCATGAAAATGGAATGTCATATATATGTACATTTAAGGGTGTGTATACATAGCACTTTAGCATAAATGTGTGGAGAAAATTAAAAAGGCAACTTTCAAAGTCACTAGGTAAAATTAAAAAAAAATAGTGTTATAGAAAAAGGTAGTATATAAATTAGTTGTATTTATAAGAATCAGGCTTGTAATTGGAATCCTATCAATGCCTCCATTCTGAAAAAAAAGGCACTTCAAATGTCTACTAATCAGAAGTTTCATCTTCTACGGGGGGATTCGTTGGTCTTACAGCCCGTTCACATAATTTGTGCCAAACATCTAACTATATACCCTCTTTCTCTCTCTCTCTCTCTCTCTCACACACACACACACACACACACACACAGAGCACAACAACAAACAAAAAAAAGTTGCCCAACAAGAAAAGGCAACAGACCAGAACAATAACAACTCATAAACATTAAATTGTGAGATAAAACAACTTTAAAATATATACCTTGGGAGAAAATCCACAACTATGCAGAGAGAGAGAGAGAGAGAGAGAAAACTTACAGAAGAGATTAAAGGAGAGTTATTCTATGGACCAATTGATTGTCCATAAATTTCTAATAAAAGTGGACCTATTAAGTAAAAAACATAGAGTCAAAGAGATAATTTATGAGCAGCAAGAGTCCTATGACTACTACTGGCATAAATTGAAGAAGAAATTGTTGATGCTAAGTCTCTTGCACTTTCTACTGGTTATCCATGGATTAGTGGTCTAAAAAATTATCATAAGAGGAGACATGTTATTTGTTCCTTATATATATAATTTGGATGGAAAAAATAATGAAATGTCTGCAATCAAATGAAGTAGTTCTATATGTTAACTTGGGAAAAGAGTGCTTATAGACAATAGATGAGGAAAAGGTACCGTACCACCAGTGCCCTTGAATTGAATGCTCCAATTGTAGCAAACTATGTAGACACCCATCAACTTAGCATCCTGGTGAAATGTTAATGGTAAAATTGGCAGTTAGTTAAAATCAAGTGAAAGCCTATCAATGAAAACAAGGCACATTTGCACCAGTGCTCTTAAAAATCAATGAAAACTTACCACGCAAAATGAAGGAGAAGGGAATATAGACATTGATTGTTATTATACCCGGTAGAAGTTGCTTGATGTTACCAAAATTCAATACAAAAGAATCTAATATTTGAGACCATAATCACCAAAACTCACATAACCTACTACCTAAATACAACAAACTACACACTTCATTTAATGGAGAATATGAAAATTAATTTTCAGTTTTACCAAGCAGAGAATGTAGAAGAAAACTGGATGTACAATTAGTCAAGGAAACTAAAATTTATGAAATTATAGGTTTTACTAGAAGGGCAATTGGATGCATCAGTGGTGGCTTCATTGGCAATGGCCGAGGGTCAGAGTCTATGTCAAAGACTTGGCAAAGAGACGGAGAGAGATATGGAAATTGATCGGGCTGAAGAAAGTAGAGAGAGAGACGAGGAGTACAAGGGTAGTCGAAGCTTTACGATTTTTAATGAAGTGGGTTCTGTAGCTACAAATTAAAAGGAGGATCTAATCGATTTCATTGTAGTTTACAATTGTAATTGAATATTTATTCCTAGAATAGGAATGGTCTAGGGGTGATATTAAAAAGAAGGATATGATTGTCTTTATATAATTATTTGAGGTTAAAAGAGGAAAATAATTTTTTTTTTGGGTAAGGTACTTTTAGAAGTATATATATATTAGTACGAGTATATGCAAGAGTGGAATGACTTGAGTGAGAACAACTTTATCAAAAAGTAGTAAATTCCTAATCACTTTAGTTATATCTCAGGGTTTGCCTCAAGTTTGTTTTGCCACTAATTTAATAAAGAAGAGCTTCTTAACTCTGACCAACCTAATAATAGTTATCAAAATCATACGATTCACGATTCGATTTGTACGATTTGGTTCGATACGAATACAAAACGATTCGTATCTTATGTGAGAATCGTTTTAGAGTTGAATTGCACTTGGATCATACGATTCAATTCGTATCACACAAATTGCACGATTCAATCACTTTTTTTTTAAAATCTAAATTTTTGGCAAAATGACGTTTTGTTTGCAGAGGATCATACGCCCTAATAAAAACTCAATCTCTTTGCTCGTTCTCTCTATGGTGTCGTCTAAAGTTTGTCTTGCGTTGTCTAAAGCTAAAGGTCATAGCTAACGCTCTCGCATCATCGGTTGATTTTTGCTCTCAATTCTTTCATGAGTAGTTTGTTAGTTTTTAATTTTTTGTTTCAAAACATTGACCAATATGTTTTCTCTCAATCAATTTTTTTATTTGTTTCTTTTTCATTCATGTCTGTAACCTAATCTATACTGAGAATCACTATTTTAGTTTTTGAATAGTTATAGTTTTTTCATGAATTTTTTTTTCAAGTTGTTAAATTTAAAAATAGTTAAGTAAAAGATGAAAATGAAGTAAAAACTAGCGTCTTTCCATTTAGACGACGTGATTATGTCAATTGATTATTTTTATAATGCAATAATGCAATAATGTTCAATATTTAATATTTTATCTATTTTAAATATGTAATATTATTTTTTTATTTTTGTTCAAATTTTGTTTCAAATTTACGATTTATGATTCGATACGATTATCAAATTTAGGATTTCGATTCACGATACGAATCGCGATTTGACAATTATAAACCTAACTCATACTCAAATGTCGCAATCGCATGACCATAATTGTTAGTATCGTACGATACGCGATAAGTATTGTATGATACGTTACGATACAGGCCTAAAATGATACTGATTGTAGTTATGTATCATTTTTGCGTCGTATTGTCTGATATACGATACGTTTTTACGATACGATACGCATGATACATGCATTTATTTTTAAAAAACGACGTCGTTTTGTGCCAATAATTTAATTTTTTTTAATCCCTATAACCATTGAAACGACGTCGTTTCAGTGGCTAGGGTTACAAAAAAAAATAAAATTCCTCATTTCTCTTCGCTAGTCAGAAGTCTCTGGGTCTTCGACTTTGGGTTCTTCAGCCTCCGTCGACCGTGGGTTCTTCAGCCTCCTTCGACGACTTTGACTGTGGGTTTTTCAGCTTCCTTCGACTGTGGGTTCTTCGACTTCGACTGTAGGTTCTTCGACTTCGACTGTAGGTTCTTCGACTGTGGGTTCTTCGACTGTGGGTCTTCGACTATAGGTTCCATCGAAGCTGTATTTTTCCTTCTCCCGGTACTCCATCAAAGCTCTCTTTTCTTCTTCTTCTTCTTCCCTTCTCCATTGAAACTTGTGGTCCTGTGCTGTAAGAAATGATGTTAATTTTAATTTTGTGAAATAGTGGTATCACCTGCGTCCAATTTTCACATAGAAATGACTAAAAAACTTGCTAATGATCCCACACGGGAATATTGTGACAAAGTAGAAGGATCAAGGTTGAAATTGAAATGCATTCATTGTGCAAATGTCTATTGGAGAGGCATTTCAAGCATGAAAAATTATTTTGCAGGTAATCGCAAAGATGTAGCGTCGTGTAAGCATTACCCTGAGGAAGTAATTGAATTTTTTAAGTAATTGTTGGAAGATAGGGCTTTAAGCAAAGATATTAGTCTTGTGGATTCGAAAAGTAGTGGCAGTGTGGGTAGTACTACTATTGATAAAATACAACCAACCACCACTATTACATTGAATACCATATTGAAGAAAAAGGGTAGGGAAGATGTATGCTTGGATATTTGTAGATGTTTTTATGCTAATGCCCTTCCTTTTAATTTGGTAAAGGATCCATATATTGTAAGAATGTTAGAATCTGTTGCATCGTTTGGCAAGAGATTGAAATCTCCATTGTATCATGAGGTGAGATGTTCTTTTTTGAAAAAAGAAACAAATTTGATTAATGGTGGGTTGATGAAAAATTATAAAACAAAGTGGAGAAAGACGGATTGTACTCTTATGTCTGATGGATGGACTGATGAAAAACATCACTCTATCATAAATTTTTTAATGAATAGTCCTAGAGGAAGTGTGTTTCTTAAAGGTATTGATACTTTAGGCATTTGTAAGAATGCGGGTAATCTTTTTGAGCTTTTAGATTCAATGGTAGAAGAGATTGGTGAGGACAATGTTGTTTAGGTTATAGCTAATAGTGCACCGGCTTATGTAAAAGTTGGGGAGTTGTTAATGACAAAGATGAAAAAATTGTTTTGGTCTCCCTGCGCTGCACATTGTTTAGATCTTATTTTGACGGATATTGGAGACCTTCCTCTACACAAGGATATAATGTCAAAGACAAGAAAAATCACAGTTTATATTTATAGACATTCTTGGGTGTTAAATTTTATGAGGAAGTATACAAAGAAAAGGGATTTGGTGAGAGCTTGTGTGACCAGATTTGCCACCTCATATTTAATTTTAAGGAGTTTATTTGAAAATAAAATTGGGCTTAGAGCAATGTTTGCTTCGGCAGAGAAGTCAATACTGTAAGAAGGGTGATGGTGTAAAAGTGATGAATATTATACTAGCTGACCAAAATTTTTGGGAATCAACCAAGTATTGCTTGAAGTGTGTGTTGTCATTGGTGAAGGTGTTGAGGTTTGTAGATGGGGATCTAAAGCCTGCCATGAGGTATATTTACGAGGCAATGGACAAGGCAAAGGAACAAATCCAAAAGAATTTTCGTACTATGAAGAAGCACTATGAGCCCATATGGACTATTGTTGATACTAGATGAAACATGCAATTACAAAGACCTCTTCATGCAGTTGCCTATTATCTCAATCCCGCATAAGATTGAAGTTTTTCAATTTTTATATCATTTTATATCTATATATTGTATACTGATCAATGATCATTGTAAATCAAAATAACTATTTCAGGTTTCATTACACTAGTAGTGCGGACTATGAGATAAAGATGGGACTTTATCAGACTATTCAGAGAATGTGCCCAAGTCCTATTGTGAGAGAAAAAGTTAATAAACAATTAGATATCTTTCATAATGCTGATTTGATGTTTGGAATGAACATGACAATCCAAATGAGGAAGAAAAAACAACCTGGTTAGTGGTAACCTAACTTAAGTTAGTCATTTGAATGCAATTGCTTAAGTTAGTTAATGGAGTATTCTATTATAATTTTTTATAGCCTTGTGGTGGGAATCATTTGGAGGATGTTGTTCAGAGTTGCAACAACTTGCTATCCGCATCCTTAGCTTGACTTGTAGTGCCATAGGATGTGAGAGGAATCGGAGTACATTTGACCAAGTGCACTCTAAGAGGAGAAATCGATTAGAGCAACAAAGATTAAGTGCACTTGTGTTTGTGAAGTATAATCTTCGATTGGAGGTAAGACACCAAAAGAGAATATTAGAGGGTGATTCCTATGATCCTATTTTTCTCTCAGATATGGAATCTGATGATGAGTGGATCACTGAAAAAGAAGATGCACTCCTTCCTGAGGACACTACTTGGATGAATGTTGATGAATGTTTTGAGGTTCAAGAAAGGACTAGCAAAAAGAGAAAGAGAGGTAAATAATATATAATTAAAATGTAGTGGTTGTTTTTTCTTCTTCTCCATTACTTTGATTTTTTTTTTATATTTTGTATTGGTTGCTTTGTAAGGCCTAGAAATCTTTCTTTAAATAAGAAAAAAGGGAAGCAAATAGTTTAACTTGAAGATGAGAATGAGGATAAGAATGAACAAATACAAGAAGTTGAAGATGATGAAGGAAGTGAAGACTTGTTGGCATCCGATCACAATGATGGTGATGATGCATTTTCAATTAAAATTAAAAATTGAGTTCAAAATGGATGTTAGAAATTTAGATTAGAAGTCTCTCTGGTGTTTGAAGTTTGAATTAGTGAACTATGGTTGTGAACTTTGCATTATAATAGTAGTGGATTATGTTGATGACTTGAATAGTTGGTTGAGTATTAATGAAATGTTATATTTTTATGAGTGTATGATTTTTTTTCAAAGGTATATATATTTTATTATTATTTATTTAAAATTGCGCCGTATCTTATGATACACGATACGATACAATATTTGTATCTTACGATACGCCTTACGATACACGATTTGATAACTATGCGCATGACTAATATATGTTTTGTTGTATGATGTTCTATAGTGTATATAATTTGTTAATGATATAGTATTGGTTAATGGAACTACTGTTGAACAATGAATTAGAAGTTTGGTCTTAGGTGATATGCGTTAGAATAAAAAAGAATTTAAGATAAACAAAATAGACACTAAGCATATGGAATGTGAATTTTGTAAGTAGTAAAAATGGGAGACTAAAGATCAAAGATAAAAAAATCTCCTATAGGTGGATACTTTCAATATTTGGGGTTAGTTTTAGATAAGGAGGGTGAAATTGGATATGATGTTAATTGTAAATTTGAGCAATACATCATATTTTATTTGATAATATATATAGGTCTGTCAAAATCTGACACGACACGATTAACCAACACGAATCGACATGAATTAAGCGGGTTTAGATGAGACCTTAACGGGTTTGGATGATAAACGGGTTAACCCGTTAGACACATTTAATAAGCGGGTCATATTTGGGTGGGACCTGTCAACCCGTTTATCATCAGTTTACCCGTTTAAAAAAAATAATATAATAATAAATTAATAATTGTTTTAAAAAAATTAGTCAAACTTAAAATATTATATATAAATATAAATATATGATAAATGAGTAAAAAAAATCTTACTTCAGAAAAAGTAAATACAAATTACTCACTTACCCCCCTTCTGCAGTGCTCGATGTGGGATTACTCACTTAGCCCCCTCTGTTTCTCTACCCCTTTGTTTCTTTCTTCTCTCTTTCTGGCTTCTGCAGATTAGAGATGGAGCTTGATCTGAGTTTGGGAGATTCATTAAATCCATTTGAGTTCTTGATGGAGTAGTCCCTACAACACCTGGACGGAAAGCAGAAGTTAGTAGCATCACCATCGAATACGACCTCGCTGGTTTAAGAGATTTTGTCCTTTGACTTCTCTTAAGACAAAGGATTAGAATGATTAAAAGGAGAAGCAGAAACAATGCGGAACCGATAGATATAGCGATTGTAGCTAATGTCAAGAGTTTTTTGGATTTATTTTGAAATGGGTTTCGAGGTTTCTGAGCTGATGGTGATGGAGAAAGTGAAGGGTGAGATGGGTTACATGGGAGCAATGGTTCGCCACAGAGATCAATGTTCCAGGTGAATGATGAAGTTGTATTGTTGCCAACGGCACAGTCAAAGTTTTGGCTTGAATCCAACATCGACAAATTCAAAAGAAGGAGACCTCTCATGCCTATAAAATGATGCAACCCCTTCCTTTAGTCATTAAACTTTCTCATTTGCTTTTGCAAGTGGCAGCCAATTGAAAATTTTTTAATTAAGAGAGTACAATTGGTGTGGGTAATTAATGGAGTTTAAAATTTTAATAGGATAGTTTTTTTGTTGCGGGTTAAAATTTTAATAGAATAATTTTAAAAAAATTAAACGGGTTGAATGAGTTGTGTTGTGTTACTCGTTTAAACAGTTCGTGTTTAAGTTTTTTACCCGTTTATTAAACGTGTTGTGTACGGATTCACTTGTTTAACCCGACTTGTTTGACACCACTAAATATATATATCATACTTGATGGGCAAGTTTTGCAAAATAACCATAAGACCTATCATGTTTTATGGTACAAAAGGTTAGGCGACTAAGAAACTACACAGTACTACACACGAATGATAAGATGGGTATATGGTGAAATAAGAAAAGATAGCTTTAAGAATTACTATATCATGAACTAGTAATATTGATGCGATACCTGCTGACCATAACATGAATGCTAAAGTCACGCTGCTAATTGTGAATGAGATAGTAAAAAAGTATATGGTACATGCTTTTAATTGGCAATAAAAATTACTGTAATAGTAACAATAGTGATGGAACGGATGTGAGGCGTAATGGGCATTGCATTACGATGACTAAAATTGGTGGCGTGAATTATGTTCTATACACACCTCCCCTAAAAATTAGCATATGCACATATCAACTTAGTAATTATGGACATCTAGCTTTTTGGTAATTTGTAATGCATTTCGTTGTACGAAAATATGATTTCAACTTGCTAATTTTTTCTTATTTTTTAATTTGTTACAATTTTTCAACACTCAATAATTATGATTTCATTATCAAAAGAGCTTGGCTTTGTGACTTTAAGCTTTGAACAATCATAGGCAGTAAAACTTAACTTCTTCCCTTACACTAACGAACCCTCTCCTTAAACCATCTCTATTAGGTTTGGAATGGAGTTGATTAACTAATTAACTAAAAATGCCATGAGTAGAGTAGCTACATGTCCCCAAAACAGCTGCCAGAAGGTAGTATGCTGCACCTTTTGTATGGCTTTCTAATGATTCATTGCCCACTATGTATGATCCTTAACTTTGTGGTTGGCTTAAATAAAATATTAAGTTTACTTGAATTTCAAAATTGTAACTAGCTGGAATACAACTTCTTTTCACCCTCCATATGATTTTTAATAAATAGCACTTCCTCTTTAGATCTTTTTTATTTTATTAGTTAGAGCTTCATTATTTTTCTCTCTTTTTATGTTCATGGCCCTTTGCAGCTCTCGGAGGATATGATCGTGGCTTGTATGTTGAGAAATGGGCACCATTTGTAAAGGTTAGCATCCATTTTATGGTAGTGACTTTTGTGCTGATATATATAACATTGTAGTGAGCAAGTGTTTGATAATTCCATTATTGTGAACACTGAACAGAATGCCCAATCCAGCATCACGTGCTTAGTTATGGTTATTCAATTTATTCAAATAAATATTAAGGGAAAGAAGGTGGAGCTGTTTCAATTGTGGAGTAATTCCATGAGGATTAAGCAGAAGCCTACTCATTGTAGTTACTTATAAAGATTTCCATTGTTACATTCACAAATTCATTTCACTAGAAAGCTAGAGGAATATGAAATCATTTGAAATTTTCAAGTTCATCATTATAAAGATGCCTTTTTACTTTATCAAAGTTGCTTGTAATCTTCTAAGTTTTTTTGGAACCTGACATGCTTTGGTAATTTCAAGTTCATCATTATAAAGATGCCTTTTTACTTTATCAAAGTTGCTTGTAATCTTCAAAGTTTTTTTGGAACCTGACATACTTTGGTAATGTTATAATATGTGACAAGCAATTTATAAGAAAATGTTTCCACAACTTGCAAGTGTAGTAGGAAGAAGTACAAAACCTTGATCTTTATAAATTTTAGGGAGAAGGGATGGTGTGCTGGTCATGACGAATGTAGTATTAAGACTGCAAAAGATTTCTAAGGCGTGTTTTACTTTTGTGGAGCCATTGTTTTGACATATGAAATCAAAGATCCAGATATTAACTTAATTGGATTTGGAGTTTAAGCTGAGTTGTCTCCAATATTGGGTCAAAGGTTTTTCCTAACTGATCAGCTTGGGATCACCCCTAACACTGTCTGTATAAGATATATTTATAAGCCTTTTTTTTGGGTATGTTTAGAGGGTGAAATTTTGGTCTGAATGCTGCTGTAGGGGTGGCTCACTAAAATTTTATATTACCAGGTCTGATGAGGATTATGGTTAATAACGTGTCCCTATTAGCAGAGTACCTTGATTATCTCAGGATGTTGGAGGAAGAGGTGGTTTGGGACCTCTTTTTTGCCAATGCAATGTGGTATTGGGTGATGAAAATGGATGTGCTTTCTTCTGCGTGTTGTACACTGACATGATTGGTGAAGAGGCGAAGCATTTTCATGAGATAAGGGCCTCAAAGTGGGGACAGTTTGAGGTGTGTGCCTCTCATTGGGAATTCACAGGGGACAGATCCTCTTATTTCCTTCAGAAGGCCATATGGCAAACCAAGTCTTTTTGTGAGTTGGACGGTTGTGCTCAAACAACATCCTAATAACCAATTGGTGTTGCATGAGTGAGGGAGACACTGAAAAAGAGGAGTGCCTGCTGATTTATAGCCTCCCTTTGGCTGTGACTTGTGGGTTCGTCTTCTATCCTTTTTGGATCCAGTCTATTGTGCTCAAATGATCTTTGGAGGTTTGACTTGCTGAAGGCAGAACTCCACAAAATAAACCCTATTTTGGTTAGGATCTAATGTAATATATTCTTGCATGCACGCCTTTATATGTGCATAATGTCCCCACGTCTGTTTTTGAAGTCAACTTCCGTATAGAGTGCAGGACTATTGCATGTTTAGTATCATAAAATCTAGAGAGTAGAAACAAACCCTATCCATTTCCTCCAAAACATAAACCTCTATATTTGGATCAATAGAAAACATTGTTTTCTCAATAATCATTTTGTTGTCATCTTCGTTGCCGTTATTAGCCATGGTCTAGTATCATGGATTAAACCATGTGAGGTAGAGATCAAAGCTTGCATGTTTGCGGAGTTTGCTGGCCCCCATGGGTTTTAGATGAGCAAAAACCCCATAAAATTGCTGGCCATTGTAGCAATTACAAAGTGGGCATTGGACAATCCAAACGGTCACCTATGGCACACTTACCAATATAGAGTTTTCAATTTTTTTTCCTTAGCCATCTGCTTCCAGTGACAACGAAAAAGAAAAAATGATCGAAAAGAGTAGAATGTAGAGGAAAATAATTCGACATATCTCCCCTTATGTGTTTTGTATGATGCTTGTGTGTGAAAGCCACTCTTATACAATGGTTTGAATCTTGTTTATGCATGTTTATCTGTCAATTAAGAAGTACATGTTACAATATTGTGTTAGGAGAAAGGGAGGAAGAGAAGAAGATCAAGGGAGAGAAGGATAATGAGAAATGAAGAGAATAATCTGTGTATGCTATGTTGCCCTTCACTCTCTTATTTATACTAAACTGATATTATGAGAATTACAATACTACCCTTTAACACTCAAAATATAAAATATGAATTCTAACACCTCTCTCGAGCTGGAGTATAAAAATTAAAAATGCCTAACTTGGAGCAATGATTATTGAAGATCGATTGAGCTAATGGTAAGGATGTCTCACAACCAATGTTATCAGAACTGGACCAGCTATCGAACCGGCAAGAGGACCGAGTCAATAATTCACTTGTTCAACCATTAGGTCAGCTAATCGAACCGGTCATATAATAAAAATATATATATAATCATTATAAAAATAATAATTTAACTAAAGAAATATAAAATATGACTACAATGCATACAACACCTAAGCCAAATATTAGATAGGTCCCAGATTGAAATTTTAAAATAGATATAATGCATATCCATCTCTCTCTCCTTCTTAGTCTCTCTGTCCAAAAGAGAATCTCATTGTATTTGAAGCTCATGTGGGCAATGTGTGTGTGTGTGTGTGAGAGAGAGAGAGAGAGAGAGAGAGAGAGAGATAGATAGAGACTGACTGAGTGAGAGGGCTTCTAGAAGAGGAGTTTCGTTCTCGTCGAAGTGAGCTGAGGAATTTTTTTTCAGCCTCCCTGAGTCCCTAGCGTTCTCGCCTTCTCTTCCTCGCTTGAGAGGTCGTCAGAGTGCTGAGTCTCATTGCTTGAGAGGTGAGCTCTGAGTGGTGGGTTCTAGTCAAAGTGAGTAGAGGAATTTTTTTTAGCCTCCCTGCTTCCCTCGCCTTCTTGCCTTCTGTTACTTGGTTGAGAGGTCGCCGGAATGCCAAATCTCATTGCCTGAGAGGTGAGGTCAACCGTTCGGTCCATGGGTTTAGTCAAAAACCGGTTGGTTTAACGATTCACGCACAATTTGCTTCTTTGTGCGGTCCAACTATAGAACCAGACCGGTCTAAGTCCCAGTTCACGGTCTAACCGGCCGATGTGGTCCGGTTTTAATAACACTGCTCACAACTAATCACTAGACTTGATGTATGTCCGATAATCCTCTTACGCATCAAGAGATCTCGAATAAAATGAAAGTCCACTTCGACGTGTTTAGTTCTCTCATAACATACTGGATTACTGATAATGAAAATAGCTGTCTAGTTATTGCAATGCATCTCCATAGGACAAAGACACATTAATACGTGTTGAAGTATAAATACTAAAGTTACATCCTCTCTAATAGCTTAAACTTTTGGAATAAATGATTGTTTAACATAGTATCAGAGCAGAAGGTCTATTTGAATCTTGCCACCATCCTAATTATTAAAAGATTTTCATGTGTTAGGTCCAAAATCTAGTGTAGTATGTTGAAGTATAAATATTAAAGTTACATCATCTCTAACAGTTTAAGGTTTTGGAGTAGATGATTGTTTAACAATATCTATATCATTAAGGAGAAACTGAACCCATATCTCACACGCAGTATGACTCAAGCCTGATATTCAGTCTTTGCACTCGAATTGATGGACCAAATTCTGTTTCTTGTTACGCTAAGTAACAAAATTACCACCAATAAACATACAGTAACTTGAGGTGGATCATTTGAGCATCAAAGAAATCAGTAATAATTATGAATGATGAATGACGATATAATAATTTTTTCCTCGATGTTCCTTTTAGGTGTCGAAAAATACAACAAACAACCTTCCAATGAAGCTTACGAGGAGTGTGCATAAAATGAATAGCCAATCCAACAACATAGATAATATTAGGAGTAACTATAAGATAAATCAGTTTACCAACCAACCTTTGACATTGTCCTACATCATCAAAAATTTTACTACTCTTAGCGTCTAACTTAACTATAGAGTCCATAGGAGTATTAGTTGGACATGTCCCAAGAGTCTAAGTCTCAGATAATAAATCCAATATGGATTTCTGTTGGGACAAACTTGATCTCAAAAAAATATCAAAGAATACTATCTTTGGTATGAAACTGCTTTCCTCAATGGACCTTAAAGTGGGCAATACAATCTAAGTCATTGCCACTAATGATAATGTCATCAACATACATAAAAGGAACGAACAAAAGCTAAATAGTGTGAAGTAGAATGCTGAAAACCATACTAAATTACAATAGTACTAAAATTATCAAACCAAGTATGGTGATTATTTCAGGTTATATAGTGCTTTCTTTAGACCACATACTAATTGTTCCTTATCAAATACAACATAACTTGGAGGTTGTACCATATATACCTCATTCTATAGGTCTCTATGTAAAAAAACATAATTGATGTCCAGTTGATACAAAGGTCAATCACAATCAACTGCAACATAAATAAGAATTTTAACAGAGTTAAGACGAGTAATAGGAGAAAAAGTCTCATAGTAACTCACACTATATGTCTGAGTGTAATCTTTGACAACCAAGCGTGCTTTCAAACGCACAACTGAACCTTGAGGATGATATTTACTTGCGTAGACCTAATGACACTTGACAGGTTGCTTACTAGAAGAAAGATGAGTAAAGGTCACATGTCTGGTTGTGATAAAGGGCTTTCATTTCCTTATCTATAGTTAGTTTTCAACTAGTAGATGCTAATGCCTGTTTCACAAAGCTAGGAACAAACACAAAAGATAGAGTCGTTGCAACACAACAAAAGGGTAAAAAAAGTTGATACAAATAAACAAAAATAGAAATGGGCTGTATAGTACAGTTACATTTACCTTTCCTTAAGGCAGTAGGCAAATTAGAAGAGGATGAACTAGTGACGGTTCAGAGGGCAGGACCTTAGAAGCAGGTGCTTGCGGTAGAGCTAGGTCATATGGAACAACCTGTTTGTGTTTTGGTGATAAACCTACAGGGATGAGTAGTAATCGGGGAGGAAGCACATACATAGTCAGCACAATAGGCAACAAGAGCTCCCTTTTACTAAGAGAGACTAAATCTGGAGAAAGAGTATGTCGTGATGCAGAAAAAAAAAGGAAGATGACTAAAAAAGATAACATCAACACTGACATAGTATCTGCGAAATACTAGGTCATAACAACGATAACCTTTCTGAATACAAGAATATTCCCAAAAAAATATTTGACCGAGTGAGGTGTAAGTTTATCTAGTCTCGGACCAAGAAGATGAAACAAATGCAACACATATATGAGAAAAGATATGCACTCTTAACACTGTCATTTAGGTTTTGGGAAAACATGTAAGGCACGGGCACATTGTTGCAAAATTGGTAACAGCATGAGAGTTATTCTAATCTGATGACGTAGGGTGTTCCCTTTATTCTTTGGCTTGTTTTTGATACAAAAAAACGTAGCTTTTGGTTGCCATCTTTTCCTTTCACTGTTCGATTGGTAAGTGATAAAGTAGATTTAGAGGCTAATTGCTTAAATACATTCTTGCTTTTTGATTCAGGAGCTTGCTGTCATTGTTGCAAGAGGAAGTGATAATTCCATTTTATGCTATCCTGTGGTCGAAACTATTCACAGGCAAGATTTCAGCTTCATGCAAAATAGTTTGTTGGTCATACTGTCCTTTTGCTCTTTATGTTATACGTTGGAACATTTGCTTTCTAGTATCGGGAATGCATTTTTCCTGGTGTCTTTTTTATTGGCTGTAACTTTTTATCCATCCACGTTGCTGTGGATCTTTTGTGCTCATAGGGAGAACATTTGTCATGTTGTCAAGGCACCTGCTAACGTGCCATGGAAGATTATGAAACTTGCAACTGATGTTGCATACAGAGCTGTTAGCTCTTTAGAAGGAGCTGGTGTGTTTGCAGTTGAGTTATTTTTGACAGCAGATGGTCAGGTTGTGTAATGATTTCATCGTTTAGAAATAGTTTCTTTGAGATGCTTTTTTATTTTTTTATCTCATTGCATTGCTGCTGGACTGCTCTGTCTTTGTGTGTTTGCCTTGGCCCAGATTTTATTAAACGAAGTAGCCCCTAGACCTCATAACAGTGGCCATCACACAATTGAATCTTGCTTTACGTCACAATTCGAGCAGCATTTGCGTGCTGTTGTTGGTCTTCCACTTGGTGATCCATCTATGAAAACTCCAGCAGCTATCATGTACAATATACTAGGTGAAGATGAGGTATTTTCACATTGGCAATCTTTATTAATAAACTAGTGCTAGAAGTTTCAGTTACCACTATTGCGTTTGGCACAAGTACTTGCAGATGTAAGGACGTTGAGGGGATGATAAAAAAACATATACCTTCTTGACTTCTTAAAACAGCTGGATGTTTGGTGAAACTATGATCAATGTAAAGCTTTGCAGAAAAAATAAACGCATACAAGTCATATAGCATGACATTATTATCAATGCTCATCAATGACGTACCAAGAAGAAACGAAACAGAACCAAAAACAAAAATCTAATACCTCATTAACTAGTCTATATTTCTCAATAAAAATTTGTTATTTGTTATCCATGGAAAATAATAACTGGAAATGTTAATGTTACACACGTTATTAAGATAGATGGGGTTCATATGATGGGTTTGCTGCTTGGGTTTGGAATAGAAACATAATTGGCCAAATGGCCAATATAAGAAAGAAATGATAAATAATAAAATTACCCAATAATATGAACGAAGAATTAAAGATTATTTAAAGGTCACCATTGACTTCAAGATCTTGGCTCTATAGGAATGCAATTCAAAATAACTGACAGAATATTGCTTATATATTTGTGATTACTTCAACACGATATTGCTTAACTGTTTTGAACTTCAGCCATCACAACTATTGTTATTGTGGATATGTGCTATATCCTAGATTATGAAAGTGGGATATCTCTTTCTAGGAAAATAGACTAATACTTGATTGATATGGCATGATTTTATTGATATCACTCCGAAGGAGAATCGGTTACAGCATTGTTAAAAATTCCTGCCTTATCTGTGTTTACATGATCGATAGATGTTTGGTTGCTTAAGCTTAAGTACTTGCTACTATTAAATGAAATTTTATATGCTACACTTAGAATTTTTTCTTTAAAAAATGACTATGAATCAACTATTGGAATCTCTGTTGTTGCAATTGAGGATGTAGAAGACAAAGCAACTTATCAAATGTTAATATGGTGCATGTAGGGAGAACCAGGTTTCCTCCGGACTCATCAACTTATTGGAAGGGCTTTGGGAATCCCAGGTGCTACAGTTCATTGGTATGATAAGCCAGGTTGGATAGCCTTGACCTTCACTCATGCTTTATATTTTTCATGCCTCTTCGGTTTCTTTTTTCTTAATTCTTCAAATGATATATTGTATGTTCAACAATGGTCTTGCAGAAATGCGAAAACAAAGAAAGATGGGTCATATCACAATTGTTGGCTCTTCTATGGGCATTTTGGAATCTCAGCTTAAATCAATGCTGAGGGAAGATATTATGGATGATCAGCCTGCAGGTCAGTGTCATTGAGTGTCTTGATAAATGTACCTTTTTGAGCAAGTGACAGAATCTCAGTTGACAAATGAGTCACTTTGTCTTTAAGCCTGCATAGTTTCACTCCATTGTGTTTTATGGAACCATAGTTATTAAACCAGGCCATGTCATCAATTCGCTAAAGGGACTGGGACAATGGGTCATTGGTTCAACTGTTAAGTCAATATGTTAAACCGGTTTGAATATGCTAAAAACTATCCACAATTCATTGATTTTGTTAGACAAATTTATAAAATCTAATAGAGCATAAAAAATATTCACAACAGGTATTGACTATTGGCATAAGTAGTAACACAATGATGACCAAACAAAAAGAAAAAAAAAATTGAAAGAAAAAGATTGGTACTTAAGAGGTATACTTGAAGGTATAAAAAAATGCCAGAAGCACACATGCTGCTATAAAAGAAGCAAGACCAGCCATCCCACCTCGGAAATCAATATGAAAGCAGCATGCGGTTATATAAGGTATACTTCTGCCACAACCTCACGTTGAAAAATGGCTTTGAATTTAGAGCCACAGATTGACATCATCAAGATGAGGTGGCAATCATGATCGAAAAAAGCGAACTTGGCTTGAAAGCCGCAAGATTTGAAGTCCTATTTTTTATTTTAGGTCAAAAAAATTTTGTTTTAATATAAGGAAATAGATCCATCCGGATTTATGGGAACTGTCCAGTTCATGCAAGTTTCATAAAGGCTTCTGGTTTGGGTGGGTTTTGGCAGATGGATTCCTTGAACGACTTAATATATAAACCGGCCTGGCTTAGGCACCAGTTGGCTGAGTTCCCGGGTTACCCTGCCGGGCCAGGCTGTGTTTAATAAAACTGTATGGAACACCAAATGTGTAGTGGAATGAAGTTTTGCCAGTTTGGGTAACACTGGGCAACTGCTAGACGTTGTGAAATTTTTAGGATGTGTGGTCATTTCAATTTTTACGTGTTTGACATAGTTGTTGAATTGATTATTTGTATCGTGATTTGAAATCCATGTTTTTGGAATCAAGAATCTAATGGAATTCCGAATCATAATGATTCAGTGGCAATTTCAATTACTGACAATATATTACATATGCACATGTAGCTTTTCAGGGAAAAAAAAGGATATTTACACATTTGAACAACAAAACATAACCAAAGTATATTCAAAAGGAAGAAAGTAGTTGAGAAGAAGGGAGTTTACGCCTCTGCATTAAGAGTTTACTAATTCCATCATCATAGCAAACCGCGTTGCTAAAGCATAGGCGTAGGAGAATTTATTACAACATTAGATATTTGATTTCGACTTCTTTACAATCCCATGTTTCCATCTTTGTCAAAGCATTCCATCCAAAAACTATTATTAGTATTTGTGTTATTTTATCTCGTCTTTGTTTGGCAGATAGAAAAACTAGCAATTTTCATTTTGTTGTCTACGCAAACTTGGAGTCACTCAACAACATTTTTTAAAAGGACAACCCATACTGTTGTCAATGGAAGAATATTTTCGCAATCTGTTTTAATCAAGAAAAGAATTCCGTTGACGAATAGCAGATATGTTGAGTAAAAAGGAGCTATGACCATATATAGAGAGAGAGAGAGAAAGTGGTATACTCTTTACCAAACATTTATACACTTCCAACCATATCTAAATAAAAATAACTGAGGGAAAAGGCAAACTGTATTAACCATAAAGCCCTTGGGCGTAGATTTATCACATGGTTTTAAAGGATGTCGATTTTATAGGTTACTAAGTCATCCAAATCAATTTGAATTCTGAATCGTGTGATTCCCTTGTGAATAAACATAACTTCCTGATGACTTGTAAAAATATTTATGTAACCTGCCAATGTGTATTGAAAGAGTAGTGAATAGGATTGAATCGTAAGATTTAGATGGAGAATGATAAGATCCTAACAAATATGGTTTTGGGCACAATATGGCAAGGCCATGGTTTAAAATGTGTAACTGCTTCCAGACAGATTCAATAATGTATGTGACAAGCTAACGTTCTTTATCGGGATTGGCGTCATCTGCCTGAACTTGTTTTATGCTTCGCTTGGCTATATGTACCTGATTTCATGTTATAGTTGACTGGTTTAATAAGTGAAAATGGCGCAATTTCAGTGACTTATACTATTTTCATCATGGTGTAGCTTGTGAAAATTGTTTAAACAGTTGAACTATCAAAATAAAATAAGAACATATTGGGATTTAGGCCCATTTAGGCTACATTTTTTATTTCATTCAAGTTTATTGGCGTCAATGACTCATGTTCACATTCCATTTTTATATTGATATTGCTTTCTGTTGCAGTCACACCACGTGTTGGAATTATAATGGGCTCTGATTCAGATCTTCCTGTTATGAAAGATGCTGCAAAAATCTTGAAAGAGTTTGATGTGCCTGCTGAGGTTATTCCCATGAAATGCCATTTATCAGCACTTAAAATGTTGCTTATAGCTTCTAGCAGACCTTCGTGAATTAAATTGTGCAGGTGAGAATAGTTTCAGCACACCGGACCCCTGAAATGATGTTTTCTTATGCTTTGTCTGCTCGGGAACGAGGCATCCAGATTATTATTGCTGGGGCTGGTGGTGCAGCCCACTTGCCAGGTTTGTTAAATGACCTGTGCTCCATAAGTTCTGGTGTAGTGTATTGAATGTCAATTGTGCTCTGAATAAGCTTTTGTTGTATTTAGGCATGGTAGCGGCATTGACCCCCATACCTGTTATTGGTGTTCCAGTACGTGCTTCTGTGTTGGATGGACTTGACTCCCTCTTATCAATTGTACAGGTATGTTTGTTTTTAGCTTCTTTGCATGTGTTTAACATTTAATGTTGAAGAATTTCACGGGCCTATTGTTCTTAAGGATGATATGGAAGGCTACACACCGATTCCTAATTTTTGCATTTTCAGCGTGTGATGTTACTGGTCTAGCATGTGCTGGGGTTGAAAAGAATGAATTATAGACTGTCAGTTTTTCACTGATGTAACCTCTGCAGCATTTAGAGAGGAAATAGTGGCAGTTTTGTTATTCAGTTTTCCTCGATTCTAAACTTGAAACCATCAGTGTAATAATGTAAGTAGAAAGGGGTTGTGCGGATCTTTTTCTTTTTTGTTAATACCTCATTGGTTGCAAATTAATTAGGTGTAATTAGTCTTACATGTGACTTGGGCATTATGGAAACGCCTTCCTGCATGCATGGGTAAGGCTGGTTTCATCTGACATGGCTCGTCCTTTTAGTCTTACATGTGACCTGCATTTGTGTTGCTTAAATATCTTTGTCCAAAATTTTCTTCATCTATACAGATGCCAAGGGGTGTTCCAGTTGCAACAGTCGCAATAAACAATGCCACAAATGCAGGTTTGTTGGCAGTAAGAATGTTAGGGGTTGGGGACGCCGACTTACAAGCAAAGTTAGTCCCTCTCTCTTTCTCCGCCAAAGCACATGTCACATTTATTTCTTAGGGGGAGACTGACTAAACAGCCTCTTTTATTTCTTTATACTTTTTAGAATGGTCCAATACCAAGAGGACAGAAGAGATGAGGTCTTGGTAAAGGGGGAGAAGCTCCAAAGAGGTGGTTGGGAAGATTACTTGAATGCTTGAGTTCCAACTCTTGTCTAGTCGTTTCTTTTTTGTGAAGGGTACCTTGCTCATCAAGGTATTCAATTTTGGAGAAAATTTCGCCAAGGACTGGGAAATTATGAGCAATAGATTTCATAGCGCAGTGCATGAAGTGCAGATGTCCATCAGGAGGACTGAGTGCCTGTGTAACCAATTCTCTCTATTTATAATTGCTTCTTCGGCCAAAGTGGCTAACTTTTTTGTAGTCTTAGAATTATGCATCTTGTCTGGCCAGGGCGTGGAAAGTGGTATTCAAATGCATCTATGTGTAATCTGATTGCATTGATTTTAGTTCACAAACCTCAAATTTCCAGTGAAATATTTGTGGAAATCACTTTGTCTGCAATGGTGTTGATGAATGCTGAAAGTAACACCATTGCATTTTTATATGTTCATGTTGTCAATTATAGGGTTCATTGACAATCGCTTGTCATGGTGATTGTGCAAATATAATGCGTCATTACCGTGACGTTGCATTGTCTGTTTATGATAAAGTGGAAGTCAGGTTCGGCTCCTAGAGTGAACAAGTACCATTTTCTCTTACTAAAGCAGTCTTTTTTGCTTTCTAAAACAATTTTGAACAGTATCATACTTTCAAACAATTGCCACGGTATTAGCGTCTAACTTCAAACAATAAACCATGGGGAACCCGGACCCCACACTTGGGCCTGCAGGGTTTTGTTGTTGTTGCTGTGTGTGTCCTCTCTTTTTTTTTTTTTTTGGGGGGGGGGAGGGGGGGAGGAGAGGTTGCGGAAGGGGACAGTCTGATTTGTTTGGGTGGAGATTTTCAGTTAGCCAGACTTGCCCAAATGAGTTCGATGATTTAGATCAAATTGAATCTTCTAATGTTATATCCCATGAATCTTATTAGTTGGTTTATTTAGCGTAATAAATCATTGAAATTGACAAAAATAAAAAAGGGTTTTTGGGAAGTCGGAACACCTTTCATTATTTATTGGGCTTCAAGTCCAAAGCGAAAACCTTTCTTTGGCAAATGGATATTTTGGAAGAAAAGGATTGAATTATCCTAAAACTAACGTTTATTGTTGCAAAAACCGGAATAGGAAACCGAATTACAAATGCGTATCTCTAGCTGATTCAACGGCACCAGTTATCATGCTCTCTCCAAAAACAGACGATGATTGCACGCTTCAACCAACCATTTGAAATTGGGAAAAAAAGATTCTCATATATTTTGTCTATTCACAAATTTTGAATTTCATTCAAGGATTCGATATCAGCGATTTTAAGAAAAAAAACATTGATTTGAGACGACAACTTAGGGTTTGCTCTTTGCATCAACGGTCGCTGGGATTCTTTTGTCATTATCAATGAGTGACAAAAGGTTAAAAATTCATCTTTCATTAGAATTCGACTGTAATATGAATGATATTATTTTATATAACCCCCCAAATTTATGAGAAAAAAACACTAATATGTAATAAAAATTATAAAATAGGGTTTTTGTTCTATATTTGATTGAATGTATTTAAAATGTATATCTAGGCAGATAAAATTTTAACATTTATTTTTAAGTATCCATGTGGTGTCACTCTATTAAAAAATATATGATAACTTAGAATACGCATTTGGTATAAAATTCAAAATGTCACTCTATGCAACTCAATTGAGTGAAGTTAATAATATTGCTCAACGGGTAATACTACCATTTTTATGATTATTATTCTTTCTGAAGTAGTCTCTTTTATCAGGGGCGGCTCAACGTAAATTAAGGCCTAAAGCAATAATATTAAATGAGGTTTTTTTATTTTTAGTATTATTTTTTTAAAAAAAATATTTTTAATTTTTTTTTAAGTGAGAGAGGAGGATGTGATACTAAATTTTTGTTTTTAAGAGAAAGAGAGAGAGTAAATATGAGTAAATATGAGTTGACTTTTGAATTTTTTTATTTATTTTTAAAATTTTTGATTTTTGAGTTTCTAATATTATGAATTGAATTATAAGTCTAAATTATTGAAATTATAATTTTTTGATTAGACTTAAATTTTTTGGGGCCTTTTTATAAGGCCTAAAATTTTCATTGATTTAAATTTTTTATATGGACTAGTTATCTACTTACAATTATGAGGCCTTCTAAAATTTTGGGGCTTAAAACCCATACTTTTTTTTAATACTATTGGGCCGGCCTGCTTTTTATCTAGACACATTATCTAATCATTATATGAAATAAGTACTAATCACTCTACATTTTTTATTATTATGATTTTTTCTGAATTCATTCTATGTAGTCACACTATTTAGTTATCCTTTAGTCTCCATTTATACCTTGCTTAAGTTTTTAATAGATGTTAAGGGCTGCATCAAATATAGCATCAAGTTTTTAATAGATGTTGCACAAATATAGCATGGGGCATGAATTCTAGTAACTGGCGCATGTGTTGGCTGTAATTTCAGTTTTTGTATTTATAATAGAGAAAATAAAGACAATTTAAACTAGGCTATAGGAATAATTTTTGCATACTTATATTTCATAATTTTCAGAAGAGTTTTTGCATACTTTCTTTAGCAAATAAAGATTTCATCTACTTGTTGGTAAATTTTAATGCACAAGAAGTAATGCAGAAGTCTCAAATCATTCATTTCATATTTTTTATCATCTCACTTTTAAAATCTTTAATTATTTTTTGATCATTCCCAATAAAAACTAAGACACAATGGGAATACCGGTCTTACTTTTGCTTCTTTGAAATCCTTCGCTTCTTTGAAATCATTTGCATTGAAATAGGAATCAAACTCATTATACCAAATTCAGGATGCTTGTTTTAGTCTGTACAAAGTATTTTATAGCTTGTACACTTTTTTTTCTTTGCCATTGACTGCGAAGTCTTGAATTGCTCTATATAAACTTCTTCTTTTAACACACCATTTAAGAACGCTAATTTTACAAAAACCAGTCTTTTTTGTGAAGCAAGAGCAATAAAAAGTCTTGTTGTATTAAGTCAAGCCACCGAAGCAAAAGTTTTTGGAAAATCGATACCAGGTTGTTGTGAATACTCATTTGCTACAAGTCTTGCTTTATTTTTTTGAATTGAATCATTCAAATTAAACTTTGTTTTGCAAATCTATTTCACCCCAATGAATTTTTTATTCTTTGGCTTTTTAACCAACACCAAAGTACTATTTTTCTCTATTACACGAATTGTATCTTCTATTGCTTTCTTCCAAACATCTTCTTTGATTACTTCTTCAAAACTTTCAGGTTCAACCACACAAAAATTACATCTAGCATACACATCACTAATAAGACTTCTTATTTTTCTTGGAGTTGAACTTGAAGATAAAGTGCTTGAACTTGAAGACGTAAAATGAGATGAAAGAGAGTTGGGTATTTGAGATATTTGTGATGGAATCTCAACTTCTTCATTTTTATTTTCATGCTCAGAGCTTCCATAATCTTCATTTGCAACAATAACTTAATTTTGAACATTATTTTCTTTCCAATCCCAATAGTCATCTTCATTAAAGAGAACATCTTTACAAATAATTATTTTGTTTTTCTTCAAATTAAAAAGTCTATAACCCTTTGATTTTGAGCTACCATCCACAAAAAATATATTTTTCATTACTTTCATCAAACTTGTACCTCATTTTTTTAGGAACATGTGTAAAACAAATGTACCAAAAAACCTTTTAAGTGGTTCATTGACGCCTTCCTTTCATACCATGCCTCAATTGGAGTTTGGTTCTCCAAAGCCTTTGTTAGACATCTTTTCATCATGTAAATCGCCGTGTATACCGCTTCAGCCTAAAATGATTTAGGTGACCCTTCTCATAAACTATTGATTTTATCATCTCAACAATGACTCTATTCTTTCTTTCGACCACTATATTTTGTTGTGAAGTGTACCCAACTGTTAATTGTCTTTTCATATCAATGTCTTCACATAACTTATTAAATTTATTAGAGTTATAACTTATACTCATCACCTCTATCCACTTTTCTTTTCAATAAACTTTTAAAATTTCTTGAACACTTGAAAAACTTCAAATTTTTTCCTCATAAAATAAACCTAAGTCATTCTTAAAAAATCATCAACAAAGATTATAAAGTATTTTTTACTTCCATGAGAAAGTGTTCTTTAGGGGTGGCAATTTCTAACACCACATGAAAAATATGACTTGAAATCGATATGAAATTAACGGGTTCTAGTTGGTCATTTCTTGACAAAAATTTGTATATGAGATGACCTGTTAACATGAATAATAAATGGGTTGGGTTAGTGTCAAACGTGGACAACACGAAATTGATACGATTAACATGTTTAAGTAGTATTACAAAAATAAAATACTAATTTTTTATTATATTTTATCAAGAAGTGACATAAATTTATACAAAAAAAAGATATTTTTACTCAATTTTATTATTATATTTATTAAGTTAATTTCTATTTTATAAAAAAAGGTATGAGCATAGATTTGACTAAGTGATAATGAAATTTTAGATATAAAACTGAGCGTTAAATTTTTTATTCATAAGTTATATGAGTTAATATGAACACGACATGCAAATAAATAGATCGACGCAACACGACATGATTAGTTAAACATGTTAAATTAGGATTAATTAGTATTCGACACGAACTCGAAATGACATGACATGACACGAATACGACACAACATGACACGATTGCAACCCCTATTCTTGGTGGTTTCCGTACATCGGTATGAACAAACTCTAATGATGATTTGACTCTCCAAACTTTTTCTTTTGGAATAGGATCTCAACAATGCTTTCAAAGTTCACATCCTTCACAAGTTTTTTTTTAGTTCTTATATAGATGACAATTCATAAACCATGTTTTTTTTGTTGGTAGGCTCTTCAAACTTCGAAAGTTCAAGTGCTCGAACCTTCTATGCCAAAGTCAAGATTTATCGACAACCTCCATCTTCAAAGAAACATGTTTGAATATCGAAAAATAAGAGGAAAATTTATGTTTTTCTCCATCTCAATTTTTACTATACTAGTTGATGCACATGTGCGTTGCACATGAATTATGTTGTGTTATAATTTTTATCAATATTGTTAATTGGACTATATGAGTGTTTCAATTTTCAACCTTATGGAAGAATAGTTATTCTTATTATATCTCAGACTCATCTAGCAACATATAGGTATACCAAAAAAACTTTGACTCCTCATAACTAAGTTAACATTTTAAATTTTATGAGTATGCAAGTCCCCAAATTTTGTCCCAATAACATTAGTGTTGTTTTAAATCACCAATCAAATATTTAAGATAAAAACCATTTATGACTTAGATTAACAACAAACCTTTATGGGGACTTGTTTACTCCAAAACACTATCCGGACAATAATATTAGAACAATAAATGACTTCAAAAAATTCATTTTGCTGCCTCTAAAGTTTGAAACTAAACAACTAATTGCCGCTTTAATTACACAATGACCTGCCATTAACAAAAAATTCACACAAAAATGAAATAAAACTAACATCAACATAAAATCCACATCCCATAAACCATAACTTGAGCACAATAGGAGAGAGAAATCAAGTAATAACAAAGGATATGAAGAGAGTAATGTACTTTGACATAGAACCTGATACATAAGTGATGGTCAAGGTGAGTTTATAGTTTCATGGGAATCTATAATGTAAAACATATCCTACCCTTAAAGTCTACTTGCTCCATCATTCCACATGAAAGGGAATTAGTTATATGTTTCTAAACACAAATTTAGTTTTAGGGACATTAATCATACAAATCAATAAAGTCATTTGTGAAACATTTTTGTTTTGTCAGAGAATCAATAAGACCATCTACAAAAGATTTTTGGCTTGACAAAAGTGAAATTATATGTGAGGCAAACACACCGTGTGCAAAACAACATCATAGACTAATCTAAAAGAAAAAAATGAATAAAACCAGAAAAAAGTTTGCCCAATAAAATTCAGCCCAAGTTTGTTAGCAACGTGAATGGTTGAAACATAGATGATGAGCCTTTAAACAACCAACAAATTATTTAAATCCGATAGAACGAGTTTTTATTTTTTTCTTATCCTTCTCAAAATTTTGCACTTGGAATTGTTGAATTGGTTCCAGCCAAGAACCATCAAATCTAACTTCCCGAGAAATGTTTGAAACAATGAACCATTTGATTTTTGTAACCTTCCCGTTCCAATTAGTAATAGTGTAAAGAATACATTCAAGGCAAATTAAATAAAGTATAAATAGAGGTGAAGAGAAATTTGGTGACTGATTAGTTGCCATAGTTGCAGGGCCAAGATTGATGAAATCAAAGAGGCACAAAGAATGCTAGTTAACTACTATTTTTTTTTTGTCCAGTTAAAAAAAAACTACTATTTTTTAATTATAAAAAAGTTTTAAAAAAAATTTACTTGGTAATGACTTTAAATAATGGTTTACGGGTAAATTTGAAAATCAAAAGTTTTTCATTTAGTTGTCTTTTAGTTGCTGCATACGTGCGTTGTACGTAGATCATTTTAAGTTATATCTTTCGTTTCTCTATTTATTTTTTTACGATTTATATTTGTAGGTGTTTGCTTTTATCGAGTATAGGTCTTTTAAATATCACAAACATTCCTATATTAGTGTTAGAGATTCATGACTAAAGAAACTCAGTAACCATTTGAAAATATTCTGTGTTGTCCAACCTAACTTTGTATCTACTAAAGTTTAGAGTCGGCAAGAAACTTGTTTCACTTGTTCTTGCATGTATCTTGTTTAGAAATTTAAGGTCCCAATATCTGTTTTACCTACAGTAAGTGATTGCCAAATTTAGTGTCCATGAATATATATAAGGGATGAGTCCTAAATTTGTGCACATCTAGTGTTAGAGAAAGCTAAGGAATTTTTTAAAAACTAAAAGGAGTTCAATGTTTTAGAAAAAAGATGAGTTGTTAAAATTCAATGCAAACTATCTATAGCGATGTATATATATTTCCAATGCAATTAAATTTGTTTTGTATAACCCTTTGTATTTCCATACTTCTTAAAGCAATCAAACCAACTATCAAGCTTGTACTCCCTTCCCCTTCTCCATTCCTTCTTTTTTGAAACATGAACAATTTTACCCATGGGAAAATTACCATCAAGGAAGAAATCAAATTTTTGCATTGTATTGGGGCCTTCTCATTTCTAGTTAAGTGGGCTCAGTTTTAGCAAAAAAAAAAAAAATTAATACTAATCATAACCATATGACCAAGAATAAGTGATATGTGGTGAAACATGTGTAACCAAAGGTGGGTCAAGAAACTGAAATTGTTGGTACTTGACTACACACTTAAGCTAATCTCTCCCATGAATTCTCTATTACATATATTCAATCCAAGTTCTTGTATTAGCCACAAGTTTGAACCAACATGATTTGTGATTCGACACTTGATATGCGAGTTGAGAGTGCATTTGTCCACCTAGGATCAAGACAAACTTTGTCAAGCTAGCCAGCAACATTTGTCCATATACATGAGTGTTATTTCAACACGAACAAGCAGTGTTGAATTAGACAATCAAATAAAAATTGGTGTCTATATATACATGTCCAAGCATCTCTCTAGTTTCCCTCTCTCTAGTGTTATTTAGTGGGAATAAGAAAAGTTGGGAGTAAATTACCAAGTTATAAATATTATTAATAGAGTTAATTGAAGGCCGATAAGTTGGAACATCCAAATGTAAATGGACAAATAATTGAGGGTAATTAATTTGACATATATATGACTTTATACAATTGTTTAAGGGTGATTATGAAAAAAATATTTTTTGGTTTAGTAGTCTTTTAGAAGTAGGATAGGATAAATATAGATATAGATAGATAGAGATATTTATATTTATATTTATGAATTTAATTTGAAATTAATATTAGAGAAAAATTAAATAGAAGAATATGAAAGGGTAGGATATGAGAGATATTAGTTCTTTCACAAAGGTTATTTAGGTCAATCAAAAAAATTTCACTTTTATGTACATTTTATAGTAGTATAGATATAAATTTTTCTTTTCTCTCCACAATCATAGATCATGCAAGAATTGTCTTCAAACACCACAGAGTACTCATGCTCTACAAGTTGACCAATACTCAACAAATTTTGTTCTAAATTCGGTACTAACAAGACATCTTGAATGTATCTTATCCTTTTCTTTATTTTAATGAAAATGGTTCCCTTACCTTTGACTTAAATCATGATACCTTTTTTCGTCATTACTTAAGAAGTGATATCCATGTTCACAAAAATATTACCATCATCAATCATGTGGTTACTACAACCACTATCAATATACTACACATCTTTCATTTGCTTGACAAACATAGAATTTGTTTTCACTACTTTCTTGCTTTTCAAAAAAATTAGCTTGTTAATTATTCTTGAACCAACAATTTTTTTGCAAATGACTAAACTATTTGCAATTAAAATATTGAAGTCTTCAACGAAACCAACTATTTTTATCAACATGCCTTGATCTTTTGTGAATCTCATATTTCTGTTGAGTGTATTCTTTATTTGATTTTCTTTCAAAATTTTGTCTACCTCTTCCTCATCTTTTTCCAAGCATTCATCTTCTAAATGATTCACTTTTAAATTGATTGGAACTCGACGATTGATGACTTTTGGAGTCAAAATTAAGTTTGGATTAAAAAACACTCTCAACAAATTCATGAATTTGCCCAAATGTTTTAATGGAACCCAATAAATCTTGAACACCCAAAGAAAAAATAATTTTGGTTTCTTTAATGACAAAAACAATAGAATAATGTTTTTCTGGTAAACTATTCAAAATTTTCTTAACAATTATTGAGTCTAAAATATAATTTTCATAAGTTTTCCTTTGATTTACAACCTCCATAAGTCTAGAAAAGTAATCATTTAAAGATTCATTCTCTTTTATTCTATTTTTCTCAAAATCTATTTTTTAAAGATTGTAGTTTCAGGGCTTTTACCTTCGTAATACCACAATACTCATATTGTAAAGTATTCCAAGCTACATTTGACTTTGTTACATTGATAATCCTTGAAAAAATGATATCCGTTACTCCTTGTTGATTCAAATGAACAACTTTTGCATCTTTCTTCTTAGTTTCCTTTAATTGATTCCTTTGAGCAGTTGTCATCTCAGCTATCATCTCTTTGGTTGGATTTTCATATCTAATTTCAATAAAATCCCAAAGATTATAAGAGAGAAATATAATTTTCATCTCCACACACCAATAATAATAATTTTGATCATCAAAAACAAGAAAATGCGGTTGTCGTGCACCGGTAGAATTCTACTTGCCATTTCAATCTTTTTTACTAGGACTTTGTTCATTTAATGAGAAGTTTCACACTCAACTAGTTAGTGCCGCACTTGATATAATACAACTTATGTTGGCCATAATTTCAATCTTTATATTTGTAATATAGAAAAATGAAGACAATGCAAACTAGGCTATAAGAATAATTTTTTCATACCTGTATTTAATAATTTTCAGCATACATATAGATGGTAAGATATATGTTGACCTCACGTCACAATAATTCTCAAAATTCAACCATTTGTCTATTTAAGTCAGCTAGATACACTTAACAATTAAATATTATCTTGTATATTATTTTTAACAGCATGCTACTGTTATCGTGTCATATATATATATTTAAGCTCGAATTAAACACAAGATTTGTCCATTTTATCCCAAGAAAATATTTCATTTAAAAAAAAAAATGGGCTTGCTATTTTTTTTAATAAAAGAGAACCGCAAGACTCGTGACTACATCACTAACTTTGTGTCGTGTGCAAACAAAATTCTCTTTTGTGAGTCAAACTTTAAACCTCAAGATACTAATCTCTCATGCCTTTCCATCCCTTTCATCGCAACTTTACCTGACAGATTTTTCATTATTTTGTTCAAAACATGTGCATTTTTGAGTGTTAATAATCTTCAATCCGAATTCCCTTTTTTCTTTTCAAATTTATTTTTCGTTAGTAATCGATTTCCCTTCGCTTTGGTTTTGTACTGGAACATTTGGACTAGACCAGACTCGGTAAACCGGCATAGATCTATTGGAATAGAGTCAAAGACAAGTTGCTGCCAAGTGATCAAAGGTTTTCCCATTTTTGTTTTTTTTTTGGTTAAGGTTAATAACACTTTTGATTATTAAAATATGCATTTTTTGTTAGGTTAGTCTCATTATATTAATTTTGTCGATAAAATATTTAATTCATGTTACTTTAGTCTATATTAGATAATCCGTCAAATTTTTTGACGGAAGTGACCACGTGCCATTTATTTAGATGGTATCACGTGCCCAATACGTGATCATTCTATCAAAAAATTAATGATCCGTCTATGTAGAGATCAAAATGACACAAATTGAATATTTTAAGGATTAAATTGACACAATTGATACAATGAGGATTAAACTAATAAACAATACATACTTTAGGGACCAAAAGTACTATCAATCCTTTTGTTATGAATCTAAAATTGTTGAAGAAAAAGTCTCCTTTGATCCTTTTTTTTTTTTTACCTTGATCAAGAATCCCACAAATATTTTATGCGTGACGTTGTCCAAAAGCAGTGGCAAAAGGTTAAGAATCCATAATACAATAAAAAAAAAATAAAAACAAATTATAGTTTTCCCCTACGTAGTGTTATCCCTTTTGCCCTTCACCCTCCATACTTTATTGAATACATGCAGATTAGAATTTGAACAATTTATAGTCATTTTTTGCTATAAAAGATTGGGTTCCTTGAATTTGAATCACCTGAACAAAAACAAAATTGAATTTGAATCGAAGTTGTCATAATTTGTTCTCTCCAAGAAGACGGTGGTTAGAATAGTGTGAGGATGGTGATCTAAATCATAATTGTAACAATTGCATATTAGCCTAGAACGACATAAGCATTGTGCACTTGTATTTCAACGACATAAACACATGCACTAAGACAATAAAATAGAAGTTTATGCGGGAAAAAAAAAATCAAAGTATTGATTAAGTTTTGCTACCCAAACATAATTTTAAAATGAAAACCCTATTTTAAATTTTTTCACTTACCCAAAATAATTTTTATAAGAAGTTTCGAGAAGAAAAAAAGGCTGATCTATGAGCCTCCTTTCATTCCAAGCTTGGGGGATAGTTTTCTATATTATAAAATTTGTGATTTAAGTCTAATGCTATGCATTTATCTGTATGATAAATGATAATGTTTGTATTAAAATTGTTTGACATTGCTTATATATATCTGGTATTCACTTGGAACCATGTGTATCTAACATTCGTACAGTTATGGTTCCGGGTGGTTGGATTAATAAGAATAGTTCATATGGGATTGATGCATAGGCCGCAAGGAAGGGAATGCATTTGCTGAACCAGTATCACGTCTGTTGGAATTCCCGGAGCAAAGAAAAAGTCATTTCAATCACAGAACGTGTGGTGCGAGTTGGCCATCCATCATGCCTCCCACCCAATAGAATTAAAAGATGCAAGCCCCTATGTTCAATCGAGTTCCGCTCTCTATTTCTATTGTTTTGGTTATATATATATATATACACACACTAGTTAGTGCACACATGGATTGCACGTGGACCAACATATATACTTGATCACGTGAAGAGTGGAATATGTCTATTAATGTCATGGATCACTTTTTTCCAAAATCTATGTCCTCAATAAACCACGATATTTGATCAATCAAAATTTGAATTCTATAATAATATCTCAAAATTGATTGATTGAAGTAACTACATTATTCAAAGCAAATCAATATCAATATTTTTCAGTTCTCTACGACCATTATTGTTTGTCCACACCATTTTTTGTTGTTGATATTTTGATGCCATCTATCTGACCGCTCTTTAGGAAACAATACAAGATATTGTAAAAGATCGTAACACTCAAAAGGAATGCCTCGCTCTCATGTTCGCAGCACAGAAGATGCGACATCACCTAATTGGTAACACCATATACCTAGTGTCAAGAGTATAACTAAAAGTAACATAGACTATATTGTTTCAAATTATACATTTTTTGTCAATTTAATTCTCACTCTTTTAATTGTCAATTTGATCTTTCAACTTTTTAATTTGTGTCACTTTGGTCCAATCAAAAGCAATTGAAATTTACTAACAGAGATCGTCACATGCATCTCATGTAATCACATTTGAGGTGCATTCTTTGGAAACTTTGGGGACTAAAGTGACATAGATTATAAACCCGAAGGACCATAAAGATACAAGTTACAAATTTGAGAGACCAAAGTGACCTCTTAAGTGTGGTCACGTGAAAATCTCTATTAATCAATTTAAACTGTCTTTTTCGACTAGACTAAAGTGACACAAATTAAGAAATTGAAGGACCCACAATTCGAAGATTGGGGGACCAAACTAACATAAAGAGCATACTTGAGGAACTATTAATATATTTTGGCCTATGATGAAAAGCTTAAATTTTTACTACACTAATGTATCATTGTTGTTATATTAGTCCATTTTTAACATGATGTATGACATATTAACATATGTGATAGAAGATAATATTATTAAAACTTATATTGTGTTTAAGTAGTACTGTTTCCCTATTATTTGAAATATTACAAGATAATGTAATTGTTATCTTCGTTTAACTAAGTAACTATATGAAAGTGTTTTGACATTTATAATCTCACAAGATCAAACCTTAACTTTTATTCTTCAAGTCACTCCAAACAAAAGAATTTCTGGTAACCACAATCAAATCTACTTTCCATTTTTTTTAAGTTTCTTCCCCATTTACATTACACAGTAACTCACAAAAGATTAGAAATTGACCAAATTGTAAAAGAATAAGGCCAAAGATTTTTGTTAATTTTTGTGTTATTTTTGTTATGTCAAGCATTTTCTGTCTAGTTATTGCAATAAATCATTAATTGGGCTGCATTAATTGGATTGATAAAAATTGTGTTGAAATAAGAATGACAAAATTTGAAAAGTATAGGTACTGTAAGTGAAAATTGATGCAATTCAAAGAGGAAAGTCTAACAATCTTTTTTCTTACTGTCAAGAGCTCATGATATTTTCAGAGATAGCCTCAAAAGCTAAAAACACATCACTTTTCTGCCCAAGTAGATGTAAACTTCAGTAAGATTAGAGTTGATTCTGTAATCTATTTCAAGAGAGTGCTACTAGAGTACCCCAGGCTAGAGGATATTAGTCATTAATATAAACTTTAAGTGAATGAGAAAAAATGACTCATAATTAGAGCCTAGACATGAAATTTTTAATTAATAACAAAAAATTTCCTAACTACATACCTTTTAAATTCACGATTATATAAAAAAAAGCCTAAATGGAACATGATTACCCATAAACTAACAAAACTAAAAGGAAAGATAAATAAGATGTTTCGGAAACTGACAGAAAAGTAAGACACTGTACAATATAATTGTTGATTAAGTGACATATCAAAAACATTCAAATTAAACTACATTTAAGGCAATAAGGTAACAATACTGATAAACTATATTCAATTAATGGGTTCGTGCTGCTTAATCTGTTTAAGCTTGTTTACAACAATCAATGGGTAACTCACGGACTCAAAAACCATAGCATATCATTGTCGTGTTATAACAAATTCATCTTTAGACTGGTATGTCCACATTGTCATATATAAGAAAACTTAGCACATTGTAGATATTACTTTCTACATTTGAAATGTGAAAATTGACATGAGTTGGAGATAATAGACTTGAAACTTGATTTCTTCAACAAAGGTTCCCTACCACCAATGAAGAGGAAATAAAACCGTTGCATATATAAGAAAGAAAAATAACACAACCAACCATATCAGTCTAATTAACTTGGCAATGGTGATACTTTGCATGATGTTGGAAGGGAAAAAAAAATGCTCAAGTAAAGCAATGAACAATGTCTTTAAAAATAGATGGATAAAAAAATTTAACTTACAATGTGGTGAGAACATAGGGGAATCAATATGGAGATCAATTAATGGCAATGCTGCTGATCTAATCGAGGGGGCATTATGATTGCATTACACCTTTTAGATGCATATCATCCTCCAGAAGTATTTTTTTTTTGTTCGGGGAGTTCGTCTATGTCATATCATATTCCAAATATCTTGATAAATAGTTTCACTAATGTGTTCGTTCTTTCTTTCTCCTCTACGAAAAACTTCAGGTGGATAGCTAACCACCCAATGAAGATTGCCTACATCTCATAGCATAATTCATCCCACTTTTTAGGAAGCCTAACACCGACATACCACTCTATCAACTTTATTCATAGAAGTCGTATAAACATCATGGAATTGAACAGCCTTAGCTTTATGATTACTTAATAATATAGCTTTGACAAAATTTTAAGCTGTAAGGCTTCTTCCCAGACTCCTTTGTGCTAATGTCCCAACCATCCAAAACTTCTTGGGTATATATATAAAGAATTTATTAAACATATATCACTGGACTACGATCTTGTGAGGAGTATTGTATCAAAAGATATTAGATCACAACTCGGTGCCGAAGATTTGATGGTTTTCAATAAGGAGAAATTGTATTGAAAATATTACTTACAGTCAAATTCAAACTTGTTACTAAACAAAACTCAGCAACTGCATTGTTGGTTTTGCAATACTAATAGACACGGTGTATTTGTGCACGAGATTTTCCATCAAAGATCACTTCTGTCGCTATCAGTTATGATATTAAAATAAAAATCTAAGACATATTTTGCACAAAATACTTACAAGAAAATCAATAGAAGAGCAATATTATACCAAGAACACACCGATGGTTCCGAAATAGATAGACACACAAAGTGTTTGCTTCCAAGAGAGAGAGAGAAGTGTGATGAAAGGCCTAGAGTCGTTCACATTCCAATTGGGAGCCTAGAATTTCTAAGATTCCAATTGATAACTGTTATTGTAAACCCCCGCATGTTTAAACTATCAACAATCATCCAACTAGCTTCATTTTGCATTTAACATCTCCATTTACATCCTAAATCAAAATATAAGAATAATAAGTATATTTAGGCTTCAAACAAGTATAGAAAAACCAAGCAGTCCGGCAGACTATCTTTCACCAATTTGATTATAACTCTTTGTTGGAAAGTCTAAGTTGTGCACCGTTATTTTTGTTAGAACTTTAACTCGTATATCTTTCCAACTATATAGGTCACACATACTAGAACTACCTGAGTCAAATCAGTTTATTCTCCGAAGTTGATAAAAAAATCTACATTGTGGTGTTCCTTGTATAGTAAAGTGTTGTGTTTCCTTCTTAGACTTTGAAGGTGTAAACCCCCACATGTTTATCTTAACATAGTAATGTACTTGTTTAGTGATTTTTATATATGTAATGATGTAAGAATAAACCATATATATAGAAACCGTAAGAATAAATACTAGAGAGGAAGAAAATAATAATTTTAATGTTTTGAGTGTAAATTTATTTTAGTTTTGAAATAAATCATAAAAATAAATATTTTTAGATTAAAATAACATTAAAAATAAATCCAGAACGTCAAAAAATCTTAAGGTAGTCATATGGATCAAATTGGAGATTCTTAGTGGCAAAACTGTAATTTTTGAGAAAACAAAAACATATTGTTTAAAACACTGATTTCAGCCCCTTTACCCTCATTTCTTTCACTCCACTCTCACCCCACACCTCTTGGAACCCTAGGAGGAGGTAAAAGAAAAGAAGGAAAAGAGAAAGGAGGTCTAAAAGGCTTGGACTTTCACTTGGAATTCTTGATTCTATGTAGGAATTTCTTCTCATTCTCCTACATTGAGGCTAGGATTTATATCTATGTATATTTTGCTTCTAAATCTTAGATATATGTTATGAAATCATTGTTTCTTGATACTCTTACAAATATTATCATGTTTTGAATGAAGTTATGGTTTGATAGCCATGAAATTCTTGAAATCTCAAAAATCCTTGTTTCTTTTAAAAAATAGAGATTTTTCTTCTTGATATTCCTTAATTCTTGATTTCAAAACTCTAGTGCTTTATTTGAATAATAAAAATATATGTTTGATGATCTCTTACATATTTTTCTTAAATTGTTCTATTGGAATCATATGGAAGAAAATTGGAGATTTTTGAGATTTAATGTGATTTAAGAAATACCTATGGAATTTGGGAGTTTTAAAAATTATAAACTTTTATTAAGAAATTGTTGGTGATTGTATCTCATAGAGGTGTTTGAATGACCATGAGTGGCCATTAACCGGTTATCGTAGAGTGGGTAGATGTGTGTGGTTCTTACTCCGTGTGGGTTTGAACTTTTCCTACCACTCGTACTAGGATTGGTGCCTTGCGAGGACCAAACTATTATTAGCTCACGGGTGTTGTGTTAGAGGATTAGTATACTATGTCTGAGTCGGATTCGTTATTACTTGTGCATTGGTATGAGACAATGCATCAGTAGCTGCCCTTCCCAAAGTTTGAAATCCTTGCGAGGATTTGTGTGTGTGTGGACCAGGATATTCTCGATGGGTTTATTCATGCGATTATCTTACATCAGACTTGAGATACATTGTGGTTATTGTTTATTGCGTTATCTTTTGAATATAATTATCTTGGAAATTGTTGTGGGAATAATTACTCTTTAGAATGGTTATTTATGGTGGGATTGACTTTACTCTTGCACTTAATAATTACTCTTTGGAATAACTATTTATGGTGGGATTGACTTACTCTTCCACTTAATTATTGTTAATGTATAAACTTGAGATATTTGAAAATGTCATGTTTTCTTTCAAAATTTACGTATGCTATTTGTGAAATGAGACCGACCATTTTTTTTTACGTTTATCAAACCTTGTTAGAGTTTAGGGGGATTTTCCTATAGAGCTTAGTGCTCACCCCCTACCAATAATATTTTTTTTTTAGATTTCGTGCTAGAGGAAGATCCCGGCGTTGACGAGCCGAGAAATTGGGAGGTTCCACTAGAGGGGAACCTAGAACCCAAGGTGGATATCTAGAGCTATAGTTTATTTTTGTGCTAGACTTGAAAATTCATTTACGATCATGTATAGTCTAGTATTTTATTTATTCTGCTGTTAACTTTGAGTATAATTCTTTTGGAGCGTAAGTGTCATAGCTTGATCTATTCTTTTGGGATAATATTGTGGATATTATATGTGGTGAATGAAATTTTATTATTTGATGGGTAAATGGATCCGGTGTGGTCAATGTAGTATAATTGCACATGTTGTGTTTTGGGTAGAGCTCCCCGTACAAAAGAAACTCTGTCCGAATTTTGTTAAATTAATGATGTTCTTTAATGATGGGTTTATTTAGTTGCTCTCATGACATGAATATTTTTAAATGGTAATGCCATCCAAGGTGATTTTTGGGGTGTTACAAGTTTGGTATCAGAGCGTAGACTTTAGGTCTTACATGTGAACTGTAGGTTATGGATCACCGCCAGGGAAATAGGACTAGGTTGAATAATCTTGTTAGATGAAATTTTATCTAAACTTTATGCTTTAGACTAAAGCGATACTTAGGAAGTCTTGTACATCAAGCAACTAAATTATGAATTGATGTGTAGGATGGACGGAGGACGTGGACGTGGGCGTGGTCGGGGAGGACAAGAAAATCCACCACCCTCACCTCTCGATGCCATAAGTGACATATATCAATGTTTGAGAGAACTCACCACTTTGGTACAAAACCAAAATGAAAACAACAACCATAATGGTGGAGCACACCCCCTAGCATAACTGCCAGGCAATGGGGACGACAACCGGAGGATGGTAACTCTTCGGGAATTTCTGAGGCAACAACCGCCTACCTTCCAAGGGATCCTTTGGATGCGGATAGATGGATCCACTGGGTGAAAAAGATTTGTGACGGCATGGGAGTTACCGAAGACTTGAGGGTTAACTTAGCTACCTATTTGTTCGAGAGGGAGGCCGACCATTGGTGGGATTCAGTAAAAAGACGAAGGAACACAAATGCACTTACTTAGGAGGAGTTCGATCAAGTCTTCCAAGACAAATATTTTCCTGAGTCAGTTAGAGACAAGATGAGTGTCGATTTCCTCGCTCTTCGACAGGGTAGTTTGACGGTGGGGGAGTATGAGAGAAAGTTTGAGGAATTGTCCTAATATGCCATAGAATTCATATCCACAAAGGCCAGGAGGGCCAAACGTTTTGAGCAGGGCTTGAGGCCGGCCATTAGAGAGAAGCTTGTGGCTCTTAGGATCCGTAACTATGGAGATCTTGTGGATAGGGCTATGTTGGTGGAGAGAGACATGGAAGATAATCAGCGACGATAGAACCTTATGAGGGGAGGTCCGATCAGGAGCGGTGCTAGTAGCAGTAAAGCACAGAAAGCGACACCCTACCATCGCCCAGATCAGGCAGTTGGACAGAGACCACCGACAACTCGAGGAATGAGAGGAGTACCAGAGAGAGTAGGCACCGACCCACATCGATGTTTTGCATGTGGAGGTGTTGGACACTACAAAGATAGTTGCCCATTGCTTTCAATCAAAACCAACCAAGCAACCGGGTGTGTGAATGCAAACAAGCCACCGATACATAGGCCACAATCGCAGAGGCAGGTAGGAGCTATAGCACCTAGCGGCGCTCATCAAGGAAGAGTGTTTGCTATGACTCAACCGGAGGAGGATGCCTCCAATGCCGTAGTGGAAGGTATCGTTCTTTTTACAATTCTTGGGCCCGAATTTTATTTGATCCAGGTGCGACTCATTCATTTATACGTACTACATATGCTATTAAATTGGGATTGGGCTTCGAGAAGCTAGAACATGCGTTGTGTATTGATATTCCTACGGGTGAACAATTGGATACTAGTCAGGTGTGTAGGAGTTGTGTGCTTCGAATTGGGGATCACAAATTAATTGTAGATTTGGTTGCCTTAGACATGAAGGGGTATGACGTGATCTTTGGAATGAATTTGTTATTCACATTCCGGGTGGTAATAGATTATTTTCGTAAACGAATTTCTTTTCAACTACCGGGAAGGGTAATATTCAGTTTCATGAATGACCGAAAGTTCTCCCATCTATTTCCTACTACAGGTAGTAGATTCTTAAAAGCGAAGGCGGGGAGTCATTTGAGTTTCTTAGCTAGCTTGATGGGAGATGATCGGGATAAATTCCATGCAGATGTGGTGTTGATAGTATCAAATTTTCTGGATGTCTTCCCAGATGAACTACCCAGGCTACCCCCACACAGGGAGATTGAATTCAAGATAGATCTCTACCCTGGAACCGAACCTATATTCATTGCTCCCTATCGGATGGCACCGTTAGAGTTAAAGGAGCTAAGGAAGCAGCTAGATCATCTGTTGACCATTGGGTTTATCCATTTGAGCACTTTACCTTGGGAAGCCCCAGTACTATTTTGTGAAGAAGCATGATGAGACACTTCGGTTGTGCACGGATTATTGAAGATTGAATCGAGTAACAGTGAAGAACAAATTCCCTTTGCCACAAATCGACGACATATTTGATCAATTGAGGGGTTCTAAGTATTATTCTAAGATTGATCTTCGCACAGGGTATTATCAATTGCGGATCAAGGAGGAAGATATTCCTAAGACTACTTTTTGTACTCGGTATGGTCATTTTGAGTATAGGGTGATGCCATTTGGATTAACTAATGCTCCAACAGCCTTCATGGATTTAATATACAGGGTATTTTGGTCGTATCTAGATCAGTTTATCATCGTGTTTATTGATGACATACTAATCTATTCCCGGACTCACGAGGAATATGGACGCCATCTCTCTATTGTGCTACAAACATTGAGAGAACATAAGTTATATGCGAAGAAGAGTAAGTGTGAGTTTTGGATGAAGGAAGTGCAATTCCTTGGCCATGTTGTGTCGGAACAAGGGGTAGCAGTTGACCCCGTAAAGATTGAGGCAGTGATAAAGTGGGAACTACCAAAGAATGTGACCGAAATACTTAATTTTCTGGGCTTAGCAGGCTACTACCGGAGGTTTGTGGAAGGGTTCTCAAAGTTAGCAATGCCGATGACACGTCTCCCAAAGAAGGGAGAAAAATTATTATGGACTCAAGAGTGTGGACTAACTTTTCGCACCTTGAAGGAGAAGTTGACAACTGCTCCTGTCCTCATTATTCCGAGTAGTGGGGAAGGATACGATGTGTATACCAATGCTTCGTTATGAGGCTTGGGGTGTATGTTAATGCAAGGAGGAAAGGTGGTTGCCTACGGCTCTAGGCAACTCAAAGTTCATGAGTAGAATTATCCCACCATGACTTAGAGCTTGCCGCTGTGGTTTTTGCTCTAAAATTGTGGAGGTGTTATTTGTATGGAGAGAAATTCCAAGTGTTCTCTGATCATAAGAGCCTCAAGTATATCTTCACACATAAATACTTAAATCTCCAGCAAAGAAGGTGGATTGAGTACCTAGAAGGCTACGATTTCACACTCAACTACCATCCGGGGAAGGCGAATGTAGTAGCCGATGCACTTAGTAGGAAGTCTCGGGGTGAACTCAATGTTTCCATAGGTGAATGGAAGTTGAAGGATGCCCTTGGAGATTATGATCTATGGGTTGGAGAAGATGGATCCCGACCATGCTTGTTCAACCTCGTGGCTCAACCTACTTTCCAACGTAGGGTTGTGGAATTGTAATGCTTGGATCCTGAATTAGCTTTGATTCGACCTAAATTGGAGATTGGAGAAACTATGGAGGGATGGTCTTTGAGAAATGGAGAATTGAGATATGGGGAGAAGTTATGTGTTCCCGATAATTCACCCCTAAAGGAGGAGATACTTGGAGAGTGTCATTGCTCTAAGTTTGCTATCCACCCCGGTAGCATAAAAATGTATAGGGACATGAAGCGCCAATATTGGTGGAAGGGAATGAAGAAGGATGTGGCAAGGTTCATAGCACGATGTGTAGTGTGCCAGCAGGTGAAGATCGAACATCAAAAGCCAGGAGGATTACTATAGTCTTTGCCTATCCCAGAGTGGAAGTGAGATCACATCACCATGGATTTCGTATCGGGTTTACCACGAACATCGCACGGGCATAATGCAGTATGAGTTATTGTGGATAGACTCACCAAGTCTGCTCATTTTTTTGGGTATGAAGACCACGGACACATTTGAGACTTTGAGCCAGCTGTATATCCGTGAGATTGTGTGATTGCATGGAGTTCCGCTTTCTATCGTGTCGGATCGTGATTCTCGGCTTGTGGCACAGTTCTGGCAAAGTCTACAATAAGCCATGGGGACAGAGTTACATTTCAGCACAGCTTTTCATCCCCAAATAGATGGCCAATTCGAGAGGGTGATACAGATTGTGGAAGACATGTTACGTGCTTACATGTTGGACTTCAAAGGAAGCTGGAGTGATCACTTGCCATTGGTGGAGTTTGCATATAACAACAGCTATCAGGCAAGCATTGGGATGGCACCGTATGAAGCATTGTATGGAAGACCATGTAGATCCCCGATGTGTTGGTTGGAAGCCGACGAGACTAGTTTGTTTGGACCAGAGATTGTTCGAGAAACTACCGAGAAAATTCAACTCATTCGAGAAAGGTTACGCACGACACAAAGTCGACAGAAAAGCTATTCGGATCAAATACGAAGACCCTTGGAATTCAAAGTGGGAGACTACGCGTTCCTCAAAGTGTCACCCAAGAAAGGAGTATTTAGATTCGGCAAGAAGGGAAAGTTAGCGCCAAGATATACCGGGCCATTTGAAGTGATTAAAGTTGTGGGCAAAGCGGCGTATCAGTTGCGGTTACCAGCTCAGTTGTCTGGGGTACATGGCGAGTTCCACGTGTCGATGTTGAGAAAGTGTCAATCGGATGCAAAGGCGGTCGTAGACTTGGAAGATATTGAAATTCAAGATGAAGCAACCTATGAAGAACAACAGGTGAAGATTCTCGACGCCAAAGAGAAGGTGCTCCGCAACAAAGTTATCCGACTAGTGAAGGTTTTGTGGCAACACCATGGAGTGGAAGAAGCTACTTGGGAATCGAAGCTAGAAATACGAGAGAAGTACCCGCACTTATTCGCTACATGAGGTAAGTTTCGAGGACGAAACTTTCTTTAAGGGGGGTGAATTGTAAACCCCCACATGTTTAAACTATTAACAATCATCCAACTAGCTTCATTTTGCATTCAACGTCTTCATTTACATCATAAATCAAAATATAAGAATAATAAGTATATTTAGGCTCTAAACAAGTATAAAAGAACCAAGCAGTCCGACAGACTACCTTTCACCAATTTGATCATAACTCTTTGTTGGAAAGTCCAAATTGTGCACCGTTATTGTTTTTAGAACCCTAACTCATATATCTTTCCAACCATATAGGTCACACATATTAGAACTACCTGAGTCAAATCAATTTATTCTCCGAAGTTGATAAAAAAATCTGCATTGTAGTGTTCCTTGGATAGTAAGGTGTTGTGTTTTCTTCTTAGGCTTTGAAGGTGTAAACCCCCAAATGTTTGTCTTAATATAATAATGTACTTGTTTAGTGATTTTTATATATGTAATGATATAAGAATAAACCATATATATAGAAACCGTAAGAATAAATACTAGGGAGGAAGAAAACAATAATTTTAATGTTTCGAGTGTAAATTTTTTTTATTTTTGAAATAAATCATAAAAATAAATATTTTTAGGTTAAAATAACATTAAAAATAAATCCGGAACGTCGGAAAATCTTAGGGTAGTCATATGGATCAAATTGAAGATTTTTAGTGGTAAAACTGTAATTTTTGAGAAAACAAAAATAGATTGTGAACAGTATTTTTCGGGGTTGGCTGTGTTTAAAACACTGATTTCAGCCCCTTTACCCTCATTTCTTTCACTCCACTTTCACCCCACACCTCTTGGAACCCTAGGAGAAGGAAAGGAGAAATGAGGTCTATAAGGTTTAGACTTTCACTTGAAATTCTTGATTCTATGTAAGAATTTTTTCTCATTCTCCTACATTGAGGCTAGGGTTTATATCTATGTATATTTTGCTTCTAAATCTTAGATATATGTTATGAAATTATTATTTCTTAATACTCTTGCAAATATTATCATGTTTGGAATGAAGTTATGGTATGATAGCCATGAAATTCTTGAAATCTCAAAAACCCTTGTTTCTTTTAAGAAATAGAGATTTTTCTTCTTGATATTCCTTAATTCTTGATTTCAAAACTCTAGTGCTTTGTTTGAACAATAAAAATATATGTTTGATGATCTCTTACATATTTTTCTTAAATTGTTCTATTGGAATCATATGGAAGAAAATTGGAGATTTTTGAGATTTAATGTGATTTGAGAAATACCTATAGAATTTGGAGGTTTTGAAAATTATCAACTTTTTTTGAGAAATTGTTAGTGATTGTATCTCATAGATGTGTTTGAATGATTATGGGTGGCCGTTGACCGGGTATCGTAGAATGGGTAGATGTGTGTGGTTCTTACTCCGTGTGGGTTTGAACTTTTCCTACCACTCGTACTGGGATTGGTGCCTTGCGAGGACCAAACCATTATTAGCTCACGGGTGCCGTGTCAGAAGATTAGTATACTATGCCTGGGTCAGATTCGTTATTGCCGGTGCATTGGTATGAGACAATGCATCAGTAGGCGCCCTTCCCAAAGTTTGATATCTTTGTGAGGATTTCTGTGTGTGTGGGCTAGGATATTATCGATGGATTTATTCATGCGATTATCTTACATCAGACTTGAGATACATTGTTGTCATTGTTTATTGCGTTATCTTTTGGATATAATTATCTTGGAAATTGTTGTGGGAATAATTACTCTTTTGAATGGTTATTTATGGTGGGATTGACTTTACTCTTGTACTTAATAATTACTCTTTGGAATGGTTATTTATGGTGGGATTGACTTACTCTTCCACTTAATTATTGTTAATGTATAAACTTGAGATATTTGAAAATGTCATATTTTCTTTCAAAATTTACGTATGGTATTTGTGAAATGAGACCGACCATTTTTTTTTTACGTTTTTCAAACTTTGTTAGAGTTTTGGAGGATTTTCCTATAGAGCTTAGTGCTCACCCCCTACCAATAATGTTTTCTTTTCAAATTTCGTGCTAGAGGAAGATCCCGGTGTTGATGAGCCAAAAAATTGGGAGGTTCCACTAGAGGGGAACCTAGATCCTAAGGTGGACATCTAGAGCTATAGTTTATTTTTGTGCTAGACTAGGGAATTCATTTACGATCATGTATATTCTAGTATTTTGTTTATTTCGCTGTTAACTTTGAGTATAATTCTTTTGGAACGTAAGTGTCATAGCTTGGCCTATTCTTTTGGGATAATATTGTGGATATTATATGTGGTGAATGAAAGTTTATTATTTGATGGGTAAATGGACCCGGTGTGGTTAATGTAGTATAATTGCACAGGTTGTGTTTTGGGTATAGCTCCCCGTACAAAGGAGACTCTGTCCGAATTTTGTTAAATTAATGATGTTCTTTAATGATGAATTTATTTAGTTGCTCTCATGACTGAAATGTTTTTAAATGGTAATGTCATCCAGGGTGATTTTTGGGGCGGCTATAGTTGGAATTGAACTTCAAAAAGTAACTCCTAGAATGTGTAGAGCCACAAAGAATAAGGGAGGGAAACAATAAGGTGCAATAGAGAGTTTTCAATGCGCCAATTAACTTTTCTAAAATCTTCAATAGCTTGCATACCTTAACCTTCACCATTAACAATTTTATAATAATTTAGAAAAGATATTGTTGGCATTAATTGTTTTATCAAGGTTATTATAGTTAATCAAAAGTTTTTCACTTTTGTTGACATTTTAAAGTAGTATAAATAAATATAGATATAGATAGATATATATTAGTATTATCTATATTATAAATTGGATGTATATTTAATATTTATTTTTTGAAGTATAGATAGATGTATAGATATAGATATAGATATTCATATATATTATTTATTTGGAAAGAAAAATGAAGGGATATTTGGATATTTAATTGGTATTGGGTAATTAAATGCATAATGATATAATTGTCATTAATCATTTTTATAGGAATATTATGGTCAAACAATTTTTTTTTTTACTTTTGTTGACATATTATAGTCGTATAGATATAAATATAAAAAAAATAAGTGTGTGCATCACATGATGACATGACATGAAACATCCAAGAAGCTGGTGGTCAATAACCCAATGCATTGTCACCCTTGGGTCTAGTCAATCTCTGTTGATGTTTAGAAATAAATAATTAATTAAATAGAAAGTTTACCAAATTAAATCAGCTATTATAATTTCCTAATATGGAAGGGTGGTGTTAACAAAAAAAAATGTAAAAGAAAAAATGAATTGACATGACATCAATTTTGAATTTCTAGCAAATTATGCATGAATTGGCATAAATGTACACACATGCTAAGAGTATCAAACGCAACTTACTAATTTTCATATTAAGTTAAAGGGATTTGGAACCTCCCGATTTTACATTTTATTTATACATTCTGATTAAGTGTAATTGTCTATCATAAAATTCTCTAGGTTCCACTAGTGTGACCAATGGAAGCTTATTAGCAAGGGCGGAATCAGGATTTTTATTTATCCTGGGCTAAGTTAAGCATTCATACGACTAACAAAATACAAATGTAAACTCATAAATATATATTCAATAATACAAATGTAAACTCACAAACACTAATTAATGAAATTGGACTCTACGATTCTTCCTAGAACAAAAGACATCTATTATTGAATCTGTATCAATTGCTTTCGTTATTTCTCTTTTAATGTAGACAACTAATGAATCAGTCAAATACTTATCTTCCATCTTGTTACGAAGAGTACTTTTGACATATTTCATGGCTGAAAACGCATTTTTTGAAGTTGCCGTAGAAATGGGAAGGGTTAAAATAAGACGAATCAACCTATCAATCAAATTGTAGAACTTTACCTTATTTGTTTGTACTAAACCACGACATAATTCTGAAATTTTAGACATACTTTGAAACCTCTCATAGCGAACCACATCAAATTGATAATAATCCAGTTGATATTTCAAATGATGCATGTCTTGTCTATCAAAATCAGCTGCATAAAACTTCTCAGCAAGTAAACAAATGCGATCAGGATTGAAAGATTTAAAGTTGTCCCGAGGATCTAAAACATAGTTGAGCATAAGCAATTTCATTGTCTCGTTATTGAATCTATTATGTAACTCTTCTAACTGATGATCAATCGTAGTATTAAATAAGTCCATGTGATAGTGATGATCAACTGTAATGTTATCATTCTGTTGACATGAACGTCTTGCCCCTTTGTACTAAGTGCTCATATCAGGTATATCGACATCAAATTTCATGCAAACTGATTTCACATGGTCAAGGAGATAATCAAAACCTTCTGCTCACAAGGTTTGAAGCAATGATTTTGTCGATGAGACTAAATTCATTGCATTCAAAATATCTAATGATTTATGCTGTAATGCTCAACAAAGCATATCTGTAATCCCCATAATCTTGTGCATAAGATGCAATATGGATATGAAATCGAAGGACTTTATTGCCATTAAAGAACCACCAGCTTCCCCACGAATTGTATTTGAAGATCCTTCGTTAACCATACATTCAAACACACTAAACATCATACATATCTATCAAACCACAAATGGATTCAAAATGTGAGCTCCAACGAGTAGTACCAGCTCGATGCAAAGTACCCATCTGATTAGCCTTTTTACTAGTCTCTCGTTCACCACTAACTATCCCCCTTTCAATCTCAGTAGCTTGGGCAGATCACAGTTCTGTATGATGTTTAGGAAAAGCACTAATAATATTGACAATGCATGTCAATTTGGAAAAGAATTGTCATATTGAAATCTCATCTTCAACAGTTGCAACTAAGGCAAGTTGTAAACAATGAGCAATGCAATGAATATAGTATGCATACTCACAATCATTGTAGAACAAAGATTGCAATCTACATGTGTGTGAAAGTAGGACCTCCCATATGTGACAAGAAAATTTTTTTTGACCCCATTATTCACTCTCTTCCAGCTATTAAAACCATCAATGGTAAATGCAGCATGTAGAGGTTCACGACCTTGAAAAACAAAGCACGGAAAGCAAAATGCCGCATCTTTTGAAATAGAATACTCTAGCCATGGAAATTTTTTGTACCAACTTTACTGAAATCTTTGATTTTGAACTCCAGTTTTAGTCCTCGGATACTCAGCCAAGATAGGTTGATTTGGTCCCCACTTTATATAAGCACGTCTAACTTCATCTTGATTATAAACAGGATATTTCCATATCGAAATGCACAATGCGGGATCTCGTTCAAGTTCATTCTCATCAAAAAGAATCCTTGAAACTTTTGTTTGAGGTTGAGGACCTTGAGGTTCAACAGCCGCAGGAATCATAGGAACATCAAAACTTGTTGATGTTTCTACTAGACTCAAAGGTTCAAGACTAGAATTTGATGTTTCTTCTCCACTTTTCTTTTTGAAGAATGAAAAAATAGTTTTTGCTTTTTTTCGTTCTTGATTTTTCATTATAATAAAGTAGAGATAGGGTTGAAAATTAGAGAAACAAACTAGAGAAACAAATATCACCTAGGAACATATCATACCCAAATTGCACATTTCACCTAACATATTCAAACATATAAATATTCTTAGGCCTCACACATTTCATTATCAAATCTAATTTTATGTTCCTCTGCCCCAAAAAACACCTAGGAACATATCATACCCAAATTGCACATTCAATTGATATCCAACCAGTACAAATCCAATTGATACATAATTAATTTGCACCCAAAAATAAATAAATAAATATAATGAACTAATCACCTATAGCATAACTTCCTCAGTCAACACTCATAGAATTCATATGCATAAAGTTGTCAATGGTTAAAAGCAAAATTTCAAAAAAACTAATGGTTAAAAGTAAAATAATCCACAAGCAAAAATTAAACCACACATTCTAAACAGAGTTACAAGCTTAATGAAGGAAACCTTTTGAACTCATCTAGAAATCGCTACCAAGCGGGTTTTAATTTGACGAACTATTTCCAAATTGAGAGTACTAATCTTGGAAGTCTGCTTCTTGCTCCAATGTCCTTAACTATTTCAAAATAACCCAAAAAAAAAAAGGAAATTAGAAAAAGGAAATTGGAAAATACTCAAATTGAGCAGTAACAAAGTGTAGTTTCATTTACTTCATTATCCAAGGAACTACAAGCAGCCTCAAGGCACGCTTCCAATGCAACGAACTCAAATGGAAGAAGCTTTAGTCCATCTCGATTTTCCATTGCTTGTTTTCTGTCGAACTTACCCTCCTCATTCTTCTTCGGGTATGGTTCTATGCTACTGCTACCTTGTAGGTGGTGCTTCTAAGTCAGGGATTGAAGAGAGAGAAGATGGTGCAAAAAATTTCCTAATCCTCATAGTTGTGGCCTATGTGATATATCTGTAGAGACTAGAGTCTAGAGAGAGAGATTTGATGGAAGGATTAGACCAAGAGCAACAGTCACCTGTGTGTTGCGTCGTTGCTTGTCCGGAGATTTGGGGATGGGACTCGCCTGAGAGAAAAGCTTTGCAAGTGGGTTGGATAGGACTCAACTGATTTTGGGAAAGTTTTGCAGTTGGACTAAATTGGGTTGGGTTGGATGGGATTTTTTTTTGGGATGGGGGTAGGCTGATACTTAGTGGTAAATTTTTTTTTTTTTTTTTACTCTGGGCTTTAGCCTACCTTAGCCCACTAATAGGTCTGTCCTTGCTCATTAGTGAGACCAAATAAATTTAAGGATTACACTAATGAAAAAATTGGATCAAAAAACCTGAAGGGGTTAAACCTTATGATTACATGTGACATGACATTAAATGTGCTCACGTGATGTTGACAAGACAAGACACGTGATCAAGAATATAGATCTATTTAACCAAGACGAGCTATAACTTAGGCAATCAGATAAACGAATCGAATTACTGAATTGAAAGAACGTGTGCTACCTTGAATCAAAAATCACGATAACCCTAAGGAGATGACCATCTATAAAAAGCAAAAGGAGCCAAGAAGAAAGGTAGGCTGAACCCTCCTTGTCTTCTTTCATTCGTTTCATTATCCTTACTGACTTAAGTATCAGAGTGCATTCGATCGAAGTACTTCGATCTTGGACAGTTTGTTCGTTTTACAGGAAAAAGAAGATTGGGAGATCAAATTCAGAAACCCATAAACATTTCAATTTTAGGAGGAGGTAATCTCGATTTTTTGCCTCTTACAAAACCTAAATCAAACAAAGTGATATTATCTTAGTGCATAAATTTTGAATTTTAACTTAATACAACTGAGATTAAAAGTACTACACTGCCAACAGTACATTATTAAGTTCCGTTTTTCAATTTCGATACTTAATCGACCTATTTTTTGCCCCGCAAGTGTTTCCCAACCTAGAGTCGGGTACAAAACTTGACTGCATGTCAAACCGCCTCTCTCTCTCTCTCCCCATATTGGAGCAATGTTACTGTGACAAAATTTGAAAGCTTTATAATTGTGATTATCGAATTTGCATTAAATGTATTTTACTATCAATTCAATGGTCACAATGTATTAAATCTATAAATTATTATTAATAAAAAGAGAAAAGTGTATGTCGTCCGCTCCACGTAAAAATATCTATAATGCCCTTTTTTTCTTCCTACCCATATTAGATTTTATTTTTCTTGGTCTTTCTCCCATTTTCATCTATCACTCTCTCACCATTTCACTCTCACAATGGATGACCTTGTGCAGCACACTCTGAATGCATACATAAACATGTGTATATTTTGCATAAAAGGGTCAAACAAACGTTGCACGCCAAACAGAAGACTCGGTTCTATGTTTCATAAAATACACACTGTGTTGTTCAAAGGTTCCGTGTGCTTGATTTAGACCATTCCTTGTCAAACTTCAAAGCGCGGCTTCACAGTTTACTACAAACCAACCATATTCGTATATATAACTCTCTAACTTAATTCCAAGTCCACCCATCTCCTCTTGAAGCACAAAAACCAAAAGGGTCTCAAATCACACCCCCCAAAACACCACTGATTAGTTCATTTCCTTTTCTTTTTTTTTTTTATGTGCTGATTAGTTCATTTCAAACATGGGTTTTCAAAAAGATAATTACATTGCAATTTTCTTGATCTTTCTTATGATCTTCTGTTTGGGTTTTCGAGAAATTCAGGCAATGAGAACACTAGAGGGAGAGCCATGGCTTGAGAAAACTCACCTCATTCAGTCCCTTTCAAAGGGTTCTGGACCTTCTGGTCCGTTGTCTGGTAGCAATCCATGCACGTTCATTCCTGGACCAAGCCATAGACGCTGCACCTTAGCTGAGAATGAAGTGAGCTTTTCCAGCCATAGTGGTCATGCATCATGGTTCATTTTGCGGCCGCTTCCGATGTCAATGATACTCAACAAGCAAGATAAAAGGTCTTGATGATGTTGGGACTTAAAGAGATTTTGTTGATCATGAGGATAATTATGTGATCAGCCTCCAGATTTGATTGCTGAACTGTACACTTTACCGTTTTTCTTTTGTTTTTTATTCTTTCTGATTTTCCTTGACGAGGAACAACGGGGAGAAAAATGAATGTTTTGTGACACTTGTAATCACAAATTTTTGTGGTATAAATTGACACAAAATAATGTCAAATTACAATAATCAATTTAATTGACTTTAAGTAAAAGAAGTAGTGTTGACTTTCTTTGACGTTCTTCTCACGTGTATTATCTTCTGATTCTTGGTAGATCATGTGAAGACGAGAACCGAATTGGAGTGTTTCTCAATCTTCAATTGACGGTGACTTTGGTGGATCAAGTGAATATGAGAGCTGGATCAACATATCTCTCGTTCTTTGATTTGATGATAGTTTTGATGAATCTCTTCATTGTTCGTTAAATGAATAGTTTGAAGATGATTTAAATTTTTCGAAGAATGTCCTTGGGAATATGCTTTTCTTTTCAGAGATGAACTTGCAACACTTTTGGCTGAAAGTGGATTCGGGTGGGTAGAGTTTCGCTAATCTTTCTTTCTCCTAAACTTCTTTTTCCTTCTCCCCTTTGGCCTCCTCTAGACCTTGTAAGAGTAGTTATCTATATAAAAGTGATAATTATTCTTATAAGAATATTTTTACTTGAATACACTTATATGAACTTTAGATAGTGGGGTTATTCATAAATTTGTGGATAGTTAATTTAAGTCCAACCCACATTACCTTTAAAAGTTTATTGAATTTGGGCCTATGGAATTGAAAGTCATTTTAATTTAATTTAATAAGCGTGGTTAATTATATTTGGACTTGTATTATTTGAGTTGTTAAATTCAAGTCCAACTCAAGTCTATTAAATGAAATTTAGATTCAATCCAAATTTATTTATCTAATCAATTTGAGCCTAATTATAAACATTAATTTGTTAATTTTTGTTAATGTTTTCAAATGCCCCTCGAGACTTATTTGCATATTTAATATTTTTTTAATATGTAAATGAGTCTCGATTTGTATTTTTATTTAAAAGGAATTTGATTTAATTTATAAATATATTATTATGTAGTCCTTTACCGATATAGTGTTCTAAATTCTATTTTTTTTTTGAATACATGGATACTAAAATATAGACTTCCATTTTATCTATGATTAGAGTAAAAGTCATATTTTTACTCAAATACATAGATCTAAAATATAGATTTTTAATTCATCTATGATTATAGTAATAAATTTCTCTTTTAACTTAAGTACATATAATAAGAATGTCTATATTACAAAGCTATGGGCACTCAAAAGTTTTATGGTCAACGGGATAGTCCATGCGCAATTTAAATGTCGGTTTGAATTTTGAATCAAGTTTGTAAGATATAACTTCTTTTTTAATTATTGTTATTATTATTCTTTGTATCTTCTGCCATTTGGCTTTGTTATATGTAGTAACAAATTCCTCTTTAATATTATTATGATTATTTTTTGCTCTTGATTGTTCTATTATTATTATTATTATTATATATGTATGTATGTATATTTTAAGTACTTGCCAAAGACTTCACAAATCATTGAATTCTTTATACTCCTCTCATTATATTTTATCGAAAGGTTAAGTCTCTTATCATCTTAGTTTTAATTGTTTCGCTTTTTTTCCCTCTTTTATGAATTTGATTAGCATAATTTATGCCTTTAGGTTATTTTTGTCCCGAGGTTTTCACCTTTGATTAACTTTGTCCTAAGAATGTGACCTTTTGTGGTAATCTTATTTTTAGGCAATTTTTCTCTAAGAGTTTGATTCCAAGAAAGTATTCATTATTATTTTTATTATTTTTTATTAGTATTTTTATTTAATCTCTTTAAACTTTTAGATTTTCTCCCAAATTAAGAGGACAGGACAAAACTTTTATCTCAGGAAACTTTGTTCCAAGAATTTGACATTGGTTTGATGTTAAGAATTTTAATTTTAATTTTAAATAAAATTTCTCAAGAATTTTATTTTAGAAGACTTCCGTTCCAAGAGTTCATAACTTTTGGATTAATTATAAGTGACTTTTGTTATAAGAGTTTTATTTTTAGTGATTGCTATGACAATTTGAAGTGATTTCTACATCAACTTAGGTGACTTTTGTGGCAGACTTCAATGATTTTTGTAACAGTCTTAAGTGACTTCTGTATCTATTATTCATATTATTTTTTTATTTTTTATTTCGATATCATCAAGGTTTATTATTATTTCCTTATTCTTTTTTCTCGCTTTTTTTTGTTTCAAATTTATTTATTTATTTATTTTTCAGATGACCTCCTCTTAAAAAGTTAAATCAGGAAACATTATAAAAATGTCAAGTCAAAGAAAGAACTTACCTCAAGATGGGTGATTTGCAAAGTCGGAAGATCCAGTTCAAAAAGGAAAGGTTTTGTGTTTTCCAATTGTTATAGTAAAGTACTATAAAACCAATGAGCTATCAACATTATCACTCAAAGTTTTTGAGCTCATGACTGGTCCTTACAGTCGCTAAAGAATAGTCTATAAACTTGAACTTCATATGCTAGTGATTAGTGAATATTCTTTGCCAACGAACATGCACAAAAGTGACACAATTAAGTCAGATAGCCAACCTTTCCTTTGTGTGCCTCTGTATCATTCCAAAGACCATGTTACTCCAAAACCATTTGTTGCTGATTTGATCAATCAGAGAATTACGAGATGAAGATTTTCACTGAACTCGAGAGGAGATATTCAATATTTGAATGGATTTTGAGAGTGGACCCAATGAATTTACTACAAGTTATTAGATAAGGGTTTTGACGAACTTACTTATGTTGTGCATACAACCTCTTTTGACCTAGCTACATGTATCACGCCTTTTGTGAAGTTTGGTGTCTACAAATAAATACCTTTGTTACAAGTGTGGAAGAAATTGAAATCTTACTTTGAGAATGTGACACATCAGCGGTTTTTCAATCCGTTGCAAATATTTAGAAGATGTTATCCTAAGCTTGAATGAGTTGAGAGATTCTGTTACTGACACTCTCCTAGTGACTTGCCTCTATTTGTTGAAGGTTTTTGCCTTAATTAATAAAGAAAGAGGATAATCATCCCTAACATTCAAATTGGCTTGATTTTTGGTTCAAGGATGGTGGACATGCTCCAGATCCTAGGATGAGCAAGGTGTATAAAACAACTATGACAATTTGTTTTTCAAAGGAATGGAGAATTTTTTGCAAAGCGAAGATTGGTGAGACATATTCAATCATAGATACAACTTATGAAGACAAATATCAATGGTGATGATCCTTTCATTTTTCTAGATCTTGACCTTGATATCACTATAACAAAAATTATTTTTTGTGACGATTTTTTTCGTCGCTAAATTAAAAAAAATCGTTGCCATTTATTTTTTGCAATGAAAAAAAAAAGTTGCTAAAATTTCAAGAAACATAACTAAAATCTATTCCACTAGCATAAAAAAATAAAAAAATAATAATTTAATTAATTTTTTGTAACATAAAAAAATCGTCGCGAATAATTTTTTATATAAATAAAAATGTAAAAAATAATAATTTAATTATTTTTTTGTGACATAAAGAAATCGTCGCAAATAATTTTTTACATAAATAAAAAATGTAAAAAATAATAATTTAATAAATTTTTCGCGACGTAAAAAAATCGTCGCAAATAATATTTTGCATAAATAAAAAATGTAAATAATGATTTAATTAACCTTTTAGCGACGAAAAAAACATTCGCGAAAAAAATTGTTCCTACATTTTTTCGCGACAATTTTAATTTCTTCGCAAAAAAGTTCATTTTTTTAAAAATAATTCATAAAAAATGATATTCCAATAAAATTTTTCCCTTGTACACCATTAATACTTGTATTCAATAAAAAAACTAACACATTTAATACATTTCACATCTTTTTTTTAAAAACAAAATTTTATTTCCAAAAAAGAATGAATTACAAGAATCAAAAAACAAGAAGTTCTAAAAATAGAAAAAATGACTTTAATCCTTCAAGAGGATTTAAATCATCTCTAATTACATTTAATGTCTCTTAAACTTGAACAACTCCAGCAGTCCAGTTCTATGCCTTGAAATACCATCTCCAAACTCAACAAATCAGTACCTGCCTAGACTGAAGTTAGATCAGAACAATCAGGCCACAGTCCAAGTGCCTGATCCATTAAACTCCTGACACTTTATAGCAGACAGTTCCCTCTGAACATCATTCCATCGCAGCATATCAACAACAGTCCAGCTTCACCTGCTACTCATCAGCACTGCACAGACTGCAATAGTATGCTAAACATGCACTTATTCTTAAAAAAACTGCACTTCAGAAGTCAGCTCCTAAAATCTAGCACAACACCAAACATAATTTAGAGCAGCAGTAATTTGTCAAAATAGCAAAAAACCACTGAACTTGAAAAACTTTATGTCAGATCAGCACCCAAGCCTCAAGCAAGCACCATGCAACTGCTTCATATCCAACCACCTCTTCCTTACAGAAATAATCCAGTGCTCCATGACATCCCAGAATTTTCAATCCAGCAACACAGACCAACTTCCCAGTTTTCAAAAACAGGTTCAAACTACATAATGCTGGACATGAACCACTGCATAAAACCGTGGCCCTATCCAGGATTTGCATAATCAAACTGACCACCACACACAATCTTCCTCCTCCTAGCAGTAGGGATCTTGGACTGATCCTGATGCATAACCAACCTTCCATCTAGTGGCAGAATACCACTTTCTGAAAAATCAGTGAAACAATCAGTTTTGACAGCATATGATGCTAGAAAATCAGCTACATTATTAGCTTCCCTAAATACATGCCTCATTTGAAACTGCAACAACTTCCATATTTCCTCAACTTACATTATTAGCTTCCCTCCAACAACTTTTATATTTCCTCAATTACCCTCTGAAGCCTCCAAGGCACTTCTGTTTTTCCCATCACCATTTGAACCAGCACTTGGGAGTCAGATTCAATTAAAAATTGAGAACTCCCCATACCATATTGCATAATCAACTTAAGACCATCAAGTAAATTTGAGAAATACTTGACATTATTGACACATAATTTCAAAACCTTGGTTATAAAGCATCAGCATAGCCAAACCAGTAGCATATTTGGATTTTGCACCTTATAAATAAGCTCCAGCTGCACTGAAAGGAACCAATGCAACATATTTGGTAACAAACAAAACCCATAACAGATAGACAATTTGAGTTCACATTTTACTCAAGTTAATTAGGAAGAAGAAACAAAAAGAATGTATTTGGGAAAGCAGTAAAAACATATTCAAGTTCACCTTTATAAAAGTTAAATAAATGGTAATTGCTATGTATGTACCATGTCCACCATTCCATTTCCAACTCGCTCGATTAAAAAGCCTTTGTTGCCTAATTCTCCAAGTTGGAACAAATCGCTGAAAACCTCAGCTGCATTAAAATCAGCTGGCTGGAACAAATCAGTCCAGCTGAGATATACCCAAATTCTGAAGCTAAAACCAGCTGAGCAGTCCAAGAGACGTGAACAGTCATATAGCCAAAAAAAATACTCTCAGCTGGAGAATGAAAATTCCAACTGAAATTAGCAATTGAAGGAGAAGAAAATCAGCCGACAGAGTGACGAAATCCCTGGCATAAGCTAAAAGAATCCAGTTGAATGTGTAATGAACAGTAATGCGAACAGTCCAGCTGCAAGTGATCAAACTATTTAAAAAACAGTCAAAGAAGGAGCTTGGTAACCTTTTGTCTTGCAGCTTGTTCAAGAGGAATCAGCTTTTCTTGTTCTTTGAGAGACTCCTGTAAAGAGTCAAGTACTTGCAACATATCCAATGAAGGTGATGAATGAACCACAGAACATGAAAAAGTACAAAATAGGTGTCAATAAAACATACTTGTTCTAGTTTATGAGCTTCCACTACGTCAAGTTTGCTTTTCGCTATTTCATTTTGAATATTTTTTAAACTTGAAGTCTTTTTTTCAATTCTCATTTGTATGTCAGACATCTTCTTTTGAGCATCATCAAAAGCAGCACAACCAGCTTCATTCTGAAAAAGTCCACAATAGAACAATGCACAGCTATGACATCTAGCTCCACATAAAAATCAAATAGTGAAAGTTTCCAAGAAATAGAAAATAGCAGAGCCCATATGTTATCTAGATCGATCAACCATTTGTTGATCATTAACAAATTACTCTTGACGAGACACAATCAAATGCCAACTCACCTTCTCATTCAAAAGTTTTCTTTCGATAGACGTAACTTCAAGTTTTCCATTGTGCTCAATCAATTGTTTTCCCAAGGTTCTAGTTCAGCACGAACCTTTGCTAACATTATCAAGTTCCTAGATTTGAAAACAAAAGTAAAGAAATATGTTTCACTATTGAGTTTGATCTTGAACCAACTAGCATTAGCATGTATGAAAAGGTTTCTAAGACAAGGCATGCATATCTTAAAACCAAAAATATACTCTTACAAAAATTTACTGCATCCAACTTATTAGACAACAGTACATCCAATAGAGCACTCAACGAATACCTGAGAAACAGAAGCCAGTAAACCAACTGTACAGTCACGTGATACAAAATAACCAAAACCAAATCAACAACTCCACTCAAAAACTTCCTCCAGACCAGTTTAAAGCAGCAACCAGCTAAGCAAAGCACTTTCAAAACCAAAACTAGCAGCCTGTTAATGTCTTTCCTTCTACCATATTTCAAGCAAATCAACAGTTACACCATATAGTCAAACAATTAACCCTTATCATAAAAAATCACTTAAAAGGCAAAACCCTCAAATCACATATTAAAACAACAATCACACATCAAAACAAGATGGAATAATACAATATTTAAATATATAACCAAAAGATAATTCGTCGGCCACTTTAATGAAGAAGTCCAGAATTCATTTGTTACAAAAAAGAAAAAAAATAAATTAATAAATTATCAATTAAATTTTTCAAAAACATATAGGTTTTCTAATTCTTAAGTGTTGAAATTTTTAGTTTTTTCACGACGTTTAACCCGTGTCCCAAAATGAGATGTCTTTTCCTACAAATTCATATATCCAAATAGTTCTTCTTCGTCCGCTTTCAAGGTGAATATAGTTGAAACGGGCCGATTCACACCCTGAACTCCAAGTTTTAGGTTTTCTAATTCTTAAGTATTGAATTTTCTAGTTTTTCGTCAAATTCTCAACTCAAGTCTTGGAATGAGAAAATATCTTTTTCCTATAAATTTTTATGTCCAAATAGTTGCTTTTTGTTCGCTTTCACGACAAACGGAGTGGAAATGAGCCGATTGGCCCATTTAGCTCCAAGTTTTAGTTTTTATACTTACTAAGTGTTAAACTTAAAACGATAGTAAAAAGATACTAAGACTCAGGTGACATGCCTGTATTAGTTGAGTTGCCCGGAAGAGCACGTTGCATTTGAAGTTGCATCTGCAAAAATTGTTGCATTATCTGTTGTTGCGTGTCTTCAAACTTCTGTTGCACGTCTTCAAACTTTTCTAGCTTCACTTTCGTTTTATCACATTCCTTCTGAAGAGAATAAACAGTTGCTTGCAACTCTTTTATCAGATCAACTTGTTCTCGATACTCAGTAGTGGATCTGAATGACTGACTAGAGGATGAAGGCTTCGGGCCATGTCCAAATCCTTTCTTATATCCAGGTCGGCTGCCAAGGACTGTGCATGCAATTTCATCCTGTGCCAATGGCTCTACACCCTCTTCTAAGTTATGTGTGGCCAATTCTTTCATCCGCTCCTATAATTTAATATATTTAAACCCAATTAGTGAGTGTATCATAAAAATTTATTTTTTAAAAAAACATAACTTTCTACAATTTTAAATATTTACATATCTTGACTCAACCTCAGTAGAAACCCACTCACCCTTCTTGTTCACATGAGAATCGTGAAAAAAATCAACAATGAGGGGTGACTCATTAGTCTTAGGGTCCATCTATTACAGTTAATCAAAATATCAATATTCAATTTTATGAAGTTCCTATATATTAAAATTTAGGAAGCAAATGCTAAAGTATAACACCCTTTCACATAGGGTAGACTGAAAGGACTTTGAATCCATCATCGCAGATAGTACCCTTTTTGCGACGAAATAAAAAACATCGCAATTAATATGTTAATTCTAATTTAAAATTACAAAAATAAATTCTAATTTGCGACGAATATAAAAACATCGCGAAATAATAATTGTATTTAATACAAAAATAAAATTTATATTCTACGACGAATTTATAAAAATGTCGCTAAAAAATAAATATTCCCGATAAAATAATAAAAAACGTCGCTAATTAATATTAATATTTTATTTTACTTTAATAACTAAAATTTATATTTTGCAATGAAAAAATTAAATGTCGCGAATTAAATATTTTGAATTTATTTTTATTGTAATTTTATAATATTTATTTTTGTGATGAATTAAAACTATCTGTGACAAAAAAATTTAGTAAAAAATATCAATTCCCGCCATTTTCTTGCACCAAAAAAAATTGGAAGGGAATCACCTTTTTACGACATTTTTGAGAATGCAAAAAAAAAAATTGCGACAAAATTATGAAATCTTCGCGGATAGTAACATTTTTACGACGAAATAAAAAACATAGCAATGAATATTTTAATTCTAATTTAAAATTAAAAAAATAAATTTTAATTTGTGACGAATATGAAAACGTCGTGAAAAAATAATTTTATTTAATACGAAAATAAAATTTATATATCTGCGACGAATTTATAAAAATGTCGCTAAAAAAGAAATATTCCCGACTAAATAATAAAAAACGTCGCTAATTAATATTTATATTTTATTTTACTTTATTAACTAAAATTTATATTTTGCGACAAAAAAATTAAACGTCGTGAATTAATTATTTGGACTTTATTTTTATTTTTATTTTATATTATTTATTTTTGTGACGAATTAAAACTATGTACAACAAAAAAAAATTGTTGTAAAAAATACAATTCCCGCCATTTTCTCGCACCAAAAAAATTTAGGACGGAATCACTTTTTCGCGGCGTTTTTTCAAAAACCTGGTTCCATTAAGTAGACAATTCAGGAGAGACGCCAAACAAGAACTACAGAAGCTGAACATAATTTGGCTTGTGTTCAGTCAGAAGATGGTGCAAATCATATAAATACAAAGTCTCCCAAAGGCAAGTTTGGCCCATCTTGTAATGCTCTGAATGACTTATCAACTTTTTTGGAATTATCTATGCGATCCCTCAATGAAGGTACTTACAAAATTTTATTATTATCATTATTATTATATATATTTTTCAAATCTCTTATTCTTCCCTTTTTTTTAAGCTTTCCCTCCACTTCCAGATCTTGCCACATTAAATTCCATCCCAAGTCTTTATGGAGACTAAAATCCTGACAATGATATCATTAGAGCTTATTTGTTGACAATGATAGCACCATATTCATGCTTTCCGACAGTGGTGGGACTTTCCCTTTAGTTGATAGAGAGAATACCAATCCAAGTGAGGAGGAAGTTAATTCTAAAATGGACTCTTCATGTGCTATACTAGTAAGGCATGGAAGATATTAATAATTTTGCTATGAATATTCCTCTTGAATCTTATCTACCTAGTGAAATGCGATCCCCAAGACTAATGCCTATATTTTCTTCTCTTAGGTTTATTTAATTAGCTTGATCTAGCTGCCTTTCGATTAGTATCCAACTAATACGCATATTTTTATTTTGTGTCAGGTCCTCCTGCTGAAGCAATCACTATTGAAAAATTGGCAAAGAAAATAATTCTAACCAAGATGCCCCCATATTTGAAAGATGAATATTATGCCATGAAAAATGACTTTCTTTTTTTTATTGAAAATCTGGTGGACCTCCAACTCTTCAAATATTGAAGATACTCTTAAAAAGCTCTTCTATGTTCACATAGATCTTTTGATGAGACAAATGAATCATCTTCTCATTAAAGTAGATGAGTACCTTTCAAAATAGCAAGAAAATGTGAAAGTTTTAACCTCTAAAGAAAGAGATAGAAGGTTGGCGATAATTGATAGCACAATATCAGTAGGACAATTCAAGGTTCTTGGCTTAATTGAATAATTGTTGAAATTTGAGACAGAGTTGTTGAGCCTTGATGATGACATCTAATGACTGCAAGATCAGAGGGCCAAGGTAGCAATTAGTATTGACTTCATTCGTGATGAACGATATAACACTGAAGAGACTATTAGGCTAATGGAGAAAAATGTGTCAAACTCTAGGAGTCTCATATTCACAATGTTGAGGAGACACAAGATGTAGGCAAGATGCGATCCGTGTTAGAGAATAAATTTGTTTTACTAGCCTCAATTGACTGGGTTGAGAAAGTTTTATGATCTCACAATTCTTCAATTGTAATTTTTAATTTATTTCTTCCTCCTACATTTTTTTAGCAAATATGGATGTTTAGATTTGAATTTTTTTATTATACTATTATTTGTTTAACTAAAAAGGTTGGTTCTCAAATCACTTAGATATCTTTAAAAAAAAACTTAAGTTTAGCTCATGCGAGATAGGAGCAAAAAGTTTTTTTTTTTTTGTTAAGTTGTACACAATTTTAACTCATACGGACTAGGAGTAAAAGAAATGATTTTTTTTATGTCATACGCAATTTTAAATGTTATGGGCCAAGAGTAAAAAAAATTTTTTAGTTAAACTGTACACAGCTTAAACTCATGTGAGTCGGGGTAAAATAAATATTTTTTTAAGCCATACACAGCTTTAACGCATGCGGGCTAAGAGTAATATACAGTTTAGGCTCGTGCACCAAGGAGCTCCACGTGTTTTTAGGCATAGAAGCATATCAGAATTTTCCATTGATGGGTCAATTCTCAAGTCATCTTTGTCAATAATCTTGTATGCATCGTTGGTATAGACTTCTTTCGCCACATATGAACCATCCCACTTTGACTTGAATTTTTCATTGGTGCGATGCGGAATGACAATAGGCCTTCGAATTGCAAGGAACAAATCTCATGTTTGGAACGATCGGACACGAACCTTCTTTTTGAAATTTTTGGAAAGTCTACTTGATAAAATTTCAGGTTTTTTTTGTGCATCTAGTCTCTTCTTATCAAGTACTTCAAGCTCATCAAGACGTAAATTGACATTTTCTTTATTTCTAAGTTCTTCTTGTAAGGTGATCCACAGGGAGGAAATTTGACACTCGAAAGGCAGAATAACTTTAACGCCATACAACTTTAGGGTCCGCTTCGCTTTCTCCTCCTTAGCCTTTACTTTCTAAAGCCCGTTTCCCGTTCTTATATCTTAAGTTAGATTTTAGATACTAGGACTCATCTTCGAGTTACTGGAACAGTTTACATGGCACCTCCTAGCCTTTAAAGTTATTTATACTCTTATTATGACCCAACATCCTTTACCTCTCTTTTTATATGGAGGAGAGACAAACTACAGCTACAGGACATGATAATTGACTAAGATAGCAATGACATCGTCCAATTGGTTGACTTCGAACCTGAACGGCGTCGTTTGTTCCCCCTCTGTTACTTAAGCAAATGGATCCCTCCATTTTGGCGAATCACTCATGCCCAAAACATACAAAAAACTCCACCGGTTGAGAGGTCAATTATGAGACAATGTTAAGGATACTATTTTATTTATTTTGCTACAAGACAGTATTTGGTTTTTAGATGTAATTACCAATATTCGACATAATTGTTTTAGATTATGCTATATTTTTTATGGATGATGAATGAAATTCTTTTTATTTATGAATTTTATTAGTTGCTCTCATGGTCTAAATTTTTTATAAATAGTAATGTCTTTCAGGATGAATTTTGTGGTGTTATAATAGGCTTTTGGGTGAGGGATAGTTGTGTAACTTTTTAAAACAAAAACTAGTCGTTTGAGGGGATTTGTGTAATTTTAAAAACTGGTCGTGGAGTAGAGCCGTTGGAATTCAAACACCTATAGTTAGCCTAGCCTAGGCCCCCGGCCCAAAAATAAAAGCCCCGGCCTTACCGATTGGGCTAACTGGCAGTCCACAACAACCACATGCACAAATTGGGTGGCTCATTAGCCATTGGGCTGTCGGGCTTTGGGTAGCCCATTGGGCTTTGAAATTTTTGTCGAGGCCTACACCAATTCAAATGTCAACTTAAGAAATCTAGAATCCTAAGCAATAAATTCACGTGAACTTTATACCATATACAAAAATTCAGGTGAGCTCCATCACAATTACAAAGCCTTTCCAATAATTTTGCAAATTTCCACCCAAGATAAACTTAAAGGGGATGGGGCTAGTGAGGTTGCGGTAGCAATGGAATGGGTTTATGTTGGTCGGGATTAGGCAGAGGTGGAGTGGGGTAAGGTGGATTTTCGGTGGTTATTAATGATGTACAAAATCGATTTGCACACCACCTGTCAATTAAACAATATAAAATGTAGTAAGTAGAGGGAGAGAGAAGACAAGATTTATAGTGGTTCGGCCAATAAGACCTACGTCCATTTTCAATGGCTAGGTTCGCAGGGAATTTTTTTGACTCCGGTGCGTTGGGAGACCAAGAATTACAAGAATGAGAGATGAGCTTGATTTTGTTGAGATGCCTCCAAGTGTTGGGAGAGCTTACAATTTGTAGAAACCTGCGTAGTAATTGAGTAGCTTGACGGTTATAACGAACTGGAGACAACTTAATAGCTGATGACCTCTCTTCTCCCTGATGACCTCTCCTCTTCCTCAACGGACAAGGATATAGCTCTTAGATGCTCTCGTAGCTCCCTGATGGGCTTGACCATCTTGGACCTCATAGGGCTTGCTTGGTCTTCTATAAGCTAGGACTTTTTCTCATGGATTGGGTCATTTGGGCTTGGCCCATCAGTTATGAATGTGTACGTGTGTGTTGAGTTTGAAAAAAAGAAAAAGATAAGAGATAGATAAGGATATGGATGGAGAAATATGTGTGTGTGTTCGAGTGCGGCTTTAGGGTGTGTGTATGTTTGTGTGTGTATGAAGAGAGAAAGAGGGGAAAGGAAGATGGTAGTGGAAGAGGGTCCAACCTCGTACATGTTGGACTCTGTTGTGAAGAGTAAAATGGCCTTGATGACTTCCTAGCTGTCGGAGTATAGATCGCAACACTGGAAGCTCTGTCGGAGTTGTGGGATGCTTGTTGAAGTGGTGGGATGCTTTGTTGGAGTGGTGGAGGAAGATTGGCTTGGATTCCCTCAGATTTGGTGGAGGAGGGTGGGTTTCTTCGAATTATTAGGAAGAGTTGTGGAGGAAATTGAACGTCCAATGGAATGTGGTGGAGAAGTGGTGGGCAAAAGATTGGGACGATGGTTAGGGTTTAGGATTAGGGAAAAATTGAAGAGAATAAAGAAATGGTGGAGGAAGAAAGGAGATAGGCACATTTTAAACTTAAAAAAAGTCAGTTGGACTAACACTTCCAATAGATGCTTTTAGTGTTTTTAAGAGCCTACCCTTTTATCTTTAAAAAGTCAATACTAGCGATTTTTCTTAAAAAGATTCAAGCTAACGTTTTTCAATAAAGTAACGTTACAAAATTTAAATGAAATCCATCAAATTGTAATCTAAATGAATATCATTCTTTAGATGAGCAGGTCCCATTAATTTTTACAGTGGGATCCACTCACCCGACACTCATCCAAGAGACGACATGTATTTGTATTGTAACTTTTTAGTTTCATTTGAGTTATATAATATTTTTCTTTTCAAAGCTACATGAATTTGGGAATTAATTTCAAAATAACAAGGGTTCAGGAATAGTTTTATCAAATTGGCCCGGATAAAAGACTGAGATATAGGGAACACAAAAGAAATATGAGAGGCGGAAGAGACAAAAAAAAACTATATGACTATAAAAGGTTACGTATAGTTGAACATAAAGTTATGGGTGGCTAAAGAGGTGGAAATAGAGTGGGATTAAAAACCTCATCTCTTTTGATTAATAGTAATGTATACATGTGTGTGTGTGTGTGTATTTGCATAAAAGGATCAAACAACCGCTGCATACCAAAAGAAGAATCATTCCATGTTCAAAAAATACATATTTGTTGTTTAAAGGTTCCGTATCTTTGATTCAGACCATTCCTTATCAAACTTCAAAGCGCAACTTCACATTTTACTACAAAACAAGCTTATACTTGTATATTTAAGTCTGTAAGTACCTCCTCTGTAGAACCATTCCAAATCCTATTCATTTTACACCCATCTGCTCTTCCAGCAGAAAAATCAAAAGGGTCTCAAATCACACACAAAAGCTCCACTCAATTCAATTCAAAACATGGATTTTTATAAAAAGAATTACCTTAAAATTGTAATTTTCTTGATTTTTATTATGATTTTCGATTTGGGTTTTCGAGAAACTCAGGAAATGAGGAAACTAGAGGGAGACCCATGGCTGTAGAAAAATATTTTGATTCAATCCCTTCCAAAAGGTCTTGTTCCATCGTCTGGTAGCAATCCATGCACGGACAGTCGTGGACCGGGGCTTGGATGTTGCACATTGGCTGAAAATGAAGTGAACTTTTTCGGCCACTGTGGTCATGCACCGCCAGCTTTCCCAGAGATCATGGTTCATTTTGCGGCCGCTTCCAATGCCAATGATACTCAACAAGCAAGATAAAAGTTCTTGATCATGTTTGGACTTACATAGATTTAGTTGATTTATCTGATAGCTTCGAATTTGATCTGAAATGTAAAATTAAACCCTAATTTATTTTTCTTTTTTCTTTTGTTGTTCCTTAATGAGGAGAACCATCAGAAAGAAAAGAGTATAGGTTGTGACAAAGATGAAACTATTGTAACTTGTAGTTATAGGTTGTGACATCCAGATTTTATTTATTTATTTATTTTTTTAGTTGGGGGAGATAGGGATAGAGTTCAAAGATATTAAACCATTAGTGGGTCCAACAAAGCCTTGTCTTCCAGCTCCATCTCTGTAAATTGCTTGTGAAAATTTGTATGTTGGCATTCACATATTAATATCCAGTAGTTGGTGTAGAAACTATCAGCTCCCACTATACTCCCATGTCATAGATAAATTTGGAATCCGATTTTTTTGGGGAATTAGAATTAAATTAGATCACCAAAGAACACCAAAATCAAGACCCAAATACAAGAAAACAGTAGCTGAATTTTTGCTACAGTGTATCACTCAAATAGCAACACAAATCAAGCTTAAATAGGGACAAAAAAAACATATTACAGTACCACACCAATTTCACTCAAAAACACATCTATATTTCATCAAAAAATAATTGCAATATCAAGCAATACAAAGAGGAAGGCTATTCTGATTTTTCTAGCAAGAAAACACACAAAATAAACTATCAAAAAACTCACAAACGGAGCTTCTGCTCCGGAGACACTTGTTGCATTTCTGGACAATAACTCCCTGTTTTTCCCCTCTGATTATTGTACCAAAACCTCTATTTTCTTTCTCTGTTTTCTGGACTGAATTCTCACAGTTTTGGGCAGCGGTTCTTTGCCCTTTATATGCCTCTGTTTTGCCTTCGGCGGAACCAACTTCAACATGTAGAAACCGACTTCAACATGCAACTCCTTCTCCAAGCAAAACTCAGCTTCCATGTGAGCATGCAGAATCTGGAGTCTTTTATTCCCCTTGACGTTTCCAAAAGCCAAAACATCTGCCCTTCAAGGTTTCTCAAGCCAGAAAAAAAAAAAAACATGCTAGTGGCTGCCTTTTTTATCACCAATCAAAACACACCAAACTAAATTAATTGCTACTAAGGAAAACAAACTATTACATATTATAAAATAAACCTAAAAGCTAAAATACCAAAATTACCCTGTTGAAATAGGGTTTACAAACTAAAATCCACCCTCAAATCCAATTTCCTTGAGTTTTCATGCCTAGCATTATCTTCAATCTTCCAAACACATCTTGCTTTAACAGCTTTGTAAAAACGTTGGCGACTTAGTATTGAGTCTTGCAATGCATCAACTCTACTTCTTCATATTTCACTTGCTCTCTAATAAAATGGTAGTTCATGTCAATACATTTACTCCTTTCATGGAACACCGGGTTCTTCGCTAACGTTATTATTGATTTATTATTAACAAGAATCTCTGTGGGACCTTCTTGAGGAAATCCCAAAAAATTTTGTAACTACCTCAACAAAATAGAATCACACACTGTAGAATTTGTCGCCACATACTCTACTTCGCACGTTGATAAAGTCACAATTGCTTGTTTCTTCGATGACCAAGTAAAAGCCACATCTCCCATGAAAAAACAAAAACCCGAGGTACTTTTCCTTTCATCTAGTCCTCAATCACTATCCAATAACCAAGTAGGCTAAAGTCATTGGTGCAAAAACAAAATAAGCCATCATTGAGTGTACCTCTAATGTAAATTAAAATCCTCTTCGCTACATTGAGATGAGTTTGATTTGGTATTTCCATGTATCTACTAATCAAGCCAACTCCACAAAGAATATCCAGCCTTGTGCAAGTAAGATACTCCCAACTAAGCTTTTAAACTAAGTTGGATCAACACTTCCACCATTTGTATTCTTCCTCAGTTCTAATCCACTTTCCACGAGGGTATTCACCGGATTGCAAGACTCCATCTTGAACCTCTTGAGTATCTCCTTTGCATGGCTACTTTGACAAATAAAAATACCATCTTCACTTTACTTAACTTCAATACCAAGGAAATGAGACATCAAGCCAATATAGGTCATTTCAAACTCCTTAATCATATATTCTCTTAAATTCATCAAACATATTAGGATTAATGTCTATGAAGATCAAGTCATCAACATAAAGGCAAACAAGTAGCACATTTTCATTTTCATCCATCTTCATATATAATGCATGCTCATAAGGACACTTTTGAAAACCTTTCTCATGAAAGTACTTGCTAATTCTAGCATTCCATGCGTATGATGCTTTCTTTAATCCATTGAGAGATTTTCTCAACTTTTACACTTTATTTTCATGTCTCCTTTTCACATACCCCAAAGGTTGTTCAACATAAATCTCCTCCTCAAAAAATCCATTTAAGAATGCTGATATTACATCTAGTTGGTAAACCTTCCATTTGTTTTGAGCCGCCAAAGAAATCATCAACCTAATAGTTTCCAACAGAGCAACAGGAGCAAATACCCCTCCATAATCAATTCCGGCCCTTTGCTTATAGCCTTTAGCAACTAACCTCGCCTTGCATCTTTGACCTTCTCCATTTGCATTCTTCTTTGTTTTGTACACCCACTTCACCACAATTGTTTTATGACCATGGGGAAGATTAACTAAAACCCATGTATCATTCCTCTAAATCGGATTGATTTCTTCATCCATTGTCATTCTCCATTTCTCTTTTTGAACCGCCTCTTTAAAATGTAAAGGATCACAATCCATAAACAAACAAGAAAAATTCAAGTTACCTTCAATATTTTTTGTAGCTTCATAAATTTATTGTAAACTTCTCATTTTTCTTGGTCTTTCCCTTGAAATAGCATCTGATGATGAAGATGATAATGGTGATGATGATTCACTTGTAAAAGGTGAGGGGGATCCATGTGGAGGTGTTTGGGGCTCTCTTTGGACTTCCCTTGATTCTTGAAACTCCTCTTCTTCACGTATAAGTTCCACTTCGGTGGTTGATTTTTTTTCTTTCCAATCCCACAAGTCTTCCTCTTCGAAGATTACATCTCTAGTCATGATCATGTTCTTGGTAATGGGGTTCTATAGCTTGTACCCTATTGTTTTATCACCATACCCAAGAAAAATGCACTTTTCACCATTGTCATCAAGTTTTGTCCTCCTTGCTTCAGAAATCTTCACACAAGCAATGCATCCAAAAAATCTAAGATGGGGATACACTAGGCTTGAATGAACACCATTATTTCTCCAAGGTCTTGAAACGAACACTCTTGGTTGGGAATCGATTTAACAAGTAAACGGGACATGCAATAACTTCAGCCCAAAATTCTCCAGGCAACTTCTTTCCTTTCAACATGCTTCTAGCCATATCTAGGATACTCCTATTTTTTCTTTTCGCAACTCCATTCAATTGAGGTGTAGCTTGGCATAAATTGATGCACAATCTTATGCTCCTTGCAATAATCTTCAAATAAATCAGAACTATATTCACCACATTGATCGGATCTCAACCTCTGGATAAAATAGTCATTTTGCTTTTCAATAAGATTTTGAACTCCTAAAAATCTTCAAACACTTTGGACTTCCTCTTTAAAAAATACACCAAAGTCTTCCATCTATAGTCATCAATAAAAGTAAGAAAGTAATGATTCTAACCATTTGACACAGGCTTCAAGGGATCACAAACATCGGTATGCACGAGCTCTAAGGGTCGTGATGCTTTCCCTTTGAATTCTCTTGAAAAACTTAATTCATGATGTATTCCAAGAATACACCCTTCACATAACTCATTCGAATGATCTATATAAGGGTAGACCCTTCATCATTTTCTTGCTAGACAAAAGCTTCTAGCCACCAAAATTAAGATGCCCAAGTATTAAGTGCCACAACCAAGAATCATCTTTAATAATAGCAATCAAACATCTCATAGCATCATGTTGAATATTCAAAGGGAACATTCTATACTTGGACATTTTCACATTACCAGTCAAATTACCATGAGCATCTTTATTTTTCATTCTAATATCATAACCATTTTCTAAAAGTCGCCCCAAACTCAAAATACTATTCTTCATATCCGGCACATAATAGACATCAGAAATAAAATCATGATTTTCATTTTTGAGCTTAATAAGAATTTTATCTTTGTCTTTTACGGAATGTTGGAGGAATCACCAAAAGTAACCTTGCCTTGCGCCACTTCATCAAGCTCTACGAACATATACTTCTTGCCACACATATGGTTGTTTGCCTAGGAATCAAGAAAGCACACATTGTCATTATGTTCCTTGGATCCATCATAGGCCAACAACAAAATAGATCCCACTTCTTTATTTTCTTTCTCGGCATAATTTACATGTTCTACAACTTCTTTATTTACATTTGCCCAAGACTCATTGCTATAATTCCAAACTTGTGACAATTGAAGCATTCGACAGTTCTCTTGTCAAAACCATGGTTGTTGTAGTTGCCTCTTGCTCTTCCTCGTCCTCTAACTCTTAAACCATAAGAATTTGATTTCTTGCATCACTAGTGAATTGGCCTCCTCCTCCTCTGCCTCTATTAACATAGCGTCTTCCACGACTTTCATAGCCTCTTCCTTGATTGATATAACCTCTACCTCGCATTTCATAACCTCTTCCTCTATGAGATGTACTACCTTGAAATTTTATTTTTTCATCTTTTAAAGAAAGCTTGGATTTGAGTGTTGTTCAAGAAAACTTGAAGTCCTTTTATTAATCTATTGCTCATGTATTTCCAATGTCGCCATCAATTCATCAACGCCCATAGTCTTTAAATCCATGGATTGATGAACAGCTACAATAACATGTTCAAATTTTGGGGTTAAGGTTCGTAGGATTTTTTTCATAACTCAGACATCATCAATATCTTCTGCGTGCCTTCGCATTTGGTTCACAATCACCAAAGTTCTTGAAAAATACTCCAAAATTGTCTCGGTTCAATTCATATTCAACACTTCAAATTCACTTCGCAATAATTGAAGATGAACCTAGATTGTTTTATCAAAGCCTCTACACATATTCTTCAAAATTTTGCAAGCTTGCTTTGAGGTGGTGGTAGAAGAAATATTCTTAAAAGTGTTGTCGTCAATGCATTGGTAAATAGGAATAAAGCCTTCTTAATTTTCTTCCTTGATTGCGTAAGTACTGTCTTTTGAGCATCATTCACTACTTGTTATTCTTATGTAGTCGGCTCATTGAATCTTTTTTAACAATTTTCCAAATGATTTGTGATTGTAGCAACACCTTAATTTGAATATTCCAATTCTCATAATTATCTTTACCCAATTGTGAAAAATTGGGGTTGAAGCACATTACTCATGGTGGCCATAATTTTTCAAGAACACTACAACAAAAACCTCAACTTGAAAACCCTTGCTTCAAACCAAATTCAAAAACTTAAAGCCAAGGGTTCAACATAAATAGCAAATTCAAAACCCTAGACTCAACAAAAAATTTTCAAATTTAGAACCCTAGCTCTGATACCAATTTTTTTGGGAATTGGATAACCAAATAACACCAAAATCAAGACACAAATACAAGAAAACAATGGCTGAATTTCTGCTATAGTGTATCACTCAAATTGCAACACAAATCAAGCATAAATAGGGAGAAAAAATCTGCTACAGTACCACACCAATTTCACTCAAAAACATCACTATATTTCATCAAAAATGATTACAATATCAAGCAACACAAAGAAGAGGCTATTCTGATTTTTCCAGCAAGAAAAACACACAAAATAATCTATCAAAAAACTCACAAATGAAGCTTGTGCTCTGGAGACACTCGCTACATTTCTAGACAATAATTCCTAGCTTTTTCCCTATGATTTTTCTACCAAAACCTCTATTTTCCTTCTCTGTTTTTTGGACTGAATTCCCACTATTTTGGGCAAAAGTTATTTGCCCTTTATATACCTCTGTTTTGCCTTCAATGGAACCGACTTCAACATGCAACTCCTTCTCCAAGCAAAACTCAACTTCCATGTGAGCATGCAAACTCTGGGGACGTGTTTGGTTTGTGATCCCAAAACTATTTTTTGTTCTCAAAATTTTAAAAACACTCAAAACCTATTTGCTTAGTATTTTTGTTCTCAATTTTTTTTGAAAAAAAATGAGATTTGGAACACATAAATAGGAAACAAGCCAGGCTAGTTTTCTAAAAATTTCCTTAGAATTTTTGAAAACATAGAGTATAGAGTACTATGCATTACTGTTCATTAATGGACTAAGTATAAAATGTGCCTTTTTTTTTTCGGCCTCTCCCGTCATTTGCCCTACTCAACCATCTTCTTCACTTGAGCTCTAGCAAAGAACAGGCGCCACATCCAGCGAATCACCAGTGTTACTCCGGCAAATCACAGGTGCATCTCCAGCGACAGATAACCCAAAGATCTCTACTTTTTTTTTTTCTATTTTTTTGCCTTGATTTTTTAACAAGGTTTGTGTTTGTTAGATTTGTTTGGATTTTTCTTTTTTACCTTCAAATCTATAACAGATCTATTGTCTAACAACTCCGGCGAGCCAGTTATGATGTTCCGGTATCTCAGATCTCCAGTGACTCTGCTCATTTGCGATACCGATGATAGATCTGATTTTTTTCGGTAATAGATCTGGTACTTTGCTATCAGATCTGTTAACAACTCCGATGACTCTAGGTTTTTTTTTCTGTCTAACAACTCTGGTGACTCTTCTACTCTACTATTTTTGGTAATAGATTTGGTTTTTTTTAAAAAGTATTTTTGGGTTTAAGCATTTTGTTGAAAAGATCTTTTATTGTCAAAACCATCACCCCTGGACTCTCCACTATACCAAGCATTGTGTACGTCTTCCTAGCTCCCGTTGCACCATAGCAGAAGACTGACCCATTCCTTCCCTACAGAACTGCTTCCACAAGCTCTACTATTCTGGAAAATATAATCACATTTGGTCAAGTTCCTCTTTGTTAGAAAAGAATGAGTGGTTAATTAGCATGCTTGAAACATATAGTTTCAATTAGATGTTAACCTTATCAGTGGCTCCTTTATTGGACTAAGATTCATCAGGCACTTGATACTTTCATCGTCCGGATAATTGATGCTCCATCTCCTCAATTTCTTTGTCACCATGTTTTTATTTTATTTTCACTTTTGGCTTGGATCAGTTTATTGTGGTGTCATACTTACCTTTTAGTTGTGGTTGAGACAAATGATAATGACTTTTTTTTTTGTCTTCTTGTTTTTGTTCTTTTTTTTTCATTCCAAAACCTATAAATATCAGAGAAACACTCATGGACTATTAAGATTAAATAAGATAAGGACGTGCCAGATGATTGAACTAAACATAGTCAGCATCTAGTTCCTCTTGTTGATTTTTGTTCTCTTTTGGTATTTTATTAATAATCTTTAAATGAAATCTCTCTCTCCCTCTCTCATGGTAACATAATATAATCATTTCAACCACGTAAAATGTTTGGTTGGTGGATTATTGAGAATGTGAGATAAAGATCATGTTGTGTCTCACATTCACATACCAAACAAGTGTGTTGTGCTATTGGTAGTTGTATTTTTTTGGCACAAATCTCTTTGATTTCTTTTATTCAAAAAACCAAAGGGTTGTCACTTTTCCTCTCAAAGATAAGCTTTTTAAAAAGTGACATTACATATAGAAAATTCCTATATCACATGTTGATGATTTGGCACTGAAATGAAAAGGTTGAAACAAATAATACTTACAAAAGCCTTAAATCTCTCAAATTCTTTCTTACAAGAGCAAAAATTGGGTTGTTACAATCCAGATAATATAACGAGCATGGTACATTAGCTATCTCAAAATCATGAACTACCATCAAGTTTTGCATAACAAGGTTTGATAGTTTCTTTTCCATTATGCTTGTTTAATTTTGTCTCTTCGTATTTATTAAATACAATAGATCTGACTTGAAATAAAAAATCGAAGGGCTTTGGAGGATCAACTGTGGGTGTTCAACATGAAGTCCCGCCCATTGATCAATTGGATGTTCAGCAGGAAGCTTCAACCCTTAACAAATCTTCTGTCAACGAAAATGACATCATCAATTTGTCAGACGTATCATCTGACCAGGTATCTCATATTCCTTAAAAATGAGAGTAATGTGGAATGTAACAGCATGTATGGTACATTTTTTTACAAGCATATGAAATGGTTATATGTTTTTCATTTATTTAATTTATGAGTTATGAGTGATATATGCAACATAATTTGAGTAATTCCTTTTATACATGATTAATTATTGTATGATGTATATTGTCTTAGATGTCATTCCAAGGTAATGACGTTGACGATATGGCCACTTGGCCACCGAGGGTTGAGGAGTTATTTATTAAATTGCTGGTCATTGAGGTAGAGAAGGACAACCCGAATGATACGACCATCAAAGCAATGACTTGGAATAAATTGGCGAGTCTGATGACCAAAAAAATGGGTCATACTTACACTATTGCAAATCTTAAGGGAAAGTACAATAGGTTCAGGAATAAATATCGAACTTTCAAAAACCTCCTGACCACTATTGGATTTGGTTAGGACCCAGAAACCAACAATGTGACGGCTGAGGAAGATGTCTGGACGCGATATATTACGGTATGCATAGTTTGACATAGTTGTATATATTTTTTAGGCTAGTTATTTATTACTAGACTTAATGATAATTTTTTTTAGGCAAACCCGCAAGTGAAAGCATTTCGTAAGAAAGGGTGTGAGCACTTCAACTTATTGGGACTTATCTTTGGAAAATCGACAGCCACAGGGCTTTTAGCCCATGCTTCGACCCAAGTCCCGTCAAATTCAGATGAGGAGAGAGAGTTGGAGGAGGAGTTCATCACTAGTCAAAAAAGATCATCTGGTAGTCTTGACGATGATCTTGAAGGTCCATTTCCCTTTCCACCTAAAAAAATGGAAGTAGTTTATGACATAAGAAGTGGAGTAAGAGTTCAAAGATGGACAATGTTATGGCTGCATGGGTTGCATTCTCACTTGCTAGGATGGAGAAATACAAATGTACTTGTCAAGTGAACACTGTGAATGACGCTTACAACATTGACACTTGCATGGATGTGTTAAAGGGTATGGAGGGTATTGGATCCTAATAATATTTTTGTGCTTGTGCAAAGTTAAAGGACCCTGAGTGATTTCAAATGTTTATTAAGATGTCTACATAGTGTAGGAAGGAGTGGCTTGACACACTAGATTAAGTGTAATGACGTTTTTTAGGTATGTGTGAAACTATTTGGGCATGAATGTCCAAAGTTGACTTAACTTTTTGTGTGTTTCTACTTGATAAGAATTATTATTATGGAACAATATTTTTAATATTGTTGTATGATGTGGTGCATGGGCTGCATGTTTAATTTTGTATGTTTTGAATATGTAACGTTGGGAAATGTCTATTATTCAAGTGGTATGATGTTGCATGATAATGTGGATCATTATCCTATAACTGTTGTCATATTTATGCATTTTAATCGTGAGTTAGTATTATGTTTGTAGTTACAATGGAAAATATAGCTGCCCAATCAAGTGATGACTCACTAAGCCCATCAAGCAGTGTAGATGATGAATTGGACGATACATTTTTTGTCAATATAATGTGCCAATATGCTAACAACCGTTTGTTCAAAACACCATGCATGACATCTGAATTAACTGGTCATAAATGGGTTATGGAATTGTTGAATGGAAATCCGTCACGCATATATAATTGTCTACGGATGGATGCTGATACTTTTCGTACATTGTGTAAGATACTACGCGATGGCGGTCACATACAAGAGGACTACCATGACCGTTTGACAACTGAGGAGTCCGTGACTATTTTCTTACTTATAGTTCCACATAATGTTAGACAAAGACTTGTTGCTGAGATGTTTTAACACTCAAATGAAACTATCAATCGCCAATTCAAGAAGGTTATGTGTGCATTAGCCAGTCTAAGGGTGTCAATAATTCGGCCACAACTTCCATACGAAACTCCACCTGAGATATTATATGATGAACGATACTATCCAAGGTTTAAGGTAACATCTACTAAACATGTTACATATATTTTATTGTAATACTAAAAATACATTTTATAAATGTAGGATTGTATTGGTTCAATTGATGGTACTCATGTAGCTGCATGGGCCCCTGTTTCTAAGCATGAGGCATATCGTGGTCAAAAAACAACAATTACCCAAAATGTGATGGTAGCTTGTTCTTTTAACATGAGATTTGTATTTGTCATGCCTGGTTGGGAAGGTAGTGCACATGATTCATGTGTTTTTATGGGTGCTATAACAAAGGGTGAAGTCAACTTTCCTATGCCGCTGGAAGATTGGTGTATAGAATGATTTAATTCCTATAATCAAAGCTATGATGTTAAGTATCTAATGTTGACAATGTGTTTTTGGATTAGGGATGTACTATGTTGTAGATGTCGGCTACACAAACATGCCTGGATTTCTCTCACCATATCTTGGCGAGACATATCACATTCCTGATCGTAGTGGTAACAGACGTGCACCACGTGGACTTGGAGAGCTATTCAACTATTGACATTTTTCCTTGAGAAATGTTATTAAGAGATGTTTTGGAGTGTTGAAAGCGAGATTTCCTATTTTAAATACAATGCCAAATTACAAACTTGCACGCCAACCAACCATTGTAACAGCATATTGTACAGTTCATAAGTTTGTTCGTTTGCATTCAATAGGTGACATTTACTTTCAGCGGTTTCTAAATAAAGACATCATTTTAGATAATGAACAAAGTTCCAATCATCATCGATTGTCGCACATGAGGGATACAATGGCTGCGAGTATGTGGGCTACTATTTCTCATGATGGTTGAACTTTTATGTTGTTTAAGTTTTATTACTAGTACACTGCCATTATGTAATATTAAAAATATTAAGTGTTATTACTAGTACATGGATGTTATGTAATATTATTTGTATTATGTTGGATATCATATTTATGTGTGATGACATAAATTATATGAGTTGTGTTTCATTTATGTAATTTGTTGATTGGAATACATGTAAATGGTCTTTGAATTTTTTTTTAATTAATTACAGAGCACATGGATTATGCTATAAGTCCTTTATGCGCATGTTGTGCTGGCCACAATAGGGTTTTCAGAGTACAATGAAGAATGATGGTCGTTATTTTTATAGGTGTCCATTTGATAGAGACCATAGAAATGCATTTATTTGGGTTGATGAATACCAGCACCGCCTGCAGCTAGTTGTCTATCATAAGGGTTGGCTTATTTGTTTATGTTGTGGGTGTATAGTCACTTTGTGTTTTGTCATGTTGTTTTTATTCTTTTTTAATTATGATCAGTATAGTGGAGAAGTGATTAGTTATCTCATTGTAATATAATGTGGAGCTTGTATGTACAAACAATGGTCTGTGTTATATTATAATTTGTAATATAATGTTATGCCAGTGAAACATTCAATCCAATACATCATCTCTGTTTTCATTATTTTTTGTCTTACTTTCCAAACATATTTTTTGTTTTTTATTTTGCAAAACTGTTTTTAGAATTATATAACCAAACAAGTTCTACGACACGAAAAACACTAAAAACAATTTTCAAAAATCTATCTTCGAAAACTGTTGTCAGGTACTGTTTTTTGAGATGTAAACAAAACACGCCCTGGATTCTTTTGTTCTCCTTGACGTTTCCAAAAGCCAAAACATTTGCCCTTTTAGGGTTTCTCAAGTCAGGAAAAAAACATACTAGTGACTACCTCTTTTATCACCAATCAAAACACACCAAACTAACTTAATTGCTACTAAGGACAACATCTATTACATATTATAAAATAAACCAAAAATCTAAAATACCAAAATTACCCAATTAAAATTGAGTTTACAAACTGATGGTGTAATTAACGTAGACGAGCAGAAGGTCGATATTATACTGGGCAACTTGGGTCTGAGCTCCTAGGCTCGTAAGGATCGTAACACAGAATTTTCAGGGATTGGGGGCAATTACACAGTGAAAATATAGTGGTTCACCAGATCGAGAGCTCAGCTAATCCACTCTTCAATGGAGACTCTTTCTCATTTTGTTTCAATAAATGGGGACGAAATTTACAGTCTGCCTTTCAAGCCATCAGGGATTCTCTGCCATTATTAGAGGTGTTATATAGTATTTATAGAGTTGTTCCTTGTTCTGTGGGATCTCTACCGAGATCTTAGCCTTTCATTTGTGGATTCCTCCTTGATTTTTGGAGAATATCTTGGTTAGTTGAGGATTTGGTGCCTTGAATATGACTCTTTGCCACCTGTAGGGTTCTTGTTAACACCTAGCTGTTCTTTCCTTGATTCTCACAAATTTCCATAGGAGAAAGGCTCGAGACTTGGGCTTCAGAGCTCTGAGCTCATTATCCAACCTCACCTCCCAAGCTCGCTCTTAATAAAAATTCTTTATTCATGCACCATCAGTTGCCCCCCAACTCTTGGTTCGAGCGAGCTTGAACAAGGGCTGAACTTAAACTCGTTCAACGACCTCGATGCTTGTGATTTTTTTTAACGGTTACCAGTAATCATTTCTTTCTTCGATCCTTGTGCGCATTGCCCACTTTGAGACCCCCAGTACCGTTAGCTTTAAATGCTTCTGGATCGATGGTTCCCCTCTCACCCTTCGAATTCTCCTTGGCTTTTCTTCCTTACCTCCTTGCAACTTCATCTTCTCTAATTCATTATTGTTCTTAGGGTTTTCATAGAGAGACAATTTCCCCTAATTTGGCCTAGAGGCTTAGCATGGCTTGATTTCGAATCTTGTTTTCAAGCTTTAATCCATCGTTGGTTCTCAGTTAGGTATGTCTTTCATCCTTCTCCCAGTTCCTCATTCTGGATCCCTCAAGTCTAAGGTGGTTATTGCATTTTTGGACTTTTCGATTCTGCTATTTTAGGAGTTGAAACCTCTCCCTGTCTTGTATCCCTCTTTTTCTAGATCCTTATTCCACAGCTAGGATTTTCGTTATTGGTCCTTGGTGTCTTGCTCCTCAAACTCTCAAAGAGTGTTTCTCTGAGGTTCTCCCACTTTATTGGTCTTTTAAACTTCCTTATTCTTGCCCAGTCATGTCTACCTCCTTTGAAGCTACGGGCTCGTCCATCTCCCTAATAAAGGATAGGTCTACTGAGGAGGACTCCGATTTGGGAGATGTGGGGCAGGAATTGACAACTTCCTTGGGGTGGATTCTGTCGACGTCAGGGGAGGCTCTGAGGAGCCTCCTCTCCTGTTCTGAAAACTCCTAGCAAGGGCAAAACCAAGGTGAGTGGTGTAGGGATTTTCGGCAGCGCTGAGGGTGGAGATGCTGCTCCCAGGGCCTCCGAGCTCGTGGGATCTAGTGACATTGTTCCTTCTTACTTGAAGGTTGTAGCTGCCCATTTTGGGTTTCCTCGAGGCTTATAGTTTTGGAGCCCCGATATGTATACCTTGTATGACTCCTTCATTCCTAAAAGGGTTTGTTTCTTCCTAGCTGCTTTTGAGAATGACTTTCGCTTTCCCTTGCATTCTTTTATTAAGAGCGTTTTGCAACATTTCAATGTCTGTCCTGCCCAGCTTTCTCCTAACTTCTGGGGTGTGATGGTTGGTCTTCTTGTCTTCTTTAAAAAGCACGATCTTGGTGTCCCTACTGTATCTTTGCTCATGAGATTTTTCAATGTCAAGTACATCCCTTCTGATGGTTTTTTATATATCTCCAAACATGTGAAAACCAAGGTCCTTATATCCGACCTTCCGACCTTCCACAAAGGTTGGAAAAAACTCTTCTTCTTCATGTGGGGGAGAGATTGGGAGTTTAATCCCACCGACGTGACAGATACTCTTCTAGTTCCTTGGGGCTGGTCTGCCCCTGATAACTTGGGTGAGTCTTTTCTTAAGCAAGTCAGGGTAAGCTTTAGTGTTTCTTTAGGCTGACTTTGTTCCACTGGTTTCATTTTTCAAGCATCAGACCAGAGCTCAGTGTTGCAAATGAGCAAGTCCTAAGGAATTTGGCAAACTATGATTCGAAAAGATATTCAGAGCTCATCAAGCCTCAGGTTCTTGTAGAGCTTGGGTTTAGTTCTCCCAAGGTGAGGGTAGAGAACTCATCCCTTCTTTCTGCCATCAACACCTAGGAACTAGCAGGTAATGTTCTTTCCATCTTGGTTTTTGCTCTTTTACCTTTGCCTCCCCCCTCTTTTTTTTAATGTTGATTCTTCCTTGAGTTTCCAGGTTCTTCCTCAATGAAGCCCACCATGAAGGATCGCACTGCCAAACTATCCTTGATGAGGAAGAATTAGAGTGGAAATGAACGTAAGATTGAGGTCGGCTTAGGGAGTGACTCTGCCTCCAAAGTTCTAAGACTGGAAGCACCCCCTGCTTCACCTCAATTGACTCAGGTGAGGCCCCAACCTTCCCTGGGCTCCCCAAAGGTTGTACAAACCCCTCTCTCTGAAAAGACTAGGCTACCTCCTTCTAGTGGGGCTCCTGAGCAAGGTTTAATCTCAACCTCTCCCTCTTCAGTAGAGGTTGAGATAGCTCTGGAGATGGTTTATCGCATTCTACCGGGATCCATTTCTCTCTGTCCAATTGAGGGACCATATCTAAAACCCCCAAAGATCTGCAAGAGCAAAAAGGGGGTGAGTGTTCAAGTTCGAGCTCTCTGATTGATAATGTGAAGCGAGCTGCAGAGGCTATTGCTTGTATTCTCCCTAAGTCTGACATTCAGCAAGCTTCTACTATGCCTCTTTGGACTTCCAATTCCACTGCCCTCTTTGTTATTATTTCCAAAAGTTTTGCTATATATGCATATATTTTTGTCCTGCAATATTTGATTTTTTTGACCTAAGATTCTCTGGGTTGTGCTCAACCTTAGATGGCCATCCATGTTAGCAGGTTGCAGAAAAGGATCCAGGCTATGGAAGGTTCTGTCCAGGCTTCCAGAGCTTTTGAACTCAAGGTTACAGAGTTGTCTTTTGAAAATAGCGACCTCAAGGCCCAGGTCCAAGATTTGCAAGAGCAAATAGAGAGGCAGACTTCCCTAAACAGGGACTTGGAAGCTGAGAAGAAGAGGATTGAGAGTAAGGGCAGAAGCTGCAAGGAAGAGGTCAAAAAGACTAAGGAGGAGCTCAGGAAGATCTTAGAGGAGCTCAGGTAGAAGACAGATGACTGGATTAAAGTTAGTCAAGAGTCCCTTGAGGCTTTGAGCTCTTTTCGAAATATAAAAAGGCAATATGACCTCCTTGCTGAGATGAGTGATGCTCTTCGGGATGAGCTCGAGGTGGAGAGAGCAGCTGGTAAGGAGAAAGACAACCTGATTACCAAGCTAGCTGACGACGTCATTAATCAGTGGGCTTCTGGGTGGCTCACTTTTCAAGACATAGTTGAAGAGATCTACCCCAGATAGGATTTTAACTTTGATCCCCTCACTGAGGAAAAGACTGAGGCAGCTGACTCTGAGGGTAACACCATGCCTCCTCCAACTTCTAAGGTTTCTCTTTTCTCCGCCGATCTCGTCTCCAAAGCTCTAGCCCTAAACTCACCATCAATAGAGGTCGATGTCCATGCTTCAGAGATTCCTGAGGTCGCTCCTCTCCTGCCCGCCTTAGGGCTTATAAATGCTACAACTGCTAACTTGCCAGATACTTCATCAACCGAGCTACCAAAAAGTGTTGAACTGCCTAGCTCTTCTCCTACTCCTACTGCTGAGGCCTCAGCTGTTGGACTGCAGAATCCTTTACCTTTTCCTTCTTCAGAAACTTAGGGCTTTGTAATTACCAAAAAAGAATTCTAAAAATTTTTTTTGTGTAAGTTTGAGCTCATTCTGGCTCACAGCTTTTTTGCACTATAGTTGTAACATTGATCCCCATGCTCATTGTTTCCTTTTGAGTTTATTGCCTTTATTGCATAACTGTAACTTCTCACATTTCCTTCCTTGCCTCCTTGCTTTGAGGAGTACTGAGTTCTCCTTAAAGCAGAATAACTTTGGAGAGTCCTATCACAAGCACATCCTTAGAGGAAGGTTGAAACTAAGGGATACCAGTCCCATTTTAGCCAGCACATCAGGAAGGGTCTTGAGTCGAATGGCCCCAGTGAGACGTTGAAAAGGTTTATAAAGCTATGCATGCTGACCTCAGCCCAAGGAAATCTAAGAAGTCTTCTTTGGAGCTCAGAAAGTCTGACCTCGAAGGTCAAGAGTTGTGTAGCTGAGGACAGATTTGTAAAGATATTGAACATTATAGAGATTTTTCCCCTATAATAACCTTGACTTCTCAACATAGTTGAATCGGATCGGCAGAGCTCAAATATGGACTTGGAGTTAAGTGTCGCAACTTACTATATTGGACTTCTCTTGGGTTGCCAAGCGCTGTAAATGCTTAAGATGGATGAGGAGTATTAGGGAAATGTTGAGGCTAATGGGGAGATTTTCCCCGTTGAAGATTGTCTATATCCCTCTCTTTTCTCTCTTTTTTTTTCTTCTTTAGTTTTTTGCGCCCAACTACCTTCTAAAAGAGTAACTGACTTCTTAATTTGGAATCCCAAGGGTCCATATCCTTAGGACTTCATGCATGTCTTGACTCTAAAAGCCCGCTGTCCCTAGGGATTTGGCATAATTGCTTGGTTCTTCTCTATTCTTGGATTCTTTCCTTAAGTCTTGTAGGTTCAACACTTTTTGCTTCTTCTTCTCTTTTCCTTCTTTGAACCTTTTGATGGCTGCCCCCCTCTCACCCTTGTTCCAAGAACGATCCTCTTTCGGGATGGAGTGGAAATGGCATTCTCGATACTTAGTTCCATCGTTGATATCAACTTCGGACTTGGTTGGGATAAAGAAGAGGTTTTTTTCAAACTTGGAGCTACCCTTAAGGGCCCCATCCCTTGATGAGCCCTACAACTACCTTCCTCCAGGGGAAACTTGTTTCTTCAAGGGGTCCTTGGAGATGGGCCTATGTCTCCCCATCCACCCTTCTGTTGGTTTCATCTTAGTTCATTGTGGCTTGTGCCCTTCTTGCCTCTCTCCCAAGGAATGAGCTATCATGATTAGTTTTTTCCTCTTTTGGCGTCCGCGAGGCCATGGTGAGTTCCCCACAGTAGCCAAATTCCTCTATTTTTTTGACCTTGGGGAGGATAAGGTCCCAAGCTTCAGTTCCTTTTGATGGAGACACTTTAAATTGCAACATCTTGTGCTTGACCTTCCTTCTTCTTCTGAGGGATGGGTTCAGTGTTTCTTTTTTGTTTCCAGGGACTCTTGGAGGTCCTCTGAATTGTGCTACAGGGAGTGCAGAGTTCCTCGGTCCTGGAAATGCTATTCTTATCCAGGTTGGAGTCTTGATTTCCTCCGCTGGCTAGCTTCCACGATGATGTGCCCTTATCTAAAAAATTTGTTTTTCCATGTAGGTGCCCCTAACCTGGACTTGGTTGAGGCGATGAGAGTTGAGCAGATTGTCAATGCTGAGCCCATGTCCTTCCAAGAGCTAATGACATCTAACAACCTTTTTCTGTTTAGCGATGCGAGGGCTACCATGGACTTTATCTCTTGCCCAGACTCTGACCCTTCTCCTTCAGAGTCCAATGAAGATGTTAATACCTCTCCCAAGAAGTGTAAGAGGGGCGGTTCTCTAGATTACTCTTCTTCTCCCTCATCTTCGTTGGGAGCTGTTCTTTTTTCCTCGATTAGGCAGAAGCTTATGAATGTTCTTGCAAATGCGGAAAAAGAGAGGAATAAGCTAAAAGAAGAAAATGCTCGTCTTAGGGAGAAGGTGGTTGAGCTCAGAAAACGCCTTTAGGAACTCCCCTTGTATTTATTTTGTTTCTTCTACTATATTGCTACAGAAATTTTGAACATTTGCTTGCTGATTAAGCTCTTTTTTGCTGATTGCTATGCTTGCGATTTTGCTTTAAATCTCATTACATGCTTATGAACTGGAGTAACTTTAATTTTGAGCCGTAGATCTCATCCCTAGCTTATGGGCTGAAAAGCTCATCTTTTATTCTCCGGTTGAAGGATTTATTTTGAGCTATAAAGCTCATTTTTTATGAACTGGAAAGTTCATCATGAGCTAATGAGCTCTTTCGATGAACTGAAAAGTTTATCGTGAGATATTGAGCTTTTTTTATAAACTGAAGAGTTCATCGTGAGCTATTGAGCTCTTTTTATGAACTGAAGAGTTCATCGTGAGCCCATGAGTACTTTTTATGAACTAAAGAGCTCATCGTTAGCTGTTTAGCTATTTCAAGAAATCTCATAAAGATGAATCAAAGACTCGTAGTTTTATTGAGAGTAAACAAATTACAGAAGAGGCTTACTGAAAGAATCTCTTAAGATGTACTGCATTCCAAGACTAGGGCAGGATCTTCTCTTCCTCTGTTTGTAACTCATAGTTCCCTGGTCTGATCACCCATGAGATGATATAGGGACCATCCCAATTAGGCCCCGTCTTCCCATAAGTGGGGTCCTTTCTTGCTAACAAAAGTTTTCTAAGTACCAGATCTCCCACCTTGAAACTTTTATGTCTGACCTTCCTATCGTAGTACCTGACTATCTTCCTCTGGTAATTCCTGATATGATACAGAGTTGTTTCTCTCTTTTCTTCCAAAAGATCCAGGTCCAATAGAAGGGACTCATCATTGTGTCCATTGTTTGTGAACTCAATCCTAAAGGTTGAGAGCCCAACCTCGACAGGTGCCACCACTTCGGTTCTGAAGGTCAAGGCAAACGGTGTTTCTTGAGTTGCTGACCTGGCTGTTGTTCTGTATGCCCAAAGCACTTTTAAGAGGTATTCCACCCATTTACCCTTTAGATCTTCCAGCTTGGTTTTTAGGTCTGCTTTTATGGTCCAGATGGTGACCTCTGCTTGCCCGTTAGACTGAGGATGAGCTGGGGCTGAAAAGTAGTTCTTTATCCCAAGCTTGGCACAGAAATTTTTGAACTTTGGATTGTCAAATTGCTTTCCGTTGCAAGAGACGATTGCCCTGGGAATACCAAACCTGCAGATTATTGATTTCCATGTGAAGTTCTAGACTTTCTATTCCGTAATCGTTGTTAAGGGTTCTGTTTCTGCCCATTTGGTGAAGTAGTCTACCTCAATGATGGCAAATTTACTCTATCCCACGTTGGTAGGAAGGGGTCCAAGTATGTCTAGACTCCATTGCTGGAAAGGTCAAGGGCTAACCACTGAGGTTAAAAGCTCTGATGGGTAATGGGGGATGTTGGCGTACACTTGGCATACCTTGCATCTTTTGATCAGATCTATTGCATCCTTGTGCATCATGGGCCAATAATACCCCTGCCTCAACGCCTTTCTTACCAAGGCCCGAGCTCCGATGTGGTTGCTACAGACTCCCTTATGGATTTCTCTGAGAATATAATTGGCGTCTTTGCCCCCCACGCATACAAAATTGAAAATCTGGCTGACCTGGTTCTTAGCTTTGCAGCCTCTTTGAGATCTTCTGGCAGAGTTCCATGCTGAAGATACCGTAGGATGGGGTCCATCCAACTTAGTGGGGCTTGTATCGGCAACACTTCTCCATCCTCAAAGCACACCGACGGTTCTACTAGGTGCTCCACTAGAATTAATGGTCCAAACTTTCCTGCGAAGCTGTTGCCAACCTCGCCAAGACATCTGCTCTAGAGTTCTCAATTCTTGGGACATGTCTAATCTTAACTTACACAAACTTCTTGATCAATTCTTGTACCTTTCTGAGGTAAAAGACCATTTTCTCACCTTTAGATTCATAAATCTCCTCTATCTGTTTTACTACTAGCTAGGAATCACTGCAGATCTCCAACTGTTCTGCCTCTATTGAGTGAGCAAGATTGAGCCTGGCAATGACAACTTCACATTTTGTCTCGTTGTTTAAAGCCTTAAATCCAAACCTGAGGGCCTATTCGACGTCTATTCCATCTGGAGAGGTCAGTATCAAGCGTGCACCGCTTCCATAAGCGTTGCCAGCTCTATCTACAGAAAGCTTCCATGTGGGGAGGTCAAACACCAGCTGTGTTGCATCCATAGGTGCTGGTATTGTGAATTCCACAATGAAATCTGTCAGAATTTTCCTTTTAATCACAGTTCTAGGCTTAAATCTGATGTCAAACTCACTGAGCTCTATGACCCACTTTATCAATCTCCCTGAAGACTTTGGTTTATGCAACACTTGCTTCATCAGTTATTCTATTGGGATTTCGATAGTATGAGCCTGAAAATATGGTCTAAGTCTCTTGGCCATAGTCACCAATGCTAAAACAAGCTTCTCTATTCTTGAGTACCTCTCTTCTACTCCCCTCAAAGCTCTGCTGCAGTAGTAGACTGGTTGCTGAGACCTGTCTCACTCCCACACTAATGTTGCACTAGTTGAGAAATCTGAAACGGCTAAATAAAGAGTAAGTACTTCCCCTCCAAAGGGCTTACTAGAACAAGAGGGGAGCTCTGGTAGACCTTCAAAGCTTTGAATGCTTCTTCACACCAGGTATCCTACAGGAACACCTTTTTTAGGATTTGAAAGAAGAGTTGACACTTATCGCTTGATCTGGAGACAAAGCGACTCAAGGCAACTATTCTCCCAGTCAAGTGTTGAATCTCCCTTACATTAGGTGGTGGTTGCATATCCAAGACTACCTTAACCTTTTCTGGATTAGCCTCAATTCCTCTACTGTTAACTATGAAGCATAGAAACTTCCCTGCAGACACTCTGAAGGCACATTTTGCTAGGTTGAACTTCATCCTATATTCCTTAATGACTTGGAACAATTCTTCTAGATGCACAATGTGGAGCTCTGTCTTCAGTGCTTTTACCAACATATCGTCGATATAGACCTCCATGGATGTTCCAATTTGCCCTTGGAATCCGATTCACTAGACGCTGGTAGGTGGTTCTTGTGTTCTTTAACCCAAAAGGCATGACCTAATAACAGTACGTTCCCTGTTCAGTCACAAAAGAGGTCTTCTCCTAGTTGGTTGGATCTATCCTGATCTGATTATATCTTGAGAAAGTGTCCATGAAGCTGAGGAACTCGTGTCCAGCTATGGCATCCACTATTAAGTTGATCCGAGGTAAGGAAAAACTATCCTTGGGGCATGCTCGGTTGATATCTATGAAGTCAATGCAGATTCACCACTTGTCGTTGGTCTTCTTAACAAAAACCACATTGGCTAACCAAGTAAGGTAGTTTACTTCCCTAATGGCTTTGGCGTGGAGAATTTTGCTGACCTCCTCATTGATTGCCTTTTAGCGCTCTGGGGAAAAACTTCTTCATTTCTACTTAACAGGTCTGCAGGTGGGATTCACACTTAACTTGTGTGTGATAATCGAGGGGTCGATTCCTTCCATGTCTTCTTGCTTTTAGGCGAATACTCCCCTATTCTCCTTTAGGAATTAGATGAGAAGGTCTTTTATTTCCCTGCTTAGTTTAGACCCGACGTAAATAAGGTGTTTTGGCTCCTCATCAAGCTGAACAGGATCTAGCTCCTCTGATGGCCTCCATCTACCTGGACATTCTCGAATTCTTTCTGCTTCATCGAGGTCATGTAGCACTCCCTTGCTACTCCCTGGTCTCTTCAGACCACTCCAACTCCATTTTTCATAAGAAATTTCATAACCAAGTGATAGGCAGAGGGGATTGCCTTCATTGCATTGAAGGAAGGTCTCCTGAGCAGCATATTATATGCAGAGGGGACATCAACCACCAGGAATCTTACTGTAGTGGTGGCCTAGCAGGGAGGATCTCCCATAGTGAAGACAAGATGGATTGAGCCCAGGGACAATACCCTCTCTCCTACGAACCCCAACAGATGAGCACTGATTGGCTCCAGTTTTTTCCTACCTATGCCCATTTTGTCAAACGCAAAAGCAAATATGATATCTGGTGAGCTCCCATTGTCAATTAGAACTCAGTAAACAGTTCTGTTAGCCATGACAGCTGTTACCACCAATGGGTCATCATGGGGGTATTGGTAGCCTTCCAAGTCTAAGTCTGAAAAGGTGATGGTTGTGTTTAGCCGAGATGCCTTGGACACAGTGTGCACTTCTAGTGCTTCGCCAGCTTTGATTCTACGCAGTTGAGTCTTCCTGGCTGAACAAGACTCTCCACCCCCTGCGAATCCTCTAGATATTACTCTGATTTCCCCTGGGGGTTGTTGGTGTTGTACAAGAGCTTGTTGCGGAGGTGGAGGAGCTCGGTTCTGATTGTCTTGAGCTATGTAGCGGCACAACTGCCCTCGTTAGATCAAGAACTCAATTTCTTTCTTCAATTAGATACAGTCATCAGTGTGGTGACCATGGTCCATGTGGTATTCGCAGTACTTTGTGGGATCTCTTTTTGCTGGGTCTACTTTCATCCAGGGTGGTCACCTTAGAAATTTCTCGTTCTGTACCTCATATAAGATCTGTGATATCGTTGCGGTGAGGGGAGGGAACTACCGAGGTGCGTACCTCAGTTGTAACTTTGGCTGTGGTGGACCTAGACGATCTCTGACGTCTCCCCTCCTTTTAGGGGAGCAATCTCTGTCTCTTCTTGGAGACCTATCTCCTCCTATTTCTCTTCGGGGGCTTCGTTCCCTCTTTTTCTCTTTTGTCTCCTTATCTTTTTGGGTGGATGAACTCCCTACCTTTGAGAGAAGGGCTTCCTCACCATTTATGTATTTCTCTGCCTTGGCCAGCACCTCATCCATGCTTGCCTGGGGATTCTTCAAAATGGAGAATATCAGGTCTTTGGATTGCACGCCTAAGCCAACTATAAAGGCAGTGATGGCAAACTTCTCGTTTGGGACGTCCACTTTCAGTGACTCTAAATTTAACCTCTGGATGTAGGACCTGAGGTTTTCTTGGGGTCCCTGCTTCACATTCAATATGCGGTAGCTCGGCTTTTTATATGTCTGAGCTCCTATGAAGTGAGAAACAAAAGATATGGAAAACTCCTTAAAAGAGGAGATCGAGGTTTGGGGGAGCCTATTGAACCATGCCAGAGTTGAGCCCTTCAATGTAATAGCAAAGGCTCTCCAACACACAATGTCCTTATATCCATGCAGCTCCATCTAGTTTTTGTAGGTATTGAGGTGGTCCACGGGGTCTTTTGTCCCATCAAAAGCCTCTATCTGCGGCATTCTGAATTTTGGAGGGAGGGGGAAATATAGTATGCTGGTGGTGAATGGGGACTCAGTCTGTTGCACCAGGGCATCCATTGTGATTGGAGCCTTGCCCTTCACAGCTTCCTTCACGTGGCTGAGCTCTTGCTGGATGCCCTTAAAGTGCTGCTTCCAGTACTGTTCTCTCCTCTCTTGTTGATAGGGGAGAAAATCATTCCTTTCACTCCCATCGTTTTGACTTTGCACTTCTTCATTGCGTCTGTTCCTTGGGGGTAGATGAGGATCCTGCCCCCAGGTCTGACATTTTTTCCTCCTTCATCAACTTCCCTAAGGGAGTCAAGGTGTTGTTGTTCTCTATGTGGTGGGTTATTCTGGCCTTCTTGGGCCGGTTGTGCCTCCTAAGGGCGTTGCAAGAGCTTTAAAAGCTCCTCATTCTGCTGTAGCAGACATTGATTAACTAGGCGGAGGACCTCCAATTCGTTGTTTGTGGGCGAATTCCCCAAGGGAGGATTAGTCTCCGGGACATTTTCGGGCTATCTGCCGTTGGAAGCTTCCTGTTGGTCTTGCATTCATGGTAGGTTTGTTTGGCTTCTGCTCATGTTGCTAGTTGAGACCATCAATCACTGAAAGATTAGAATATTTGTAACAGAAACAATCAGTTCTCATAGATGGCGCCCAACTGATGGTGTAATTAACGTGGACGAGCAGAAGGTCGATATTACACTGGGCAACCTGGGTCTAAGCTCCTAGGCTAATAAGGATCGTAATATAAAATTTTCAGGGATTGGGGTGCAATTACACGGTGAAAATATAGTGGTTCGTCAGCTCAGAAACTCAGCTAATCCATTCTTCAATTGAGATTCTTTCTCCTTTTGTTTCAATAAATGGGGATGAAATTTACAGTCTGCCTTTTAGGCCATCAGGGATTCTCTACCATTATTGGAGGTGTTATACAGTATTTATATAATTGTTCCTTGTTCTGTGGGATCTCTGCTGAGATCTTAGCTTTTCGTCCGTAGATTTCTTCTTGATTTTTGGAGAATATCTTGGTTGGTTGAAGATTTTGTGCTTTGAATATGACTCTTTGTCACCTGTAGGGTTCCTATTAACACCCAGCTGTTCTATCCTTGATTCTCACGAATTTCCATAGGAGAAGGGCTCGAGACTTAGGCTATGGAGCTCTGAGCTCATTAATTGACCTCACCTCCCGAACTCTTAGTTAATAAAAATTCTTTATTCATGCACCATCACAAACTAATGGATTTTTATTGTACATTCATATATCAATCTCTCAAATTTTAGTGTGGAAAATTTTAACTCCCACAATGCTCCCGTAATTGCAATTTTCCTATTGATTTGCAAATAATTTCCAACTTTTTGAACTTTGTCTTTCATTTAGATAACCCACTGGCTCTTACAATTAATGTCGTGGCTCTTAAAGAATCAATTGTAATTTTTGGATATCTAGAAAAGCAACCGAAAATGCTCCTGTGGCAACTAATGCTACAACATGTTGTTTTTTTTCTTTTTTTGGGTACCAATTTGAGTTTGAATTATTGTAGCTACTCATGAATTTTTTAAGTGTTAGTAAGTATTGAACTATTGAGAAAAGACACATCATTCTGAAGGTGGATTCTGAAAATTTAATCTAGCAAACCAGTCTATAAATATTTAAACAGGTCTAACGGACCAAGTTTATATAATTTGGGAATATTTATAACTAATCGAATGCAGCAAGAGAAATTTTCACCCTAGCCCGATAATTCTACCAACAACATATCTTATATAGTATTGAAACCCACAATGAATCCAATCATAACTATGCATACGTAGTTTCAATTAGCTCACAAGAGCATTTCTCTCTAAAGTATGGATCCTATGATAAAATAAAAAAAGATTTTTTATGAGTCTGTATTTTATTTATCACTTAATTGTGGAAAAGTACTCAGTACAAAATATTTTGTATAGAGGTTTTTTTTTTTAATGATAGAAATGCCCACACAATAACAATTATGTGGTGTAAATAGTGGATAAGAAAACTGTGATAAATCATGCAACAATCCCATTAAATTCGGCAACTGTTATATCCCTCAAAACGTGGGTTTTCAAATTTTGAAAAAAAAAAATATACTACAAAAATTTTCAACCAAAAAAACAAACACAAAAGTTGAAGTACCGTTGAAAACTGATCTTCTTTCTATTCTGATTCAAATTACTGATAATGTGATATTATAGTGATACATTAAAATGTAACACCTTCATTAACACTTTAATAACTAACAAAAATTACATTCACTGATTCATACACTTAATGTGACATCCATATATATTATTTTTAATGAATGATAATGTTACATCACAGTGCAACATTGCAAAGTGACACTACTAGATTTGAGAACTAGAGTCATTTAACATTAAAAAATAATTTAGAAAATGAATTTCAAAATCTAGGCCAAGCCGTTTAGGTATATTCCATGTGCTATAATCTTGAATTTCAAATATTTTCAATATTAAAATATGAAGCTATTAATATAATAAATCAATCTCATAAAAAAATGGGCCTGCCAAACTAATAGACCTTCAAATAAGAAAAATAGTATTTTGGTGAAGAAAATATTTAAAAATCTGTCAATAAGTACCTAACTACAATACAATTCAAGTCAAAATTACTTATATATCATTTTTCTCACAATTAAATAGTTTAATTTTCGAAAAAAAAAAAAAAAGTTGCTAAGGCCCCAATATGCTTCACCACAAAAAGGAATGGACGGTGTGTGGCCAGTGTGCCAAGATAGGCCCAGCAGAACTGCAAATCATGGGCCCAATACCCAAAGCATGTCTTAACTAGGCCCACATATATTGATTTGGGTAATCTCTACTATAGATTTTGTCACCCTTAGTGGAAGTTCAATAATATGCATTTTCTTCCCAATTCCAATTGCGAGCTCAACCAAACTGACCAACTCCAGAGCTTCAGCAACACATTGTAGACTATATTTTTTCCACTGAAATTCAACAAATAACATACTACCCTTGTGATATGACTTAAAAATGTCTAGGAAGAACCACGAAAGATAACTTTCACTTACTTGTCAAAGGGTCTTGTTTGGCGGATCACAACCAAGCAAGAACCCTCAATTTTTCACCTGGAACTTGCCCTTAAAATGGATCTAATTGGACTTCACGTTCTGTGTTCTTTTTTAATCTATTGGTTGCCACTGAAAGTTGGTTGAACCATCAAGATAGACGGTATTCATATTCATTGATGCCTTCTTGGATTTTATCCCACAAGCCGCTTCATATCATAAAGAATTTTCAATCCTTTGCATCACGCGTGCCAACAAACGCCTTTGGTTTCTCTTGATTCAAATCAATCTACGTTTCGCTATTTCTTACGACTTTCTTTAGTATGGTAACCTCACCCCTAATCTCTAAAGCTTCCAATTGAAGGAATTACCTCTTTTGAAGTGAATCAAGAAAGATTTTATAATCACTGCTTGTAAACAATTTCTTCAACTAAAGATTCACTTACTATTATCAGAAAGTCTAATATCTGTCATATCTAGTTTCAATCTCGAATTAACCTACTTAATAGGTCAAAAGAGATATATTTAGAAAACTCGATTCCTTTTCTTGTCTTGCTTTAACAACTTGATTATTTTAATTCGACAAAGTTAAGAATTGGATGTTTCTAATGAAATAGCTAGTTAGAATGATTTTTATACTCTTTTACGTGTTATGTTTCTAATATTTTTCTCCCAAGAAAGGAAAAAACAATCTACATTGCTCTCTATCTTTAATTCCTTACCACATGGGATTATGCCTAGATTTAAAAAATATAAGGAGGTAAAAGTATTATCAGATCAAATCATATGAACCTAATACCAAGTTTTTTCTTTTATAGTATAATTATTTACACATGAATAGAAATCAGAAATGGAATGGAAATTTTACCCACAAATCCCCTAAATCAACTAAAATATGATTTGTTTTTAGCAAAAATATGAATGTTTTCTCAGTTGGAGGTGTACCAAACCAACTTTTCTATGGCTAACAAAAATTTTCATTTTTACTTCTACTGTATTAATATCAAATGGAGATAATTATGACACATCACTCACTAAAAAGACAATGATAAAAAAAAAAGTTAATATCAATTTACACCTAAAAGATCACTTGAATCTTAATCTTTACTCTGAAAGTTTTAAAATATTAATTTACATCATAAAAGAGATAAATACGTATTAATGTGCACATGTGACTAACTACCATCTATTTTGCCTTTAAAAAAGTTTGGATTAATTAGAAATTGCACCCCTCAAAGTTTAAATATTTCACATTTATGTTCCAAAAATAGCTCTTAATTGTATCATATCATAACATTTTTGTGTCTTGTTCGAGTCAATAAAAAAATATTTTTATGTCAAGTCAATTACGTTGTGTCATATATTTCACATTTACAATAATTCATATAACACTATTTAATATTTTAAAAAAAATTTAAAAATATCTATTTTTTTTGTTTATAATACTCATTAAATATCTATTCTATGTCTATAGTTGTATTATTCATATTTAACTTTAATTTGTTCGGACATTCAAAAGAATTGTGTGTAACTGTAGACAAAAAATAGTTATTTAATGAATATTGTAGGCAAAAAAAAAAATAGGTATTTTATAATTTTTTTAATTTTAAAAATATTTTTTTATTGACTCGAATACAACATAAAAATGTTATGATACCACTTAATTAAGAGCTATTTAATGAGTATTAATAGATGAAATTTTTTTTAGATCATTAATATAAAATATTTAAATTTTGAGGGTATGCAAATTTTTTTAACGTGAAATGCACGGAGTTAACCCCATGTGCGTATTATTAGCAATTTATATCTTTTAAGTTGGAAATTAATATTTTTAAAGTTTGAAAGTGTAAATTGAGTCAAAAAAAAAAAAAAAATGGGGCAGAGTAGTTTTAGTGATTCTAAACTGTGAAAGTAAGGTGAACATAGCACGTCTCATTTATTGTCCAGGCAATGAGTGTTTGAATGGCCCCTTTGGGTCAAAGGTGGAGGGCAGAGTCACCTTAAGTAGTGTCCCTATTGACACTCACGTGACAAATGCAGGGCAAAACTAAAAACCAAGTACATAAAATTGTGTCTCACAAGACAGTAGCAAAAATGCCATGGCCAATGGGTATTATGCATTAACTGGCAACTGGTAAGCGGTTTGCAAAAGCTACAACTTGTGAATTTTGTCATCATGCACTCTCTCTCTCTCTCTCTCTCTCTCTCTCTTCATTTATCAATTACCTTAGCTGTCACCTTGCATGCAACACCTTTTTGGCACCCACTTCAATGAAGGTCGACCCCATTTTTTGACCCGCACTCATTACATTTTAGTGTTATAAAATTGGGGTCCATCCGGGTGTCAATAAAAACTGCGTGGGAAATAATTGGCCATAATTTACTTGGATATTTTTAATACGGATTAAGATTCTTTTAAATATATAATTTTTTTTTTAAATTATATATCAGTAAATGACCTACTTGTATTCAATATATCTTACTTAAGTTTATGATAATTAATTTATTAAAAAAATTATTACAATTAATTTGTAATTAGTTCAAACATTATAATAATAATAATAATATATAAGATTTGTAATACCGATCAATCATTGAATATAAATATAAAAAAACTCTAATAATTCGACCTCGATTTCATCAAAAATTTTTAAGTGGGCTAAAGAATTTCAAAATGCTTGCAATTTTGTAATAAAAAGTATAATATTACTTGTACTTAATTTGTAATAAAAAATATAATATTACTTGTACTTAATTTATGTTTATGTACCTAATTATTCAGAATTATTAGATTGACAATGATAATGGATCATGGTATTCAATTATTATAATTGATTAACTTAATAAATTAGACTCTAATTAATATTATTATAATAAAAATATATGAATTTGACCCTCAAACAATCTATTTTTAAATCTTTACATCATATCAATTGGGTAAAGACAAAATCATCCCCCGTGAATCTTTTCATACAACCATCTATACAAGCTTTGTTTGATGCCACCATTTGCAGAATAAATTTAGGAATAACATCCACACCGACCCACATAGTTAGACTTGTCAATGGGTCAAATTTAATTAAAATTTGAATTGATTTGTAAGATATAAATAGATAATTCAACTAATGATCCGAATGCAAATATGAATCTAGTATACTTTCATAGATTCGATTTTGGATACATTGTTGTTCAATTTGATTATAATAAGATATATACAATTTCATAAAAAAAATTTCAGATCGGACTTTCAATGTTTTTTTTAAGGACGGGAATATTACTGTAAAAAACATTTTTTTTGAATAATAAAATCAAATATGGATCACAATTTTTTAAATTAGATTGTAATCACAAATAATCAAAATCTAATCTGAATCTGACATTTTAATAGATTTGGGACTTGTTTGGATGAATTTTGAAGACGGGTTTGGATTGACTTCTCCAAACTCTTCTAAACCCAAACCCCTCTTTACATAAATATGATTTAATATTCAATTCAATTCATACTCATGTTTGATATATAACACATATACATATAGAATTTACAAATATATTATAATTATTAACAATTATTTATCCTATAAATGATTATTTTACTATTTATCAATTCAATTGATACTCATATTAAAGGGTACAATTATCTTTTGCATTCTTAACCCCTTACCAATCTTTCTAAATTCACCCCTCCCTTTGACGAAATTCATGATCATAACTTTAATATTTGGATCAACTATGAATCGAGTTTAGGAATCTAAGACTGAACTTTCAATTAAAATATAAATTTTGAGAATCTTTTAAACTATTTTTTTCAAAATCACCTTATTCCTATACCTTTATATCAAACGGTCCCTTGGAGGCATTTCCATCATTTTTTTTCAATGGAGAGGGAATGGGAAGACAGTGTTTACGGAGAGGAAAGGGAAGACAAGGAACTGTAGAAGAGTACAAAAATGAAGCAGAGACACCCAACAAACCTTTCTGTTAGGTTAGCTGGGAGCACCACCTACCTCTCATGATTTGATTCGAATATGGGCCCACCCTATTGCTGGAGGAATTCAAAAAAAAGGTTCCCAATCGAAAAAAGGCAAGACTAATACCACCTGACCTCCTGGCAGTGGCTCATGTTCTTGTTTTAGCTACTATCATACACCATCCCCTGCGTGGGGAGCTGCTAGGCCACCCACGAAAAATTATTATTATCTGTGTAACTTATATTGGTTTATTTGTTAGTGATTATGGGAATTTGAGCACAAGCTCGTCCCTTGAGCTCGACAAAACTCTAGCTCGCCAGATTCCTAGCTCTCCACGTTTGATCAATTCAGCTTACTTATGACACTCATTTGATCAAGGAGTCTACCTCCACTCCACTATTGAAAATCCGGAATTCACTTCAATGGTGGACAATCTCGGTCAACAATCTCCTCGGGCGATCAATAGTTAATTTTTGAATGAATGAGTTTCATTAATTTTTTCTGTGGAACTCACTAATCCCATAATCCTATAAGAAATGATATGTATTTTAATTTTAATTTTTAAGTTTTAATGAGTTATGTAGTATTTTCCATTAATAACTATTGGCTTTCAAAATAAATAATAAAATATAAAAAAATTACACATGTCGTCTATTGATTAAAAATAGAAGTATCATATTATTGAAAAATAATTTTCTCAAGGTTCACTTAGATTAATACATTCACGAAAAATCTAGGTAGTTGGTGATGTAAGGAATTCCACAATACCAAGTGATATTTTTTAGGGAAAATATCTAAAGTACCAAATCGATAGAATTTGGAGGCTATATTCAATTGGGTCAAGTTTATCACTCAATGTGGTACAAAAATTTTAGATTGGCCTTTAAAAAATTAAGATTAATTTAAAATTTTTTGGATCAACCTTAAATCAATATCATTGAAGTGTAACTTTGTTTGCTGAAATAGTAATTAATTTAACCATATTGGATTTTAGATTTAGTGTAGACTCAACTAGGAGTTGAGTACACATGATTGGACGACACCATGGACATGGATTGCTAGAGTACTTGGGAATTGAATGAAGTGGTCACAATTTTTTTAGCATAAAGATTTGCGTGAGTTGCCAAAGCATTGGAGCAAGTTTTCCACCAAAAGTGCTTCCTCAACCCTGCGTTGCTCCTTTACTTGCCACCTTGTGCAATAAAATATGAGTAATGCTACATGGACTTAAAAAGTAGACTTAAAAATTAGACTTGATAATCTCAACCATTGATTTCACTGTGGATCCCAGTATTTATTGGGACCTACTACCTATTCAATGGTTGAGATTATCAAGTCTAATTTTTAAGTCTACTTTTTAAGTCTATGTAGTATTACTCATAAAATATTCAGACTTCACAAAATATATAATGGCCCTTTGAGTTGTGCAGCCTACCAGTCTTGTTGTTGAACAGTTGCCTGAGTAAACATCTTTCCACTCCTTTGTTCTTTGCTCAATTGCATCTTCAACAAAAGTTATGTTGCAATCTCCTAGCTTCCTAGTTGATAAAGCTAAACAGGGGGGGGGGATGGAATCTTTTTGTCCTCCCAAAATCTGATCTTGTCAAACTTTACTAGCTCTCTATGTACCCAATAGCAAGCTGCTCCATATTCATGAAGGTCTAGGTCCTCTTTTGGCTTCCATAAGTCTAAATGAGAGAAATATATTGACTTCATTATTCGAGTGTAATAAGCATTTCAGTTCCGTATTAACCACCAAGTGCTTGACTTAGGCTTTGGAAGTCCCTAAAACCCAAACCTCCTAGGGTTTTGGACATTGTGAGTTCTTTCCATTATCTCCAGTATACTCCCTTGGTCTCTGGATTTTTAGCCCACCAGAATCGCAGCACAAAGGAAGTTAGTTTATCCCACAACTTTTGGGGGAAAGGAACGAAACACATGGCATAGCTAGTAATTGCTTGGACGACTGTCTTGATGAATATTTCCTTGCATGCTTGAGAGAGATATAGTTGTATCCACCCTTGCATATTCTTAATAATTCTCTCCACCAGGTAATTGCATATTTGACACCTCTCAATATTTCACCAAATGTTCGCAAGTGGATCGCTTCATATTCACTTGCTTTAAGAAATAAGAGTGAATCATCCACAAATAATAAAATGAGAAAGTGTTGGGATTCGTGACTACGTGCATTAATCACTCATACTAACTTCTCTAGATGTTGTTTAGAGAACAACAATTATTTATGATGTGTCTAATGTTTAAGTTGTAAGAACACCTGAGATTTGGGTTTCTCTTCTCAGAATCCCCGCTTAATTTGTTAGGCCATTTGAAATATGGTTTCTTCTTGACCTGGGGTAGACTCTTATAAATTGGCTCCTTAAAAACTATGTTGGCTCTGAAGAATGATGAACAAGAGGAGAAGCCTTTCTTCTCCCTTTCGTTTGTTGCCAGGCGTGATTGGGATTGTTTGTTCATCTTGTTCAACTCCTGTTCAATTGGTCTATGTGAACCTCCCTACTAAGTTCATCATCCACCTTAGCATATTTCTCAACATTAGCCATCAATTCCTTTATATCTATGGTTGGGCATCTAGTCAAAGACTGATACAATGGGTTATCCTTCGATAACCTAATCTTGAATGATGCTACAACAATTTTGAGGTTGCTTCATTCATTGTTTTCCAATAACAATGAACATATTTCCGTAGAGTTTCATCAAGTTTCTTTTTTAGAGAAACTAATGCCCCAATGTCCTTGGGGGTGCCTACAAATGGCGATGAACAAAGCTATGAACTGCTTGGCTAGTTGCGTCCATCTATCAATGGTGTTTTCTTGGGAAATGATCCTACCACTTCATGGCCGATTCTCCCAAGTTGCTAGGAAAAATTGTGCACATCAGTATTTCGTTTTTCCAATGGATCGCCATAAATTGTCTTTAGTGTGCGTACTGGATCTTGCACAATATAAACATGAGAACAGATCTCTTCCTTGGTGAATTCGAGTGAGTCAGTCGAGTGGTCAACCCTGCTGCTTGGAACAGCCTGTGAGGTCCGGTGGTAACCTGGAACGGTAATGAGAGACCCTCGTGGATCAATGGAACGATCCAGTAAGGCTGATGAAGGTTCCTGGAACAAAGAAAAACAAGTTAGAAGGGCGCCGGAGTGTTTTTCGGCGTATCCCCTCCAACGATCAAGTCAGTTTTTGAGAGAGAGGAAGAAGAAAACACTGAGTATAATTTGTAGCAAAGGTTTTTCGTTGCATACCATCTTGCCTTTTGCGAGGAGTATTTATACTTCAAAAACTCATGATTGCTGTCAATGTGGTCAGTAGGTGATCATTAGGTACATGCAACGTGTGCACGGTTTCCTATGAGAAATGTCTTCTCTTTTAACTGTTCAGGATCCCGAGCAACCAAGGCTATGTCATCGGCGTGCCGACTGTTCAATGAGCTCCTCTCGGGGAGGACGTAATAAATGTCCAGCCTTAGAGACATTTATTACCTTTCACTTCCGAGCCTTACCGCATTAAATGCTGTCTCATCAAGGGAATGGTGTAATTAAATGTTTGTTTTCCCAAGTCGTGTGTCAGCAAGGGCATCCGGTCTTTCTGTCTCTGATGTGACACAATATGCCACGCATCCATTCCCCATTGGCTGTGTCCCCTGCCTTCCTGTGCCTTCTGACACCAATTGTGTAAGACGAGGTCATGATAGCTAACCTAGCCTAGCTTAGGCTAGTGACCTGTACATCAATAGCCTCTGCAGGAGCGGAGAACGCCATCCTAGACGGAGGGTACATCTCGGTATCGAGGGGGAGGTACATCTCGAAGCCGAGATGGGAGGTACATCTCGGAGCCGAGAGGGGGTACATATAGCGATCGATGTACCCTTATCAGACCTAGGGATACGTGTTGGTACGTAAACGTACTGGATGCCACTTGATCCCTATGACAAGTACCTCGGGGGAGAGGGACTTGTGAACCGATGGGTACGTGATCTCAGTAACAAGGATTTAGTGACATCGAGGACACGTGTCTTCATCTTGGAGTATTTCGGAAATGTCCCATCATTTAGTGTCAGATATAGGAAGTGGGATCTATCTTCCTATCATAAAGTTTGAAGCTTGGTACAACAAACTTGATGGGTATTCTCTATTTTTTAATCCATCTCGTGAAGGGGGACAATTCCACCCCTCGAGAATATTATCTGACGATTTTCCTAGCTAACTCCCTTACTGATTTTTGGTCGAGGCACTTGACACGGCTTTTGAGTTCTGTACTTATAAAATGCCGTCAACTATCCTCTTGATCCTCTAACCTAGCAAATTTTCTCCTTCCATGCCTATTGTGTGTCTTGTCTCTACGCTTATTTCTGCACTCAATAGGGATATGGTTGCATCTGCGACCATCTCAAGGGGATTCTCCTTTAACATTGGTCCCCTAGTGATCCAACTCCTCAAGAACTTTTTGGTCCTATGAGATTTTCCTTCTATTCTTGAGGACCTCTTAAGCATAGCATCATGGGCATCTAGGCAATCTTGAAAAGGTGGACCAATCTCATGAATCTAAAACTTTCCCGTCGATCCAAGGCACATCATCTCATGAATCTCTACACCCTTTGTTTGAATTTCTGGCAATATGGTCCCTTATGTTACTATTCGAGGGTACAGACACTTTGTAGTTACATTTAAAGTTGTACTCATTGTGTTCCTAGTTATTTTGTGGTGATCCTAGCGTGCTCTGCATAGTCAAACATGGCTAAGTTTGCTACTTTGATTCCAACAAATGATGCCAATTATAAGAGAAAAAAATCTTGTATCTTAAATTGCTAGTGATGTGGAAACTTAGTGCTTGATTTTTTTCAAAGAAACAAACAAAGTGCATTTCCTTGTTGTAAAAGGAACAAACTATCCAGGACCCGGAGTTGATTGGTTGGAGGAACTTTGATACTTAAATCAGGGAGTTCTAAAAGTAAGCAACAAATTGTAGGGAAAGAAGTATGTATCTTAGACTTAAACTTTACCAAGTATTTATAATAGTCCTGTACCCTACTTCTAGGGTTTTTCTCATTGGTTGTACAAATGTGACACATAGGGATGGCAATGGACTGAGAAAAAAATGGGAATTCATCCAAACTCGTCTTGTTTGGACTTGAGATTGGACATTTGTATTGAACGATAGACGTATGCGAGAATATTCGTATACTCGTTAATTTATATATATATATATATAACCCAATCACTCAACCCTAATTCATTTCTCACCACTTTCGCCGCCCACTGCATCTCTCATTTCGTAGCTTCATAACCACTATTTTAGATCCATGACATGAGTTGGAAATCTTGGAATATTATTATCATAAAATGTATTGAGATGTAGAAACTTCATATGAAGTGATGAGGATTGAGGAGCTTTGCTTGGAATTGATAGGCTAATATGAAGCTAAGCAAGGAAGTAATTATGAACCTTAGCCTTCTCCTCCCCCTCTTAAATTAAATTTTGGTTCTAAATGCCCACTAATTGATAATCTCTCTGATTTTAGTAAGTTTATACAAACAAAAGATATAATAAAAACCTATGGGAGATCTGAGTTAGATCATTACAAAGAAGATGATATGATGCCAAAAACTTCATATTTTGATATTCTATCTTTTTAGAAGTCAAGTGGTCCCAAGTATTTCCTCGTTTAAATGATTGCTAAAGATCTTTTTGTTATTCCTGTTTCTACTGTTGCCTTGGAATCTACTTTTAACACAAGTGGGAGGGTGATTAGTCCACATCGTAGTAGATTTCTTCCAACTATAGTTGAGGTTTTAATGTGCTGTCAAAGTTGGTTATGAGCTTAAGAACAAAGTAATTAAATATTATTTGTATAGACATCATAAATTTTTTCTTTTTGGTAAAATATGACCATTGCATTATTTTTTCTCTTAGGTTCATCCACTTTGGCTGGTTCAAAGAGTTACACATTATTGGAGGATCTTAATATGGGTTATGAGGTATAATTGTTTAGTTGAAAATTTTCCTTTGGTTGGAAGAATCTAATTGCTTTTCTTCATTTAATAATTTAGGAAAGTAATGTTAAAGAAGTGGATACTATCACCACCGATGTTGTTTAGAGATGATTCAGTTGATAATTTTTAAAATTCAACTAATCAATTTCATTAATAAATACAATTTTTTATGCAATTACTATATGTTGGAAGCAAAAAATTGAGAATACCTCCCATTGGAATTGAGAAATTTATGTGTTTCTGAACTTAATCTGCCAGTGTTCCTCTACCTACAAAATGAACAAACTGTCCAAGATCGAAGTACTTCGATCGAAGGCACTCCGATGCTTAAGTCAGTAAAGTTACTTAAACGAATGGAAGAAGACCAACAAAGTTCAGCCTACCTTTCACCTTGGATTGCTTTATTTTTTATAGATGGTCATCCCCTTAGGGTTTCTGTGATTTTTGATTCAAGGTGTCACACCTTCCTTCAATTCAGTGATTCGGTTTGGGAAGTTGTTGATATTTCTCTATTATTTTCTTCTGATATCTTCAATTTCTCTGATTTTTTTATTTGATTGCCTAAGTTATAGGCGGATCTTTATCTTTTTATCTATCATTTGAAATAGTTCGGACATATCGAATGCCGAGCACACTCGATGTTTGCTGAACAGATTAAGGGACTTGGTTTGGCACAAACCGACCTCTTCAATTGCCTTGTCGAACATTTTAACGGACTCGACTTGGTACAAGCTGAGCTCTTTCCTTGCTTAGCTAAATTAGATTGATAAGCTTGGCTATAAAGAGAACTAAACTCTTTTTTTCTTTATCGAACCTATCGATCAGCACGACTCGGTTTATAGGGCTGTGTGAATGATTTCCCCGTCACGTGATCTGTCTTGTCAACCTCACGTGGGTTTCATTTAATGCCATTACATGTATAATGATGAGGGCTAACCCCTTCATTTGCCCCCAAAAAATGTCTGACAGACGCTTTTTGTCTGTCAACTGTTTTCTTATCCTTTCATCATCATCACTTGTACTTTGTAACTTGCCATTTCATTTTGGCGGCACATTCAAGGCATTTAAATGTTGCCCTTTAAAATTCTTCCCTCCTTATAAACCGTCTTTCTTCATATTTTACTCACTTCGTTTTTCTGCTTCCAGACTCTTATCCTTTTCTTTCTGCGTTTTTCTTTCTCTGCACTTCATCTTCTTCATGGCTCCTCTCACTCCTTCAGAAGTCCCTACCTTCAAAATCAAGTAGAACATCCCAGATGATGTCGAGGTTAGAGTTGCTGAGAAAGATGAGCCATTGATTGACACAAGAGAGTCAATCCTTATTCCTAATCGTGCCATAACCGAGGGTGGCGTTCGATTCCTTCTTTACCCCCTTTTAATCTGGGTGCTTTCTGCTGTGAAGCTCTGTCCCTTCCAATGCTATCTAAACTTTTTCAGGATTGTCATGGGGGTATCTTCTCTGAACAAGATTCTAGGTATGAGTCTTGGGCTGTGGGAGATTTTATACTGCTACATCATCAAAGCTACTGGAGATAGCTACTACCTATCGGTAAGGAAGAAGGACCGTTACCTTGTGACCCATTTGCCAGAGTCTAACAAAGGCCATGAGAATGATATTATTTTTGTTTCTGGGAACTGGGAGTACGCTGCTGGTGTTGTTCCCTCCTACCATTGTCCCTATGAAGAAGGCATGTCAGGTATTTGATGTCTTTTACCCTCTGTTTTAGCTTTGGTTTTCTATTTTTCTGACTTGGGTTTTCTTCTGCACAGGTGAAACTTTGAAGTGAAGGATTATTGAGTCCTCTGTCAAGATGACCAACTTCAGAAAGTTTGGAATTTCAATGAGACTCTATTTTGCCATGCCGTCCACACGCTGCTTGGTTACACTCTAACTTATACTTCCTTTATTATCGTGCCGAACCGATCCAACGCCATTTTGGCTGCAGATCGGGAGGAGATTCAGACTGCTTGGGCACAGACACCTCGAACCAAGAAGAAGTCTTCTCTCGCGACCTCTGGACGCAGGACGGTAAAAAATTTCCTTGATTTTTTATTAACTGTCAAATCGACTCCTTCTACCGAACTGACTCCAACTATTCTAGAGATCTCGACCTCCGTCCTTGAGGAACTTATTTCTGAGGTTCTAGCCGAAACTTCTTTACCTGATGAAGTTGATCTGCCGACCAGTGAGCTAGCAGATATAATTCGGACCATAGAAACTTCAATCCCAGTTGAGTTAGACCCTTCTGATACTGTCCGTTCCCCTTCTTCACAAGATGATTCGATTTTCAAACTCGCCGAAGATCCAGCTCCCAAGAAGAGAAAGATTGTTGAGACCTAGGCGAATCTCTCTCCCAAACTTGTGAATCCTCCTTTCAGACCAATCCTTAGGGCTAAAAGGAGAGAAATTACTGCAAAGAATTCTGCAATTGAGGATTTCAACGTTGTAGTGGGAGTTGCTCGGGGAGTGATTTTACCTCGGGACTTGGCTATGAACGAGGCCCTTACTGACGATGAGGTGTCTTGCCAAGCCATTCAACATATGGTTTTGGTAAGTCTTGTTTCTGACATTCCTTTAAGCTTTTTTTGGGTTTTAGAAAGATTTTTCTAAGTCTTTTCCTTCTTCTTTAAGGATTTGCAAAAGGTTCATGAGGTCGGAGCTCGGATTGCTTGTAAGTATAAAGCGATGAAGGATGTTATCCATGCCCGAGCTTCGGCCTTAGCAAAAAAAGAGAGTGTTGATGAGGAATATAAAAAACTCTGCATGGAAGTGAAGGTTCTGTAGGCTCAAAACCAAAGCCTAACTGAAGAGAACTAGAAGCTCCAAGAAGCTAAAGGAGTCCGAGCATGAAATCAACGTGAAGCTCACACAATCTCAGCTCGATTACTCCACCCTCCTTGAAGAATTTGATCAATTTAAGTCTGAGGCAACAGAGAAAGAGGATGCTGTATACAATAAAGGTATGGAGAAAGTTGAGGACGACTTAGCTCTGCAGATCCCTCAGCTTCAAGAGGCATTCTTCAACAGGGGCTGGCAGGTTGCTTTGACTACTGTCGAGGTCGATGCTTCTTCTGAACTCTTTTCAAGGCATACTCTGTCGAGCGCCTCTCAACCTCTGACCTCCTAAAACATTCAAGATTTTTTTCTTTTTGCAACTTTTGATGTAAACGTTCAATGATCATGACCTTGTAAAAATTTTAGAAGCATGAATGCAAAACACTTTTTGGCCTTTTAGTTTTTGTAATTTGCTATATGCTTGAGAAAACATGACTTTTTTAAATCTAAGTCCTTTTTGTTTTTCAGCTCTTAAGTTATGGCCTCTGGTCAGCCTTTCTTCAAAAAAGCTCAGTCCCTTAGCAGTGATCCTTTATACTTGGAAAATATTTCTGTAGCACTAGAAGTTATGGCTCTATTCGGCCTTTCTTCGAAGAGCTTGGTCCCTCAATGGGGACATTTTTACACTTAGAAAAGTCTCAAGTCTCTTGAAGTTATGGTCATTGCTCGACCCTTTTTCAAAGAGCTCAGTCCCTCAACGGGAACCTTTTTATACTTAGAAAAATCTCAAGTCTCTTGAAGTTTTGGTCCGTGCTCGGCCTTTCTTCAAAGAGCTCGATCCCTCAACGGGAACCTTTTTATACTTAGAAAAATCTCAAGTCTCTTGAAGTTTTGGCCCTTGCTCGGCCTTTCTTCAAAGAGCTCAGTTTATTATTAGAGTTACTCAAAATATAATTGAGATCTAAGAGTGCTTCTACTCTGCACTGACCCGCCAATCTGATTGGATTCAAACTCATCCCTAGTCAGCTTACATTGTCATGCCTAGCTGAGGGCCTGGATTTGATCGAGTGGTTGCGACAGATTTAAGCTTTTGATTTCTATCAGATTTTTTGGCCTCCCTGTCTTAACAGTAGGATGTATATAAAGCAAAATGAGCGTAGAAAAAGAATCCTCAAATTTTTATTGATAACTTCGACTTGATACATTTGTTGTTAATATATCATCACTTAAGGGGCACCCTTAAGTTTTCGAAGGCACTTCGGAGTTCTATTTAAAAAGGTACTTTTTAGAAATAGAACTTTCTGAGATTCGCAGTGTTCCAGGGGTGTGGTACTGCCTTATGATCCAAGGTCTCGAGTTCATAATACCCGCTGTCCCCAACTTTGACTACTCTGTATGGACCTTCCTAGTTTGCTCCGAGCTTCCCATGGACTAAGTTCTTAGCCGATCCCAATACTCTCCTGAGTACTAGGTCTCCAAGTGTAAATGACCGAGGGTTTACATTCTTGTTATAAGCTCGGGACATCTGATTTCGATATGAAGTCATTCTTATGTCGTTCTACTCTCTCTTTTTCTCTGCCAGATCTAGATCTCGTATGATGACATCTTTATTAATGTTGCTTTCAACCAGCTCAGTCCTTAAGGTCAGTAAGCCGATCTTCAGCAGAATAACAACTTCCATCCTATATGCTAGGGCCAAGGGAGTCTCTCTAGTTGAGCGTCGAGGTGTGGTTCAGTACGTCCATAGAACACTAGTCAGCTCCTCTACCCATCTCCCTTTGGCATCCTCCAGCCTTTTCTTGATTCCATCCTAGATTGTTTTATTAGAGATCTCTGCTTGTCCATTACTCTGAGGGTACGCAGGGGTAGAATAATGATTCTGAATCCCGAAATGCTGATAAAAAGTTTTGAAAGGATGACTATCAGACTGTGTGTCATTATCTGAAATGAGCGTATGTGGGATCCTAAATCTGGTAATGATGTATTTCTAGACAAATTTCCTTGTATCAATATCTTTGATGTTGGCTAGGGGTCGGCTTCCACCTATTTAATAAACTAATCAGTTGCAACAAGAAGGTACTTCTTGTTGCCTAGTGCCCGAGGTAATGATCCCACTATGTCTAGTCCCCACTGAACAAATGGCTATGGGTTAGCCAATGGAAGCAGCTCCTGTGAAGGTTTTCTCGGTATCGATAAAAATTTCTGACATTTCTCGCACCGTCTCACAAACTGTTGAGCGTCCTTCTGCATATATGACCACCAAAAGCCCTGAGAGATGGCTCGGTGAGCCAAAGATCTCCCACTAGTGTGAGCTCTGCAGCTTCATTCATGAATTTCAAATAAGAAGTCTGGGACTGTCTTTGGGTGTACGCACTTTAAGTACGAGCCTCCAAATGAACATCGATAAAGCTCAAGTTTTGGTGATAACCAGAACCTAGCAGCTTTCAGACATAGCTTATAGGCTTCCTTCTTGTCTTCGGGCAATGTTCCATCCTTTTGGAAGTTAACTATCGAGTCCATCCAGCTCGGCTCGACTTCGATGCTTAAGGCTTCATTAAAATTGCTCGGCTGGATACTGGACTCGGGCTGTAATTTCACAGTAAGAGTCCTTTCACTTTCAAGGTCAATGGCTGAGGCCAACGAAGCTAAAGCATCAGTGTGAGAATTCTTTGCTCTTCCGACTTGCTGAATAGAATATTCAGGTGTCTTGCTCAGTTCTTTCTCTACAATGGCATGATAGGCTATCATTCTTTTATCCTTTGCAGTATACTCTCCTATTATCTGATTCACAACCAGTTGTGAATCAGAGAATATTTTGAGCTTCATTGCCCCCAGCTCGGCAGCCAACCTTACTCTAGCTATCAAGGCTTCATACTCCGCTTCGTTGTTTGAGGCTTCAAATCCGAGCCTGATGGCTTTCTCCAAAGTACATCCATCTGGACTTACTAGAACAATGCCAATGCCAACACCCTTATGATTTGAGGATCCATTGACAGATAGGGTCCAACCTCTACCGAGCTCTGACTCTCGATTGCAAATAGTCTCTTCACTCTGTGCTGAGCTATCCTTAGGTTAAAATTATGTGATAAAGTCTGCCATAACCTGACTCTTTATCGCCTTTCTTAGTTCGAATCGAACGTCGAACTCTCCTAGCTCCACTACCCATTTGGCAACACGTCCCGACAAATCGACTTTATGAAAGAGTGACTTTAGTGGTTGGTCAGTAAGTACTGTGATTTGGTGGGCTTGGAAGTAATGTCTGAACTTCCTAGCCAAGCTAATCAGTGCTAGGGCAAGTTTTTCCAATGGAGTATACCTCGATTCTGCATCCAAGAGCATCTTGCTCATATAGAAGATGGGTTTCATCTTTTTACTATCATTCCTCATCAATGCTCCACTTACAGCGTGTTCTGATACAGCCAAACAAAGGTAAAGTCCTTCCTCGGGTGTCGGGGTCGATAGAATCGGTGGAGATACTAAGTATGCCTTTAGATTTGTAAATGCTTTCTCATATTCCTGACTCCAGAATGCTCCCTTCTTTCCTTTGATTGACTGAAAGAAGGGTCTGCACTTATCAAATGTGCGAGATATAAATCTCCCAAGTGTTGCTACCATTCCTGTTAGCCTCTGCACCTTTTTTATAGTTCGAGGGGATTGTAGTTCGGCAATGGCCTTCACTTGCTCGGGATTCACCTCTATTCCTCAGTGAGTAACCATAAATCCAAAGAATTTTCCGGAGCCGACCCCAAATGCACATTTTGAAGTGATTAATTTCATATTGTACGTCCATAGAACATCAAATGTGCTTTTGAGGTCGGCATAGTGGTTTGCTGCCTTCCGACTCTTCACCACCATGTCATCAATGTAAACTTCAATTGTACTGTCTATCATATGTGAAAACATTTTATTCACTAACCTCTGATATGTTGTCCCAACATTCTTTAATCCGAATGACATTACTTTGTAACAGTACGTTCCATTCAGTTTTATGAAGGCATTCTTTTCTTGATCTTCCTCTGTCAGGGGGATCTGATGGTATCCCCTGTAAGCGTCTAGGAAACTCATTTGCTCGTGTCCAGCAGTGGAATCTACCAACTAATCTCTCTTCAGCAAGGGAAAGCTATCCTTTGGACATGCTTTGTTTAGGTCTGTGAAGTAAACACAGACCCTCCACTTCCCATTTTTCTTCTTTACTACAACAGTGTTTTACAGCCAGGTCGAGTACTGTCTAATTTTTTGGGACTCTAATAAACACACTACTTCCTTCTTCACTGCCTTCTGATGTTGAGGCGTCGACCTCCTTATTAATTGCTTGATTGGCTTAAAGCTCGGCTCAACATTCAACTGATGACATGCTACTTCGGATGGTATGTCGGGTGTATCAGTAGTGGTCCATGCGAAAACATTGGCATATTCTTGTAGAAGAATGATGAGCTCGATTTTCTATTAAGGGCTAAGAGCAGTCCCTAACAAAAAATATTTTCGTGATCCCCATCCTTGTCTAAATGCACTTTAGTCAAGTCTTCAATTGTTCGGTCTGTAACTTCTTTTTCGGCGCCTAAATGTACTTTAGGGCCTTCCTCGACAACTTGGCCAGTTGATTTAATCGAGCTGTAAAAAACTAATTTCTATTTCACCTCCTCGAACATTGAGTTTTTCTCGCAAGCTTCAATCCTTCCTTTGGGTTTGACCGAGGCTAACAAACAAGTTCTGGCACTAACCTGATCTCCTCGGATATTTACTACTCCTTCAGCTGAAGGAAACCTCAGCATCTGATGGGACGTTGAGGGTACCACCTTCATTGTATGTAACTAGGATCTCCCCATTATTGCATTATATGCCGAGACTATATCCATTACCAAGAACTCGATCATGACACAAAGTGGTCCTGTCTTCACAGGCAATGTGATCTTCCCCCTAATTCTGGTGCTGTGCCTTGAATTATATCTTCAGTATATCATAAGACCCGCCGGTCTAACAACCACGGCGTTTCTATCAGTATGGCTTTGCTTCCACTGAAATGCTGAGGAAGTTGACTGATGTGTGGTACAAATCTAAATGATCCTCATGAATGGCTTGTCCTTCTGGATTATTAGGGTTGATTATTATTATATATAATTATTCTAACAGTCTAACAACCACGATGTTCCTATCAGTATGACTTTGCTTCCACCGGAACGTTGAGGCTGTTTAACTGGCACATCTATACCCAGTGTAGCTTAAGAAGCAGCTGTGTTATAATATATTACCACCAGTGTACCCTAAGAAGCAACTGTGTTATGCTTTATATATATGCACTTGCAATCATGAGATCAAATGAATAACTCAAGTATTCCTCACGAATGGCTTGTCCTTCTGGTTTGCTTGGGTTAATCAGTTGACATAGATATAACCGGTGTAGCTTAAGAAGCAGCTCTGTTATAATATATTACCACCAGTGTAGCCTAAAAAGCAGTTGTGTTGTGGTTTATTTACATCAGACCTGTCGGTTGACTTTTCAGTAACATGAGAGTTAATTGTTGTGAGGTAGCATTTCCAGTATCTAACCAATATAATGCATATGGGACCTTTAAACTGAAGGGTATCTTTTATATTCTTGTTGCTAATGCATTTACTTACGCACTTTATTATTTCTGTCATTAATCTGTTTTATTTACGCATTTTATTATCTCTGCACTTTATTTCTGCATTGCTTTTATTTAAATAAATTAGTTATCAAACTAAGCTCACACCACAAACTATAAAACAATATTCTGCTTTAAACAACACTTTTAATTTTTATTTTATTTTATTTTATAGTCTAAATTACTAAACTCTTCGTGGGATCGATACTTGGACTTAAAACCGAGAAAACTACAATTTGACCACTTATACTTGGGTGTATAATATAATATAATTCAGACCACTAAAAAGTGTGAATCAAATTTTTGGTGCCGTTGCCGGGGAGTTATAATAATAAATAAATAAAATAAAATAAAAAAATAAAAAAGATAGGTGTATACTTGTTTTATATGTTTATAGTTTGCTTGTTTGTTTTTAGTCTATGTCTGTTCATTCATCCGTAGGTTCTGTAAATCAATCCACTCCTTCATCATCTTCTTCTACATCTACACAAGAATCATTCAACTTAAGTATGACACAAAATGTACCTAGACAACAAGAAGAAATAGAACAGGAAGTAGTTCAAAATGTTCGACCATTAAGAGAATATCTACATCCTACAAGAACTAATGTCCCATCATATTTTATTTTTCCAACAGACGCTCCAAATATTAATATTAAACCGGGAACTATATAGTTACTACCCCAGTTCCATGGTTTAGAAACTGAAAATCCCTATGTTCATATGAAAGAATTTGATGAAGTCTGTGGAACTTTGTAAGATAATTCTGAAATGATTAAATTAAAACTTTTTCCTTTGTCGTTAAACGATAAAGCTAAATTATGGCTTAACTCTTTAAGAGCAAATTCTATCATAAATTGGCAAGCTTTACAAACTGAGTTTTTTAAAAAGTTTTTTCCTGTGCATCGTACTAATGCATTAAGACGCCAGATAATGAATTTTGTTGTAAAAGAAAAAGAAATTTTTTATCAATGTTGGGAAAGATTTAAAGATCTTTTCCAAGCTTGTCCATATCATGCATTTGAAAATTGGACTTTAGTTGGTTTATTTTATGATTCACTTCCATCTGCCATGTGACAATTTTTTGAAATGATGGCTCAAGGAGAGTTTATGAATAAAAACCCTGAAGAAGCATTTCAATTTTTTGATACTATTTCAGAGAGTTCCCAAATGTGGGACTCGACTTCTTCAAACATTGTAGAAAATAAGTCATCTACATCTGAAAGAGGAAAATATGTATTAAAAGAAGATGATGAGTTAAGAGCAAAAATGGCTAATTTATCTTGAAAACTAGAGGCTTTGGAAATGAAAAAAATTAAGCAAGTATCTGTTGTTACCTCTACTGACCAAATATGTGAAATTTGTGCGTTGTCAGGCGTTCCTACTGGAGAATGTCCAACTATACCAGCATTTAAAGAAGTTTTAATTGAACAATCAAATGTTGTTCCAACCTATAATAATAAGCCTTATTTGAATCCATATTTGAATCCATATTCTGAAACTTACAATCCAGGATGGAGAAATCATCCGAATTTTAGTTGAAAAAATACACAACCTACAAATCAAACACAAGGTCTACAACAACCACAAAATCAACCACAATATCAACTATATCTACCTCCACAGAAAAAAACTCTGGAAGACACTATGAATCAATTTATTCAGAGTCAAATGAATTTCAATACTCAAACAAATCAAGCATTCAACGATTTTAAATCTCAAACTTCACAGAGTATTGAAGATATTAAAAGTCATCTAGCTAAGTTGACTCAGTCTTTAAGTACTACAGAAAAAGGGAAGTTTCCATCACAACCTAAACCTCCACAAAGTCAAAATCAAACTAATTTTGTCTCATCTGAAGCCTTGTCAAATCAAGTGCAAGCAGTCATGACATTGAGAAGTGGTAAGGAAATTGATAAAACTATTAAACCTAAGATTCCAAAACAAATACGGAAGGAAATTCCTATAAACGAACCACTTGAACTTGAACCTTTAATTGAAAAACAATCAGAAACACCAAATGAAAAAGATCCTCCAGGTCCTATTCCTTTGCCTTTTCCTCAAAGAGTCAAGACACCTTCATCTGAAAAAGATCAATCTGACATTCTTGAGTTATTTAAACAAGTAAAAATTAACCTTCCTTTGTTGGATGCAATAAAACGAGTTCCAGTTTACGCTAAATTTTTAAAGGATCTTTGTACAATCAAAAGAAGAACTAATGTACCAAATAAAGCATTTTCAACTGAACAAGTTAATACTATAATACATCAAGACACACTTCTTAAGTATAAGGATCCGAGTAGTCCTACAGTCTCATGTCTCATTGGAAATTATAGAATTAACCAAGCCCTACTAGATCTGGGATCCAGTTGTAATTTAATGTCATATTCAATATATATGCAATTAGGATTAAGTGAATTAAAACCTTCCAATGTTAAACTACAACTAGCAGATCGATCAATAAAAACTCCACGAGGAATTGTGGAAGATGTGATTGTCCAAGTTGATCAATTCTATTTTTCTGCAGACTTTATTGTTATAGACATGGAGCCATGTTGTCAAGGATGTTCATTTGAATATATACCTATAATTTTAGGTCGACCATTCCTAGCTACATCAAATGCATTGATTAATTGTAGGAATGGAATCATGAAAATATCATTTGGAAACATGACCTTGGAACTAAATATTTTTAAAAGTACAAAACGACCTAGAGAAGAAGAAGAAGACGAAGAAGAACCATATGAAGTAAACCGTGTTGAGACATTAAGTCAAATATATTTTGAAAAGAATTTTCTGGAAAAAGAATTATTGGCATTAGAATCAGTACCTGAAACCAAATCTGAAAATATATCCACAAAGGATCTACAATGCGAAGAATTGTTACCAAAACTTGTAGAATTCAATGTCAAAGTTTTTAAGCCAGAATTAAAACCTCTTCCAACCAATTTAAAATATGTCTTTCTAGGAGAAAGGGAAATATATCCAGTTATAATATCGTCAAAATTATCTGAAATTCAAGAAAAAGAACTAACAAAAGTTTTAAAAAATCATCAAAGCGTTATTGGATGGACAATAGCAGATATAAAAGGTATAAGTCCACTTCTGTGTACTCATTGTATCTATCTAGAAGATGACGCTAAACCATCCCGTCAAATGCAAAGAAGATTAAATCCTCACTTAAAGGAAGTAGTTCGTGCTGAAGTCCTAAAACTGTTAGATGCTAATATTATTTATCCTATATCTGATAGTAAATGGGTTAGTCCTACACAAGTAGTTCCAAAAAAACTGGTGTAACAGTCATAAAAAATCAAGAAAATGAGTTAGTCCCGATGCGTACAGTCACAAGTTGGCGTGTATGTATTGATTATCGAAAACTAAACTCTCTCACAAGAAAGGATCACTTTCCGTTACCATTCCTAGATCAAGTTTTGGAAAGAATAGCTGGGCATGCATATTATTATTTTTTAGATGGATATTCTGGTTACAATCAAATTCAAATTGCAATAGATGATCAAGAAAAAACTACTTTTACATGTCCGTTTGGAACTTTTGCTTATAAAAGAATGCCTTTTGGGTTATGTAATGCCCCAGCTACTTTTCAACGTTGCATGCTAAGTATATTCAGTGATATGGTAGAACGCTATCTAGAAGTTTTTATGGATGACTTTTCAGTATACGGTGATTCATTTAACTTATGTTTAGAAAATCTTGAAAAAGTATTTATTAGATGTGAAGAAACAAACCTTGTCTTAAATTGGGAAAAATGTCATTTCATGGTTACACAAGGTATTGTTTTAGGTCACATAGTTTCTCAAAAAGGAATTGAAGTTGATAAATCAAAAATTGACTTAATAGCTAATCTTCCTTCACCAAAAACCGTAAAAGATATCCGGTCTTTTTTGGGTCACGCTGGATTTTATCGAAGATTCATTAAAAATTTTAGTTTAATATCAAGACCAATCTGTAATCTCTTATGTCAAGATATAAATTTTGAATGGAATGATGCATGTCAATTAGCATTTGATAAATTAAAAACCATGCTTATCTCTGCACCTATTATGCAACCTCCTGATTGGTCTCTACCTTTTGAACTAATGTGTGATGCAAGTGATTATGCAGTAGGAGCTGTATTAGGTCAAAGAAAAGAAAAAAAACCTTATGTTATTTATTATGCAAGCAAAACTCTAAATGATGCACAAATGAACTATTCAACCACAGAAAAAGAATTACTTGCTGTTGTATTTGCATTAGATAAATTTCGATCATATCTGGTTGGATCGTCAATTGTAGTATTTACAGATCATGCAGCTTTAAAATATTTGCTTACTAAGAAAGAAGCTAAACCACGTCTCCTACGATGGATTTTATTACTTCAAGAATTTGATCTTATCATAAAAGATAAGAAAGGAGTAGAGAATGTGGTAGCGGATCATTTGTCAAGATTAAATTATGAAGTAAAAGAGGAACCAATTCCGATTAGAGAAACCTTTCCAGATGAACAACTTTTAGCAATTACCGAAGTACCATGGTATGCAGATATAGCCAATTATCTAGCTACTGGTACTATTCCTTCTAATTATACTTGGTCTGATAGAAATAAGTTCCTAAGTGAGGCACGTAATTTTTTTGGGAAGATCCTTATGTGTTTAAATACTGTAAAGACCAAATAATAAGACGATGTGTGCCTAATCATGAAATCCATCAGGTAATTCAGTTTTGTCACTCTGAAGCTTGTGGAGGTCATTTTGCTTCAAAGAAAACCACTGCTAAAATTCTGCAGTGTGAATTTTATTGGCCAACACTTTTTAAAGATGTTCATACTTTTGTTTAAATTGTGACAGGTGTCAAAGAATGGGGAATATTTCAAAAAAAATATGATGCCTTTAAACCCTATTTTAATTTTTGAAATTTTTGATTGTTGGGGCATCGATTTTATGAGACCATTTCCTCCATCCTTTGGATATCTGTATATTTTGGTTGCAGTTGACTATGTTTCTAAATGGGTAGAGGCAATTCCATGTAGAAATAACGATCACAGAACAGTGATCAAAATTTTAAAAGAAAATATTTTATCCAGATTTGAAATTTCCCGAACAATCATCAGTGATGGTGGATTACATTTTTGTAATAAATTTTTGAGAATCTTATGAAAAATACTCAATTTCACATAAAATATCCACTCCGTATCATCCACAAACAAGTGGCCAAGCTGAATTAGCTAATAGGGAAATAAAATACATTTTAGAAAAGACAGTAAATCCAGATCGTAAGGATTGGTCATTAAGATTGACTGATGCGCTTTGGGCTTACCGTACTGCATATAAGACTATTCTAGGAATGTCTCCTTATCGGTTAGTGTATGGTAAACCGTGTCATTTGCTTGTAGAATTAGAACATAGAGCTTATTGGGCAATCAAAATGATGAATTTTGATATGGATAAAGCTGGAATATCACGTAAACTTCAAATCAATGAGTTAGAAGAATTAAGAAATGAAGCTTATGAAAATGAAAAAATTGTGAAATCCAGAACCAAAATATTCCATGACAAGAATATTGTGCGAAAATCTTTTAAACCATCTCAAAATTTTTTGTTATATAATGCAAAACTTCGTTTATTCCCTGGAAAACTAAGATCTAGATGGACAGGACTGTATATAGTCAAGCAAGTTTTCGACTATGGGACAATTGAAATTGAAAATCCAGTAACTGAGACTATCTTCAAAGTAAATGGACAAAGACTTAAGCCATACTATGATGGATTCACACAAAATGTGACTTCTGTTCTACTTTTTGATCCATTCTATATGCACTAAAAATATATTGTTAGTTGTTTGTAAGTAATAATACTAATTATGTGTAATTTATTTGACAGATTAAACTTCTTACGTAAAAGCCAGATATCATAATCTCTTAAAGACAACAGATTCCTGGTTTTTATAAGTGCTGGCTATTTCTGTATTTACATTTCAAATACTATTTGTGTTTAAAATAGTAATTGTAATTTAAGAAGTTATGTCCGTCTTTGTGACTGGTAGACGTTAAAGAACTGGATAGTGAGTCAATTTTCAATAATTTTTCAAGTCATCTTTAATTAAATTTTTTTTTAAAATGGACGAAAAATTATTTTGGTTAAGTTTAGTTTTATTACGTCATTTTCCGAAAGATATACATACGTTGATCATGCAAAAAGCTAGATATGTTAGAAATTTAGAGATTTTCGAAAGCCAAGCACGACCCCTTTGTGGAAAAAGTACATATGCTAAACATCGACGAGCAAATCGTCTTTGTGCTTGCATAAAATGTGGTCGTAAAGAACATTTGAGACAATATATAAGTGTGCGGAACCAATTTCAGGATGAGCGTCTGATCGTTTACGGTGGATTAGATATGGGTAGAGTAAGGATTATCCTGATGCGTCATCCTATTCTATCCCAATGTTAACAAGATACGTGAGAAGTGAAGTTAATCGTGTCACTAGTATTACTGAGCCAGATAGTTCTGATACTGACTAAATATGATCAATAAGATGTATAATTTTGTGAATGTACATAAAATGTAAATAACTATAGGATGAAATAGGAAAATCAGTAAATATTCAACAACAAATAAACATTAAAAACCCACCAATTTTTTTACAAGAAAAAAAAAAAGAGAGTGGTTAACAAAGTTTTTTAGAATGGCTATTTAATTTTGTAAATTGCAGGAAATACAGGAAAAAGAGCAGAATTCCAGAAAATCAGAGCAGCATTCTGCAGTTACAAATCAGGAACCAGTCAAGAAAAAAATATGGATTCAAGACAACAAACAAGAAGGTCTTCAAGCCAAGCACGAAGGGATCGAATTCCGCAACTTGAGGCACCTCCACAACAACCTCAATTGGGAAGTATCTTCAATGAGGTGATGTTTGAAAATTTGGACCAACAGCTCTGGTATGATGTTAATTTTCTAACTAAAACTATTATTTCTGAAAGAACAGTAATATATGAAGATTTTGAGAACCTAGGAATAAGACAAATTCTCCATGAAAGAGGATGGTTACATTATGTTAGGTTATTTGTTCCTGCTTATGACTGCTTAGTTCGGGAATTTTACAGTAATGCTAAAATTAAAGAGAAAAAACAATTGCGTGTATTTGTACGGGATAAAGTTTTTCATGTTACACCGACTACTATAGCCAATTTCTTTAACCCCATGCAAAGACCACCCAACCCACAATATTCGTACACTGAACTACCTGATTTGCATAAGGTAGGAAAAGAATTAACAGAAAATTCACAATTTGTTTGGGGACGCCCAAATAATTACATTAAACAAGGAGAGCTAACAGACAAATACCGGATTCTGAATATGATAACAGTGTACAATTTGTTACCTCGAGCTCAAAAGAATCAAATCTTTATTGAGCAAGCTTATTTTTTATATGCATTTGGGATGGGACACACAATTGACCTGCCAAACTTAATCATAGACCAAATGATACTCACTGTGGATAGAAAGAAACTCACACTCCTATATGCTATGTTAGTTTTTCAGTTATGCAGGAATGAATGTGTGATCATCAATCTAATATGGTCAACAGTGAATCATCCTAGAATATTGGATAAAACTTCATTAAAAAAGAGTCATGGAGGACAACTGGAAAACCAACAAGGAATACCCTCACCACAAGAAGAGGAACCATTTTGGGTACCTGAAGAATTCATATCACAAGAGCAGCAATTACAAGAGAATCAACCATACATCCCAATGGATGACAGAACTAATAGATGCATCTTACTAGAGGTGGAGAACAATATTACTCAGATCAACAAACGCATAGATGAATATGAACAAAACCAAGCTGAGATTTTGAAGCTACTTCGAGATCGTTTTGGAGAAGGGTCTTCTACTTCCTAAACAGACTGGAGATTCTACAAAACAATTTGTTTTCTTTCACTCATCTTTTACATTATGCACTTTTACTTTATGCACTTGCACTTCAAATTATTCTATATTTTGAACATATTTATATGTTTTAAATTTGTTTGTGTTTTAAACTAGTTCATGTATGAAAATTTTAAGTTAGGAAGACTAGTTCATATGATTCATAGTTAAATTAAGTTGATATTCCTATGTTTTGTGAAAATAGCCTTAATCTGATCACGCGGGATTTTTATACTTTAGTTGTATAGTATCTAAATATTTTTGTTCAAACTTATCTTTAGAAGCACACATAGATTTCTGTGTTGATAAAAACCTTATGAAATGTTACACTCTTTACATATATAGTGGAGATGCGAAACCTAATGCAGATTTTGAACCAATCTATTTTGGAGAGGTATTCTACATCTACTCAAATATTCGATTCATCGGTAACCTTTCTTTGAATAATCTCATTAATTTTGTCTTAATTAGCACTTGTTAGATTATATTATCAGCATTGTCCTTGAAACTTTTTTAAATAGAAATGATACAGCTGGATAATTTCTGGAAAATGATCTTAGGTCCTTTGTCATTAATTTTGAGCATTGACCATTTCTTTTACAAAATTAAATCCATAGTAAGCCATGATTGAGCCTAAAAGAGTATAAAGTCTTTTCATTAAAACCCTGAAAAATACCCGTGCCATAGAAAATAAATATCAAACCTACCTTGGCTACATAATTTTCTTGCACCCTCTTTTAAATCAAAATGATGTTTTATTAAAAAAAAAGAAAAAAGAAAGAGGTGTGCCTCAATATAAAGGGTAGCTTTTGAATTCTATAGACGTCATTTCTTAAACCCTAAAACAAATGGCCATATTACAACCTAAAGAAAGTCCTTTTTGATTACAGAAATCATGCATCTGTATTAATTCTATCTTATAAAAAGAGAATGTTGATAATATGTCTAGTATAGTGTTGATATTCACTCATGAGATTATGTCAAATTCAAATTTTATTCAAATATCCATTCTTCAAATACTTACATGTGATATTATTTGCTTTGCTAACAATATTCCAATCACATGTAACTTGTGAGAATAGTCACTATAACGAATATGTATTATTTGCTGAGTATATTCCAGGAAAGGATTGACATCAAAACTATCATAAAAGAGGGTAATATTTCTTGAGTGATTTTTGAAACAAAAGAAATCATCACACACACACAAGTTTGTATAAAAATATATAGATAATGTTACAACTAACGTGTGTTAGTCTTATAGTGATCAGAAAAAGGAACTATTCTAGCAAGATAGAAAGAATATTGATTTAATTATCTTTGTGAAAAGTATGAATTATAAACTCTTAACTACTGAAGTTTGTAGGTAGCTTCACTGGAAACCTTCACAAGACAAAACTCGTCGACTAGGGATCACCTAGGGGTTTAACGACTTATTGCATATGCTAAATGCAATCGTGAAAAAATCTACGAAAATGATTTTACTTCTATTTATGTTTTATTTTGTGTTATAATCTATATTTACTAGGGACTAGTAAAGTTTAAGTTGGGGGAAGTGATTAACCCTAATTAGTGTGTAAATAAAATAATTAAGTGATCAATTTTGTAAGATAAAATCGCTAAACATTATGAATTATAGTTTGTGTGCAAAGTAAAATTTTTAATACTTTATGTGTAAATTTCAGGGTCAAATGCAGAAATAATGGAAAATACAATGCAATTTTACAAAAGTTGAAACTATGAAGGACTAAGGTGTAATAAAGAATCATGGACAAATCAAAAGGCAACAAGTGGTAGCTCCAGAAGAAGACACCTTGCACTACTGCAAGGCTTAACCTTTAGGAAGGTTAAGGTAGGGGTTAGGACCCCTCGACACATGGAAGCTTCAGAATGCGACAAGTGGAAGCCTAAGACCGCGGCATCTAGCTCTGCTACAAGGATCAACGTTCCTAAAGGGTGAGAAGGGGGTTAGGACCCCTCCTTGGATGAAATTTCACCCTCCCCTATAAATAGGGGTCTTGCCTTCATTCTTCAAGAGACTAAAAAACATTCCACTCCAAGTACTCCAAGCCTTCACAATACCATTTCAAGATAAAATTTCCTTCCTACCAAGAAAGCTAGCCGGCCATCAAAGAGAGAAAGAAAAGAGAAAGAAAAAGCCTTTGAAAGCTGGTCCGTTTGTTACTCTGTATTTCTACATTTCTGAAATATCTTTCTATTCGGATAGTTGAACTGCTGTCACTTTTTTTTTTCTTGAATGATATTAAGGGTGGTTGTGTTTTAATTGTTCCTTGTGAAAAAAGTTTTATTTTAATTGTAATGAATACTACCCACACTTCTTGCTTGTCTGTAGCAATGGAGCGTGAGTAGTCGTTTATACCCTCAAGTGTGAGGGGAATATATGTATATTACTGTTTATATTATGAAAATGCTAATGTTTTATTTATACGTTTATTTATATATGTATTATATGCTTAATGCGTGATATAATGATGTGTATAATTCTGGTGTTGTACCTTGAATTATATCATAAGACCAGCCGGTCTAACAACCACGGCGTTTCTATCGGTATGGCTTTGCTTCCATCAAAATGCTGAGGAAGTTGACTAATGTGTGGTACAAACCTAAATGATCCTCATGAATGGCCTGTCCTTCTGGATTATTAGGGTTGATTATTATTATATATAATTATTATGATAGTCTAACAACCACGATGTTCCTATCGGTATAGCTTTGCTTCCACCGGAATGTTGAGGCTGTTTAATTGGCACATCTATACCCAGTGTAGCTTAAGAAGCAGCTGTGTTATAATATATTACCACCAGTGTAGCCTAAGAAGCAACTGTGTTATGGTTTATATATATGCACTTGCAATCATGAGATCAAATGAATAATTCAAGTATTCCTCATGAATGACTTGTCCTTCTACTTTGCTTGGGTTAATCAGTTGACATAGATATAACCGGTGTAGCTTAAGAAGCAACTGTGTTATAATTTGTTACCACCAGCGTAGCCTAAGAAGCAGTTGTGTTATGGTTTATTTACATCAGACCTGCCAGTTGACTTTCCAGTAACATGAGAGTTAATTGTTGTGAGGTAACATTTCCAGTATCTAATCAACATAATGCATATGAGACCCTTAAACTGAAGGGTATCTTTTATATTCTTGTTGCTAACGCATTTACTTACGCACTTTATTATTTCTGTCATTAATCTGTTTTATTTACGCATTTTATTATCTCTGCACTTTATTTCTGCATTGCTTTTATTTAAATAAACTAGTTATCAAACTAAGCTCACGCCACAAGCTATAAAACAATATTCTGCTTCAAACAATACTTTTAATTTTTTTATTTTATTTTATTTTATAGTCTAAATTACTAAACTCTTCGTGGGATCGATACTTGGACTTAAAATCGAGAAAACTATAATTTGACCACTTATACTTGGGTGTACAATATAATATAATTCAGACCACTAAAAAGTGTGAATCAGCACCCTAGTAGTTTGTAGCTTTAATGCAATTGGCTCCCCAGTAGTTTGTAGCTTTGACGTACAAAACCCTGAAAAGAACAACAATTAATGCATTATCCTTTATTCACACATTAACTCTAATTTAATTTATTTTGACTAGTTTACTTTATTCAACTAACACAATTTACCTATTAAATTATGCTTTAATTAGGGTTAATCACACCCCCCAATCTAAACATTACTAGTCCCTAGTAATAAATAACAACATAACAAAATAAAATCACTTTCGTAGATAACACGATTGCATTTAGCATATGCAACAAGTCGTTAAACCCCCTAGGTGATCCCTAGTGGACGAGTTTTGTCTCGTGAAGGTTTTCAGTGAAGCTACCTACAAACTCCAATTAAAAGATGTGTATATGTAAGATCAGAATGAGTTAGCAACAGAATCATTGAGACACACATCCCTTAATTTTGAATTGTTTCCCGAACACTTCTTTGTCATTGGTACGTACTCTATACAAAAATAAACATTTGTTACATTGGTATTTGGAATTCCCTGTGTAGTAGAAATGATCATTCTAGTAGCAAGAATTGTTATATAACAAATATTCTACTTTATCATCTTCCATGGATAGCTTTGATGTCTCAAACCTCTCTTATAATGCTCTCAGCAAAAAATTCACTCCAATTATAGTGACTTGTCTCTCAAAGGGCATGTGATCAAAGGATGGTCAATCGAAGAATCACATGCACAGTTAGAAAGGGAGTGAAAGTCTTAAGAAAATAGACTAATCATGTTCTTGGCATAATCTTATGGAAGAATATCAATGCAATTAAAGAAATACTATTTAACATACCCCAGTTTTCGGTCGACAATACACACATGGATCATAATTGAGATCAATTAGGACTTTGTATAGGTTGTAATGTGGCTAGAGGTCAGTGGCTAACGAAATGACGTCAATGGTATTCAAAATCTATCCCCATTTTAATGTAGTGTAGCACACCTCTTTCTTACTTTTCGATCTTTTGCCTAGAAATAGTATTTTTTTTCTTTCATTTTTTCTCATTTTTCACTTTCTTGACAATTCCCTATTTTTTTTTTCACCAATTCTTCATTGAACAGTAGCCACCATCTTCTTTTCTGTTTTTCTTGTCTTTCTATGTCATACCAATTTATAAGAGGGTGCAAAAAATGGATAGCAAGGTATGTTAAGTGTATTTTTTTTTTTGTGGCTCGGTTATCATATGAGTTTTTTTTCGAAAAGAAATCCTCATTCATTGAAGGTTTAAACATGGCTAACTAGGGATATAATTTCGTAGAAGCAATGACTAAGGCTCAAAATCAACTCAAAGATGGCCTAAAATCCTTTCTCAAGTATGTGTCTATGTATGTGTCGCATGCAAAGGTTCTCTATGAGATATATCAATAGATTACTTTAGTTGCATTTAATCAAAGCAAGTTTAATGAGATTATTCAACAATTGAAAGTGAAAGAACTTACTTGAGTAAATGTTGATTGTCTCTCAGAAAGCATCGTAAGGCTCAAAACTTACCATGATATTCTTCGTTATCTCCACTGGTTATGTTAGGTTTCCAAAGAATGTCAGTTATATTATAATTCTATTTTCGAGTCTAGTCATTCTGTACCTTAAGATTAACAAATATCAATGTACATTTGACATTTAAACATAGAGAAAATACCATTTTTCAAGGAAATGCGGCTTTTTTTTTCACTCGAATAAAAATCAAAGTTATTTACATACACATTTATCTATAAAAATTAAAAAAAAAACTAAATGCACACATTGAACTTGGAAAACTATGGCGTCTCAGGATAAGTCCCTACCTACGCTACAGGTTGGCATTTTAGGACAATCCTTACTCAGCCCACATCTTTATTTCAACAAAAAGACTTTGTACATAAACAAATATTTACACAGGAAAAAAAATTCGGACCATTAACCTTCATCCTCAAAACACATTTTTCCACAGCTTTGTCATTATTAGTCAAAATTTAATCTGAGTCATCGTTTGTGTCTATGTCATTATTAGTGACCTTTCTCACTTCTTGTCGCACATAACGTCTAAGTCCCGGACTGGTATAAGATGGCGTGTCAGGAAAATCCTTACTCTGCCCATAGACTATCCAGTTTAATCGATCAGTTGCACGACCCGAAATTGGTTCAGAACACTGATTGTATTTTTTCATGTGAAAACACCTGCCACATTGTTTACAAGCACCCAACCGTTTGGCACGACGACGTTTAGCAAAAGTACTTCTGCCACACAATAGTTTTGCTCGTGCTTCTCGAATTTTAATTTTTTTGACTACTCTTGCTTTTCTCATGATCACAACATGCACATCAGATGGAAATGTGCGCAAGACTCCCAAACTAAACCAAAAAATTTTAACATCCATGCTTTCTCTGCTTTAAGACTCACTATTTGGTTCTTTAACGTCTGCCAGTCACAAAGATGATTGAAGCTGCATTTGATGTGATCATGAAATAGAAGCAAAAATGCTGTAAAAATACCCAATCCAGAACAATCTTTTTTTTTTTTTTTTTTTAAATACGAAACTATAACAAACTGAAATCATAGATCACAGCCCCCAACCTAAATTGAACATTGTCTCCAATGTTTCGAATTTACCAGTGTGTAGAGTTTGGAGATCAAGTTATAGGGTAGAGATCTGTTCAACTGTCGAAACCTACAAAGAAAATACACAAATTAATCTTCTCTATACAGATTTGGGTTTTCGCTAGGGCAAAAACCCTTGATTTTAAATGCAGATAGAAGAAGAAGAGTCATGTACAAATAGAGTAAACAAATGCCGAGCATGAGACAAACAACTGGGTCTTCGGGGAATATGGTCATGGGATTGTTGGAAGTTGGATCGTGTTATAGAGAATAGCACAACAGAAATAAGAAGAAGAAGCAGACGAAGAAAGAGGGAAAAGCAATGGGTGTAAAGATCTGTTTAGCTGCCAAAACCAACAAACAAAACACAACAATTAACCAACTTGAGAGAGATTTGGGTTAGGCTGGAAATCCCTCACCCTAAGTGTGAGCAGAAAAAGAGCACCCATGAACAAATGCAAACATATAAGGTAAATTATTAAACAAAGGACTAGGTCGTCGGCGTATATGGTCATGGATTTGCAGGGGTAGTTTGTTTTTACAGAGACAGAGAGAACGACAAAGAAAAAGAAGAAGAAGAAAAGAGGAAGAAAGAAGAAAAAAGAAGGGGAGAAGAAGGGGAGACCAATCACCGGTGGATGGGAGAAAACAAAAATTTTGAAAACCTTATAAAGGCATCCCATTTTTTATTTTTTATTTTTTATTTATTTTTTATTTTTTATTTTTTATTTTTTATTTATTTTTTATTTTTTAGTGTCGGTAGCCGCATATCCGCGCGAAATATTCATTTTTTTTTTTAGTATCGACAAGCGCGAGTGTCGGTAGACGCGAATATCAGCGTGGAATATTCCCACAAACATTGGTGTAAGATGCAAATAGTGCAACCTCACCCCCCAACTTGATTCATGCATGGTCCTCAATGAAACAAAAAAAGTATGATATTCAATGACGGATAGTAAAAAGATTAGTATGGTTAGAGAACACCTCGCACTTGAGCTTTGATAAAAACACCAATATCTACGACTAAGAAGAACAAAACTATACGACAAAAGAACATAATTAACATAGAATAAAAATAAAGTAAGTAAATAAAAGCCAGTACATTGAAAAGCAGAAAAAAAAAATTAATTATTCCTCCACAACTTCCAGGTATACTGGATCCATCAAATTCTCCTCTACCACTTGTTCTTCAAAATCCCCAAAAAATGGCTTAAGTCTTTGGCCATTGACCATGAATGTTTGGCTATTTTCGGGGGTTTTAGATATCCACAGCTCTGCTGGGGTAGGCCACCTTGACAAAATAGGGGTCATCCCAACGGGATCGGAGTTTGCCTTGAAAAATGGAGAGGCGAGAATTGTACAAGAGTACTTTTTGCTCGGGCTTCAAATGATTTCCTCACGATGGAGTTATCATAAAAGATTTTGGCCCTTTCTTTTGAGATTTTGGAGCTCTCATACGTATCTCGTCGAATTTCTTCCAACTCATTCAGTTCTAACTTCCTACGATCACCGCCCATTCTCAAATTAAAATTTAAAGTTTTAATGGCCCAATAGGCCTTGTGTTCCATTTCGACTAGCAGGTGACAAGCCTTTCCATAGACCAGCCAGTAGGGAGACATGCCCAAAATAGTTTTAAAGGCAGTGCGGTATGCCAGAGGGCATCGATCAATCTATCGGACCAATCCTTCCTGTTTGGGTTAACCATTTTTTCTAGAATGTTCTTGATCTCCCTATTGGCTAGCTCGGCTTGGTCATTTGTTTGTGGATGATAAGCAGTGGATACTTTGTGAGTGACGTCATATTTGAACATTAGAGATGCAAATGGCCTATTACAGAAATGTGATCCACCATCACTTATTATTAAACAAGGCATTCCAAACCTCGAAAAGATGTTCTCCTTGAGAAATTTGAGTATGACCCGGTGGTCATTAGTCTTGGTCGGGATAGCCTCCACCCATTTGGACACATAGTCCACTGCTATGAGGATGTACAAATAACCAAATGACATAGGGAAAGGACCCCATGAAGTCGATGTCCCAACAATCGAATATTTCTATAACAAGTATTGGTGAAAGAGGCATCATGTTTCTTTGGGTCACACTACCCAACCGTTGGCATTTGTCGCATCCCTTACAAAACGAAACACAATCTTTGATAAGAGAGGGCCAGTAAAAACCTGATTGAAGAATTTTGGCCGAAGTCTTTTTCGTTGAGAAATGTCCACTGCAAGCTTGTGAATGGCAAAATGCAAGAACGTCCCGCTATTCATTTTCAGGTACGCATCTCCTCATGATTTGGTCGGGGCAGTACTTGAACAAATACGGGTTGTCGAAGTAGAAGTACTTCATATTTGCCATAAATCGTCTTCGATCTTCTGGGCTCCATTGCGGTGGTATTTGTCCTGTTGCAAGATAGTTACATATATCAGCATACCAAGGACAAACATAATGAATTGACAGCAAATGCTCATCAGGAAAAAAGTCAGGGATAGGAATGTGCTCATCGGCCTCTTGCACCACAAGCCGGGATAAATGATCCGCCACCACGTTCTCAACTCCTTTCTTATCCTTTATCGTCAAGTCGAATTCTTGTAGGAGGAGTATCCACCTAATGAGTCTCGATTTTGCATCCTGCTTAGACAACAGATACTTTAAAACAAAGTGATCAGTAAAAACAACAATAGACGGACCAATGATGTAAGCACGGAATTTATCTAAGGCAAACACTACTACTAGAAATTCTTTCTCTGTGGTAGTGTAATTCATCTGAGCCTTATTAAGTATTTTGCTAGCATAGTGTATCACATATGATCTATTTTCCTCCCTCTAACAGAGCACTACGCCGACCGCGTAATCACTCGCGTCACATATGAGCTCAAAAGGTAGATTCCAATTGGGTGGTCGCATAATCGGAGGTGTGACTAGCATGCTTTTAAATTTTTTAAAGGATGTCTCACAATCATTCGACCACTCAAATGGGACCTCTTTAGACAGTAGGTTGGTCAAGGGTCGGGCTAATGCACTGAAATTCTTTATGAATCGACGAAAAAAACCTGCATGACCCAAAAATGACCGGATGCCTTTGATGACTTTTGGCGTGGGGAGGTTGGAGATGACCTCCACCTTGTATTTATCGACTTCAATACCCCTTGTCGAAACTATATAGCCAAGCACAATTCCTTTCGTCACCATAAAGTGACATTTTTTCCAATTCAAGACTAGATTCTTCTCCTCACATCTTGTTAGAACTTTCTCCAAGTTTGCCAAACATCCCTCGAATGAATCACCAAACACTGAAAAGTCGTCCATAAAGACCTCCACTATCTTTGTAACCATGTCACTGAAAATTCCCATCATACAGCGTTGAAAAGTCCCCAGAGCATTGCACAGTCCAAATGGCATATGACGGTAGGCAAAGGTACCATAGGGACATGTGAAAGTGGTCTTCTCTTAATCCTCCAAAGCAATCTCAATCTGATTGTAGCCGGAGTATCCATTTAAAAAAAAATAGAATAGATGTCCTGCTACTCGTTCTAGAACTTGATTGAGGAATGGCAATGAGAAGTGGTCTTTTCTTGTGCAAGTGTTCAGCTTGCGGTAATAAATGCACACCCTCCATCTGGTGATTACTCTTGTAGGTATAAGCTCATTCTCATCATTCTCAACCACCGTAACTCTGGATTTCTTAGGTACTACTTGCGTGGGGCTAACCCACTTACTATCGGCAATTGAAAAAATGATCCCCACATCAAGTAGTTTCAGAACCTCATCCGTTACCACCTCCTTTATGATGGGATTCAACCGCCTTTGTGGTTGTCGGGAAGGTTTGGAATCTTACCCAAGATATATGCGGTGGGTGCAAATGAGAGAGCTTATCCCCTTGATATCCGCAATGGTCCACCCAATTGCTCTTTTATGTTTTCTCAACACCTCCAAGAGTTATTTTTCTTGTTCCATGTTTAATGTAGAGCTAATGACCATCGAAAATATTTCACCTTCCCCAAGATAGGCGTACTTCAAATGGGTGGACAAGGGCTTTAACTCCAAGTTGGGCTTTTGTTCATTTGACGGAAAAATTTTCTTTTCTCGATGGAGTAACTCTTCGAATGTAGGGATCCACCTTTCCATTCCTTTCAAATCTTCTACCTCCTCTTGGTCATCATAATTCTCAAGATCCACAATTCCTTCTTCCTTGAATTTCAATATCCCCTCTAGCTCCAAGTGCTCCTCAACCAAAGTGTCGATTCTATTGACCTCACTTACTTCCTCATCATCACTCGGTTGCTTTGCCAAGTTGAATACATTGTACTCCATTGTCATATTCCCAAATGTCAACTTCATTAGACCATTCCTGTAATTTATCACGGCATTAGATGTAGCAAGGAAGGGTCTTGATTAACCCTAATTAGTGTGTAAATAAAATAATTAAGTGATCAATTTTGTAAGATAAAATCGCTAAACATTATGAATTACAGTTTGTGTGCAAAGTAAAGTTTTTAATACTTTATGTGTAAATTTAAGAGTCAAATGCAAAAATAATGGGAAATACAATGCAATTTTGCAAGAATTGCAACTATGAAGGACTAAGGTGTAATAAAAAATAATGGACAAATCAAAAGGCAACAAGTGCTAGCTCCAGAAGAAGACACCTTGCACTACTGCAAGGCTTAACCTTTAGGAAGGTTAAGGTAGGGGTTAGGACCCCCCCCCCCCGACACATGGAAGCTCTAGAACGCGACAAGTGGAAGCCTAAGACCGCGACATCTAGCTCTGCTGCAAGGATCAACATTCCTAAAGGGTGAGAAGGGGGTTAGGACCCCTCCTTGGCCGAAATTTCACCCTCCCCTATAAATAAGGGTCTTGCCTTCATTCTTCAAGAGACTTGGAACATTCCACTCCAAGTACTCCAAGCCTCACAATACCATTTCAAGAGAAAATTTCCTTCCTACCAAGAAAGCTAGCCGATCATCAAAGAGAGAAAGAAAAGAGAGAAAAAAAAAGCCTTTGAAAGCTGGTCCGTTTGTTACTCTGTAATTCTACATTTCTGAAATATCTTTCTATTCGGATGATTGAACTGCCGCCACTTTTTTTTGTCTTGAATGATATTAAGGGTGGTTGTGTTTCAATTGTTCCTTGTGAAAGAAGTTTTATTTTAATTGTAATGAATACTACCCATACTTCTTGCTTGTCTGTAGCAATGGAGCATGAGTAGTCGTTTATACCCTCTAGTGTGAGGGGAACATATGTATATTACTGTTTAGATTATGAAAATGCTGATGTTTTATTTGTACGTTTATTTATATATGTATTATATGCTTAATGCGTGATATAGTGATGTGTATAATTCCGGTGTTGTACCTTGGATTATATCATCAGTATATCATAAGACCCGCCGGTCTAACAACCACGGCGTTTCTATTAGTATGACTTTGCTTCCACCGAAATGTTGAGGAAGTTGACTGATGTGTGGTACAAACCTAAATAATTCTCATGAATGACTTGTCCTTCTAGATTATTAGGGTTGATTATTATTATATATAATTATTATGACAGTCTAACAACCACGATGTTCCTATCGGTATGACTTTACTTCCACCGGAACGTTGAGGCTGTTTAACTGGCACATCTATACCCAGTGTAGCTTAAGAAGCAGTTGTGTTATAATATATTACCACCAGTGTAGCCTAAGAAGCAATTGTGTTATGGTTTATATATATGCACTTGCAATCATGAGATCAAATAAATAACTCAAGTATTCATCATGAATGACTTATTCTTCTGGTTTGCTTGGGTTAATCAGTTGACAAAAATATAACCAGTGTAGCTTAAGAAGTAGCTGTGTTATAATATGTTACCACCAGTGTAGCCTAAGAAGCAGTTGTGTTATGGTTTATTTACATCAGACCTGTCGGTTGACTTTCTAGTAACATGAGAGTTAATTGTTGTGAGGTAGCATTTCCAGTATCTAACCAATATAATGCATATGAGACCCTTAAATTGAAGGGTATCTTTTATATTCTTGTTGCTAACGCATTTACTTACGCACTTTATTATTTCTGTCATTAATCTGTTTTATTTACGCATTTTATTATCTCTGCACTTTATTTCTGCATTGATTTTATTTAAATAAACTAGTTATCAAACTAAGCTCATGCCACAAGCTATAAAACAATATTCTGCTTCAAACAATACTTTTAATTTTTTTATTTTATTTTATTTTATAGTCTAAATTACTAAACTCTTCGTGGGATCGATACTTGGACTTAAAACCAAGAAAACTATAATTTGACCACTTATACTTGGGTGTACAATATAATATAATTCAGACCACTAAAAAGTGTGAATCAGGTCTTCCAAGTATTACGAAAATTTGGGAGCTAAGTTTTGCAGCAGGGTGTGTATCAAGCACAATGAAATCAACAGGAAAGTAAAATTTATGAATTTGAACTAAGACATCCTCAACTACTCCCCTTGGTGTACGGATACTACGATCCGCCAATTGAAGTGTGATTGAGGTGGGCTTCAACTCCTCAAGCTGTAGCTGTTGGTACACCTAATAGAGGAGAAGATTCACACTTGCCCCCAAATCGAGGAGTACTTGCTCCGCTCGATAATTTCCAATGGTGATGGTTATGGTTGGACAATCGGGGTCTTTGAATTTGGGAGGAGTGTTGGTCCTCAATATTGAGCTCACTTGCTCGGTGAGGAATGCTTTCTTGTGGACATTCAGTTTTCTCTTCACCGTGCATAAGTTCTTCAAAATCTTAGCACATGATGGAATTTGCTTGATGGCATCGAGGAGTGGAATGTTAATCTTCACCTGCTTAAATATTTCCAAAATATCAGCATAATTAGCCACCTTGATAGGTGGCTTCAAATGACTTGGGAAAGGGGCAGGCATGGGAGGAATAAACACACAATCATCAATTAATTTTCCTTTCTCAACAACCTCTCTTTCTTTCTCTTCACGCACCTCACTCTTATCGGCGTCACCCAAGAGATCTTTTTTTTGGCAATGTGGTCTTGGGTGAGACCGTTGGCAAAATGATTTTGTCAATTTCTTTGCCACTGCGGAGGGTGGTGACAGCTTTGAGTTGCTCGCAACTCTCTCTCGAAGGTTCCGATGACTCAACAAAGTGTTGACCCCTAGGGTTCTCTTGTGGTTGAGCGGGGAACTTCCCATTTTCTTGTTGAGATGCCCCTATGGAGTTTGTCAACTTTGTGAGTTGGGCTCTTCCATCATTGATGGCTATGACATTTTGGTTATTGATGGCGGTTTGACTTTGAATGAAGGAATGAACCATATCCTTCAAATTCCTTTTGTGAGGAGGTTGGTATGTGGATGGATTGGACGGTCCTTGAGAAAAACTTTGTGGAGGTGGATTTGGTGAAAAATTCTGTGGTGGTGGGTTTGACGAATACCCTTGTGGATTGGTCCGGGGGTATTGAGAGCTAGATGCTTGCCCTTGGCCATGGTATTGGTTTTGCTTGGGAGGCATGGAAGATGCATATGCACTTGAACCATGAGGAATGAGATTTTCATTTCTCCAACTAAAATTTGGGTGATTACTCCAACCCGGATTGTAAGTATTCGAATTGGGAGAAAATGATTGCCTCGTTTGGTTGAAGGCATGGACTTGTTCATGGTATGCTTCTTTAAGGGTCGGAATGTTTGGACAATCCGATAGGGAATGCTCCATACATTCGCAAATTGAACAATCATCTTCGATTCATGACACATTAGACACCTCGTGTCTCTTATTGACTTCAAGACTCTCAACTTTTCTTGACAATTTAGCAATTTTTAAAAACAAGTCTTCTCGGTCTCTCAAATCATAAATCCCTCCCCCTTGAGTTTGACCACTCTTTTGAGGAGAAGACCTTGGTACATTGGTGGGATCTGTAATGTCCCATGATTGTGCATTTTGTGCCAATGTATCAAAGTAATCTAAGGCCTCATCATGGTCTTTGTTCAAAAACTCCCCATTACACATTATGTCAATGAACTTTCGATGGCCCGGTGTGATTCCTTCATAAAAGAAACTCACCAATTGTCATGGTTCAAAGCCATGATGTGGAAGGGATTGTAGCAATTCCTTGTATCTCTCCCAACATTGATAGAATTGCTCATTGGGCTTTTTTGAAAAGTTTTGAATTTACTTTTTTAGGGCGGTGGTTTTATGCATCGGAAAGAATTTGTTCAAAAATTCAGAAATTATTTGGCTCCATGATGTGATGGTTCGAGGCCTTAAGAAAATAAGCCACGTTTTTGCCTTGTCTTTTAGGAAAAAGGGAAACAATTTCATTCTACCTATCTCTTCCATCCCATGATTGGGAAAGAAGGTTGCAACTATTTCCTCAAAATCCTTTATGTGTGAATAGGGGCTCTGAGTTTCCAGTCCGTTGAACGTGAGAATTAGTTGCAACATCCCTGGCTTAACTATGGAAAGATGAGCTTGGACCGGAAGGAGGATGCATGATGGTGTGGTGCTTCGTGTTGGTTGTAGGAAATTCCTCATTGACTTCACCGGGAGATCCATTTGAAAATTATTCTCCTCATTCACGGGAAGGAGAAAATTCATTCTCGGATTGGGTATTTGGGGTTCTTGTGGTCCCCCACCCCTTTGGACATTTGAATTTGCACCTATATTGTCAAAATTGTCACCCGCATCCTCGGGTTGTTCTTGGTCAATATTCATGGTAGGGGGCAAGTTTTGTCTAACAAGTCAGTTTCGGTCGTTCCGCCTCCACATAAAACAAAATATATACAAACAAAGTTATACACAAACAAGATTATGTACATGGAACAACGTACCTCTGCCCATGAGGAAGATCATGGGACTTACCTTCGTCATCCGAAAATCCCCTTCTTGGTTTGACACTTGCCTTCCCTGGCAATGGCGCCAAAAATACTTGACAAAATTCCTTGTTGTTTCCTAACCTATAAAACATCACCTTTTAGCATGTATAGTATATGAATGAAGGGAGTGTCACTCTCCTAGGGATGATATCAAAAGAAAGGGCAACGAAATGGTGGATGAATGAGATTTCAAATATGAGTATGTGTGAACAAAAGTGCTCCTCAAGCACAAGGAGACTTTCGCGGATCTTGTTTTACTTGGTGGTATTTCAAGGTCGTTTCCACGGGGAAGGAAGTAAACCGAGGGGAAGGTGATTTTGGGAGAAAGAAAGTGTAAATTCTTTAATTGTTGGAAGTTGTTTGGTGAAGTTGTTTTGATGCTAGTAAAATGAGAAACAAATGTTGGCAAATCCAAGAGGTCACTCCAATAGGAATACCGTCTCAACTCGAAACCCTCCTCCAATAGAGCATGAATGAACAATTGATTCGTGGGAAGCTAGAGTAAGATTGATGAGTATCTAAGCATAAACCGTGACTAGGCCTATGGAATATCAAAGACTCACCAAGTTATCCACCCTCAACCCAGTCAAATCGAACCATTGAACTCTGAAAGAGGGAAGGAGAATGAGTTGAAATGGTATATCCAAGTGGAGGTTCCTCTTGGTTTTGCCAACTAAGAGATTTAGCTATTCATGCTTAAAATAAAGACAACAATATGATGAGAAGACATTATGAAGAAATAAAGACTAGAGCTAAGCATAAACGAAATGCATAAATATAACTTTCGGATAATCACCTCTTACTAAAGATTGGATGATAAACTACTCACTCTTCATGACTTTGTTAAAGCTAGAAAAGTGAGTGTTGCTCATCCCTCAAAGTAGAAGAGTTACAAGGTAAAACACTTTACACAAGGAGCCGATCATCGATAAAGAATGAGTGAATCACGTTCCACCCTTCATGGCTTTGGTAAAGTTCTAGAAAAGTGGAAGAGTTTCACTTCTCTAAGGGAAGAAGGAAGCTCAAGCAATGGAAATAAAAGAAAGCAATAACACAATAAATGAAAGCAATAACACAATAAAAGAAAACAATACTTAAAGTAAAAGAAAGCAATAATACAATAAAAGAAAATAATACTTAAATAAAGCAATAAGCAATAAGGAAAGTAATAATACTTTTGGAGGGTTTTCCACTACCCAAAGATGAATGCTTTACAAGTCCTAAGGGGTGGTATTTATAGGCAACAAGGAAGGGTGAAAGTCTTGTTTGGTGACATGAAAGTCTTGTTAGGTGACTTTGAATCTTGTTAGGTGACATGAAAGTCTTGTTATGTGGCATTGAATTCTTTGATCCCCCTTTATTTTGAGCTTTGATAATTGGCACCCCAGTAGTTTGTAGCTTTAATGCAATTGGCTCCCTAGTAATTTGTAGCTTTGACGTACAAAACCTTGAAAAGAACAACAATTAATTCATTATCCTTTATTCACATACTAACTCTAATTTGATTTATTTTGACTAGTTTACTTTATTCAACTAACACAATTTACCTATTAAATTATGCTTTAATTAGGGTTAATCAAAGATCCTCCTTCTTAAGACCAAATTTCTTAAATAGATCTGAATACATGATTTTTGATAAACTCCCCGGATCAATCAGCATCCTTTTTACATCAAAATTAGCAATGTGAAGCGTAACGACTAGGGCGCCGTTGTGCGGTTGGTGAACTCCGACCAAGTCCTGCTCGGTGAAACAGATTGCTCCAGCTAACTCTTCTATCTTGATTCTTTTGTTGGTCACCTCCGGGGTCAATCGCAACTCATACACTTCTCTCTCATTGGTAGCTTTTTGAATGTAAGCACGAGCAGAATTATTTGTGAACATCTGCAGATTGGTGGCAGCATAGATCACATCAATCACTCTTACTGGAGTGTTGTGATCCCCATTTGGCTTGGTCTTCCCTCTATTGGATTTTTGTTTACGTTCTATGAACTCGACGAGATGTTCAGCCTGAACCAGCTCCTCCAATTGCTGCTTCAGAGATCGGCAATTCTCAGTCATATGACCCACATCCCTGTGATATGAACACCTGAAGTTTGGATTCCTTTTAAAAGGATCTCCTATTAACTTGTTCGGCCATTTGAAAAATGGCTTTATCTTGATCTGGCTTAGTATCTTGTATATGGGTTTTTTGAACAATGTATTTACCCCTAGAAATGGGGACTTTTGAGGATATCCATCATTCTCATTCTTTCTTCCTCCCTCTCTATTTGGCTCGGTCTGCTTGTCTCTGCTGAACTGCCTCTTGCTCGGATGCTCTTTAACCCCGTCCCTGGATAAGTCATCATCAACTTTGGCGTACTTTTCAATCCTAGACATCAGCTCTTCTAGATCCATGGCTGGCCTTCTTGTGAGCCACTGATATAGGGGATTCTCCTTTGACAACCCGATCTTGAAAGATGCAACTACAATCTCTGGATTATACCCTTCAACCTCATTCATAGTTTTTCAATAACGATGAGCGTACTCTTGTAGGCTTTTGTTATTCTTCTTCTTTAGCGTCAATAGTGCTCCAACATCCTTCGGTTGCTTATTGCTCATTATGAACTGAGCTGTGAACTACTCGGCTAATTGAGACCATCCGTCGATGTTCCCTTAGGTAGGCTGTCAAACCACTTCATGGCTGACTCCCCAAGACTGCTAGGGAAGATAGTACAGAGTAGGAGCTCATTTTTCTATGAATGGTCATCAGCTGTCTGTAATGTCTGATGTGCGAGGCTGGGTCGGTCTTCCCGGCATATAGTTTGAAGTTCGGGACGGTGAATTTGCTTGAAATTTGTCCCTTTTTGATTCAAACTATAAATGGAGATGACTCTGAACCTTCTCCATATTCTCTTGTCGCTCTTCTGGCTAGGTTCCTAGCCAACCTCTGTTCTGGTCTCCTCAAGCGGGTGTTGAGTTCCTCGGTAATGTACTGTTTCCATGCAACCTCCTCTTGAACCTGAGGTTTCTTCTGCTGGTGACGATCTTCATTGTTGCTTCTGATTTTGTCGGGCTTTCTTTTAGGACTTTCCCAATGGTTCTCCATCTCACGTTTCTCTTTCCTGGTCATCTCTTTTATTCTAATTTTTAATTCTTTGTTTTCTTTGATCAGATCTTTTTTCCTGGCATAAGATTTCTTGAACAACTTGTCATGAGCATCAAGTCTATCCTGCAGGGGCTGAACCAACTTTACCAAGGAGTGGTTTTCCCCCTCGGCATGAAGGGATTCACCCCGATCTTCAATTTGATGGTTCTGATTCTTCAGGGGCCTAAAACTGGCAGAGGACATCTCTTCGCCTTCATGGGATCTAGTTGAGCTTCCTCTTGCCTGCAACCGCGCGTTGCTACCTATAGGGATGGATGCAGGATCAAAGTCTCCCAAGGCGAAACTACCTCTAGGTGATCCAATTGCGCTTCTGAGTTTAGACATTATGGCTTCTTGTTGCGAAAGACGGAAATCTTTTGTGCCAAATTTAGGAGGCAAAAAATTGAGAATACCACCCACTGGAATTGAGAAATTGATGTGTTTCTGAACTTGATCTTCTAGTCTTCCTCTACCTACAAAACAAATAAACTACCCAAAATCGAAGTGCTTCGATCGAAGGCACTCCGATACTTAAGTCAGTAAAGATACTGAAACGAATGGAAGAAGACCAAGAGAGTTAGCGTACCTTTCAACTTGGATTCCTTTGTTTTTTATAGATGGTCATCCCCTTAGGGGTTTTCGTGATTTTTGATTCAAGGTGGTACATCTTCCTTCAATTCAGTGATTCGGTTTGAAAAGTTGCTGATATTTTTCCATTATTTTCTCTTGATATCTTCAATTTCTCTGATTGCCTAAGTTATAGGCGGATCTTTATCTTTCCATCTATCATTTAAAATAGTTTGGACATATCGGATGCCGAGCACAATCGATTTTTGTCAAACAGATTAAGGGACTTGGTTTGACACAAACTGACCTCTTCAATCGACTTGCCGAACATTTTAACGGACTCGACTTGGTACAAGTCGAGCTCTTTCCTTGCTTAGCTGAATTAGATTGATGAGCTCGGCTATAAAGAGAACCGAACTCTTTCTTTCTTTACCGAACCTATTGATCATCACGGCTCGATTTATAGGGCAGTGTGAATGATTTTCCCGTTACGTGATATGTCCTGTCAATCTCACGTAAGTTTCATTTAATGCTATTACATGTGTAATTATGAGGGCTAACCCCTTCACTATATTTTTTATGTTTTTTTATTAAATTATAGGTATGAAGCTAGATGAAATGACATATGTGGTGTTGAATTATGTTGGATTGTGTAGTTATTATGAATTATGTTGGATTTATGTTGTACACAAACTTTTAATCTTATTAGTATTATTGTTGTTTTTTTGAATTAATCATGTCATGATTCATGATATTGTTACAAAAATTAATTATTATTGGCTTCGTCTAGGGAGGGGGTGAAAGCGAGGGACTGATGGCGGGGGCGAGGATTTGAATTAATCCATTGGACGGAGATAAGGATTAAAATTAATTCCGTTAACAGGAGTTAACAAACTTTTTTTAAGTAGATACAGTGGTGAAGACAACTCTCTCCTTCCCCTATCCTATTTCACTGTTATCCTTAGTGACACTTTGTTTTTAACCAAATTTTCCTTAATTCATATAAGAATGTTTTCAAATTTTCTTTTTTATTAAGCAATTATTTAGGTCACGTTTGTAATGTTTATCTACGATTTATACAATTTTTTTATTGACATTTTATTACCATTTCTAATTTCTCGGGATAGCCCAACTATCTCTTAATTCGACTTTACCACCAGTGAAGGTTGTTTTTCAAATAAACACCATCCCTTATCCCTTGCTCGATTTTATCAACTATTCGATTCCTTTGTTGATTGGGCGATTTTATCATTTGTTCGGCTAGGTTCAGAACTTGTTCAGTTGGCTGAACCATAGTTCAGGTAGAAGTATATTCTGCCTTTCTCTAATGACACTTATTTTTTCATCATATGATTACTGACATATATATTTATTAAATGATTTAATCACGCGTAATCATGTTGAACACCGCAATTAAATAAAAAAAATATAATCTTAAAAAATAATTTTAGACCATCACATGAGCACTCTATGTGTCAAACAAGCCTTGATACTGCATAGGACTTTGCGAAGACTAGCAAAACTTATCCCACCCCAGACATAGACGTGGGTTCACGGACCCTTTAAAAGCAGTACGGCATCATAGGCGCGTGACAAAGGACAGAGCGTGGACTAGAGAGAATCCCTCGATACTCTCACTCCTGATGACGTCATCGCCCAGCTGACAAACCAATCCAGTTGGACCGAGCGGTCCAAAGACCAACAGACATTGTCTTTCATGTCCTGATGTGTAGAACAGTAGATTCACTCTTTCATAAAGTTCTCTCTCTCTCTCTCTCTCCCTCCCCCCCCTCCATATATATCAAGGTCACTATCCGTCACGTGACCTACTTTTTAGAGAGTGAAAGTACGGAAAGATAGAGCTATACAAACCCTCGTTTAGATTCTATCCTCTCTTCGAAACCCTCAAACAAAACTTTGTAGTGTACTTATATATGCTACTGTTAGTTTCTCTCGCATATTAGTCTGTCTAATTTATGTGTTGAGTGCCCTTGTTCGACTTTTAAGTGAGGGAGTGAGAACAGATAAAAACCCTATAACGCGTAGAGGGGTCATTTCTTTGAACTTGCATCGCTTTCTTTGCTCTCTGTTCCAAAGTGAAAGACGCATAGACCCACAAACAAATATATAAATATATTTATAGAGAGAGATAGGTTATAGAGAGAGAAAGAGAGAGTATAAAAGAAAGGAATGCAGCGGCACCTGATACAGATGCAGCCCATGATGGCAGCCTACTATCCCAACAACGTCACAACTGATCATATTCAACAGGTCTTCCCGTTTCTCTCTGTCTCCTTGCCTTTCGCTCTTTTGCCTTCTCCTTTTTCACTTGGGCTTTCTGCTTTTTCCTTCCTTTATCGTATATCTACTTGATTTCTCTTTGATAGAGATATTTAGGTGCTTGCCTCTGTGATCAGCACTTTGGTTGACTTATCTTTCAACTTTCTGAGTTACTTCATAGGTGTTGATATCTGAGTATTGTGTATCTTTTGTTTGATATTTCTAAAGGGCACTAGACCTCTATAAGTAAGTTCTTATCAAAAAAAAAAAAATACTCTATAAGTTGTCTAATTGGTACTTTTCGTTTGTTTTATATATCTGAGGCACTAGACTTCTGTAAGTATGTTGTTTAATGGCTACTTTTTGTTTTGATTTTGTCTTTTTAAGATGTGTCATTCAGTTGTTTTTGCGGAAAAATATTTCTCGCGGATAAGGGCTGCAAAATGGGTAGTTGTTGTTTATGTAGTGTACATCTAAATCATCCTCACATGGGATTCATATTTTTGGGATTTATTTTGGCGTATGTTCTATTTTGGCAATTTTGCTTCTTGAAGGCGAGGTTGGTGGCCTTTGAGGGTTTTGTTTTCTCATACCTGCTTATCTTTTCTTGACTAATCAAGCCCATTACATGGGTGTATGTTGTTTTCGTGTTTCTTTATCATCCTCGGATAGGTTCATATTTTGCTATTTAGTTCTTATTTGTTGCTCTTTTTACATGGATTCTTTTTCTTATATAATAGGTTATTTGTTCCTTTTTGTTTTTGGGAGAAGAAATTGGTAGCATTAGTGGTTCTGGCTAGGATTTTGTTATCCATTTTTAACTTTAAACTTACATGTTGGATTGACTTTGGTGGGTCTCATCGGAGTTACTTTGTCATCTCATCTATTTCCTCTTTTCCTTACTTCAGTTTTTGATGGATGCTCTTTAGAATGGTTCTCTTTTCCCATCTCAATCTTGTTTTGAAAGTGTGATTTTTTTCTTGCTTTTTCTTTATATGTGTAATGAGAAGTGGGGATTAGATGCTTTCATTAGATTTTTCTGTTTTATATTTTGCATAAATACCTTATAAGATTTGCATGACTCACTGGGCCACAGTGGTGACCCCTCAGCGCCACCACCGCGGCTTTGTGCACTGGGCCTTCCCGTTAGCTTGTAAGAGTAGCATGCAGTTTAGTGGACCCAGAAGGAAAGTATTTGATTCCCGGTATACTGTGCCCCTTGTGTCCTTGCTGCAGACTTTTCTTACGTAGTTATCTGTTATAGATGAGCTAGGATGGTTGCATTTGAAATTTAACACCATGATTCATATTCACATTTTGAAATTTAACTCCATCTACCTGCAAGTCGCATAGATGAGCTAGGATGGTTGCATGTTTCCCTCCAAACCAATATCAAAAAAAGACATGTTCTTAAGCTGGGAGAATAAAAAAGTGTGAAAAGAGTTTTGAAGTTCTTTGTTGTCAACGCATACTAATCAATGCAGCTAATAATGGGCCTTATTAGAGCTAGGAATTAGAGGCCCTACAACATACTAGATTGGTACTTCCTAATTGAGGAGGAAGTCCAACTCTTATGTATATATCTGCTCAATGAAGATAAGATGTCTAAACTTTGGTTGCACCATTATGTGTGGTGGTGGGAGTTTTAGGATTAAAGAACCTATTATTAATTTTATATTCTATTGTGATTAAAATATGATATACCATACTTTGGTTAATACCACAACATATATAAAACTAAGGACTATGTTTTCTTCTTTATGGATAATCGTGGAGAAGTTTAGGAAAGAAATTGTAGTAAATGTAACAATTGACAATGAGACAAGCTACAGAGTGCTTGCAAATTATTGATGGAGAGGATGAAACATATGTTTTGGTCACCCTATGTAGCTCATTATATTGATTTGATGTTGGAAGATATTGGCAAGATGAAATTAATCAGGGAGACCTTGGATGATGTGAAGATGATCACATCATTAATCTATAATAGTCTTGAAATGGTGAAGTAGATAAAAAAAAAAAATCTTGATAAATAGAGATTTATTGAAGCCTGTTATACCATGGTTTGCCATTGAAAGTCTTTTTCTCTATGAGACTAACTTGAAAATAAATAAAGGGGTTTAGAGTACCTATAATCATAATGTGACAACTCTATAAAGGCACGTGTGAATATTGAAGAAGACTGGATGGAGAAATAGAGTTTCACTATTTGAGCCAAAACATATCTAGTCAAACAGATATAAGAGGTAGGCCGACCAAAACAAGAAGACTATTCGATGATGGTTGGTTCGGTTGGCAACACCCCCTGAAGGTACGAAAATTTTCCCCTGTGCAATAACATACACAACTGTTGAATGGTATGATTTCAACAAGACCAGAAGAAAAAAATTGAAGACATAAGGTCTCAATTCTAATTTTGACTGAGCAATTCTGGATAAAAGCAAGGGAAATTCAATCCTGCAATCCCTTACGAAGCCTCTCGTAAGGGTCTTAAAGATGATGGATCAAGACTAGAAGGCTACTTTACCCATCGTCTATGTAATAAGTCATGAAATTTATAGTATGTTTTTTAGTCGTAGAACTTCACCCATCGCATATCATTATTCAGGTTGAGGAAACATATTCTCTAAGCCCTTGCTTCGTCCTCCAAATAGGAATACCAAGTAAGATTCTTAATTCTCGGCCATGTGTCAATGATAGTGTCGATCAGGGATTGATAGTTGAGCCCACTATTAAGTACATTGAATGGTATTACGTTAAAGAGGAAGAACATCGAAATAATTTTCCTAATTGAGAACATATCTTTAATTGATTTTTGGAAGAAAATATGTACAAAGCAATGCCATTCAGGGGCACGTTGGCTTCTAGATTGTGTTATTTATTTTTGGGTAGGGGAGTTGAGATGAGAGAGACTACAATACTATGTTGGTCTCGTTCATGTACATAGTGAGAGAACCTTAGAGACGAAGCTCATGACGTGATCGGAGGCTTAGAGCGTTGGTGATAACATTGGGAAGAATAAACAATGTTGCACTTTCTGTGAGACCACAAAATCTTCATAAAGAAGAAGAATGGAGTTTTTTGCATTCAAAGAAATTCTTCCATGATTTTTTACAAGTTTGTCTTACGAATTAACTCAATTCCTTGTACCTTTTTTATAATGACAAATTACACTTTGACCCTCCTTAATTGTTATGTTTATCATATTTGGACTTTTAACGATATTATTAATTCTACATTGTCCTAATCCGTAATGTTTTTTACAAATTTGAAGAAAAGTTATGACTTCACCTCTCAACCTATGTGTTTTTTTCACTTTTTCCTAGACATGTTGACAATTTGCTTCCAAAAGATAACGAGCATTTATATTTGGGGCAGTGAGAAATAATTCAAAAAGTTGAAGGGGCAATGTAAAAGATTCAATAATTCAGGAGCAAAGTCAAATTAAGTCCATAGTTAAAGGGGTTAAAGTGTAATTTGTCATTTTTACAATGACAAAAAGGTATGATTTATGGGTTGAATAACCACACAATTGCATTAGTGCTTCTATGTGTTGGATTTGATAGACCATAGAACACCATAGGGGTTTCTATAAGGTTGTGATATGCACTTTTTGCTTTCTTTCCTATTAATCTAGTTTTGTTTGGCCTTTTCTTGTAGGTCGGGTCTTCTTTTATAGATGCGAGTCCCAAGTCCCATGTCCCTCATCTCTTTTGTCTTTTCTTTGGCATCTTCTCTATTGCTTGAGATTTGGTGAACGATTTTGAGGGTATCGATTTAATGCAAATGTGAGTCATCCAATTCAAATGAGATGATGTGCCAATGCTATGTCATAACCGTGTCTAACAATGATTTATGAGAACCTTCATGATATTTATGTACCATTTATCATTATTGAAAGCTATACGACTAAATTGACACATTGACGTTGTACCCTGACAATAGCACCCTTATAATTTATTTTCACTATGTTTAAGGTGTTTGATGATATATTTTGGACTTACGATGCATGGATTTTGTTTACATTTATTAGAATTTTTAAGGATTCTTTTAGTATTTTTTGGACGTATCAACCAATATTGTGCAGGGATGCCATGACCGCTGTGTGTTGGTAGCCTCCCAGTTGATGACACCTTGAATAATGACCCTTAGATTCGTATGGTGCTCCAATTATTGGATTATAGGATATCCTTGGGTTAACAAGTGCCCATGTTACATGTTTTTCCAGTGCATTTGATTTGCACTCCTTGGATAAGCTTAAGGTATGACATAATGACAAAGGTTTGGGGTTTCATATTTTTCAACCTCTTTTGTATGCCTCTCCATTTCTTTACTTTTCTCTGTTTCAACATACATTCTTCTGGTTCTTGATATGTATAACGATAATCAGCAACAACAAAACTACGGATTATGAGCTTCTAACAGAGTGTCTTCCTTCTTTTGAATTTATGAGAGTAACATGTTGAGTTCATTGATGTGCTTCAGCCCCATTTATTAATTGTTCTCCATCATCTGTTTTCTTTCCTTTGTTTACGTTGTACTAAACTCCAGCATCTTGTTTTCTAATTTGGTGCTCTCATAATTCTAACTTTTATTTGAAGCAATTGCATATATGTGGTGGTATATATGCCATTAGTATACTGGGTGGCTGTTGGGATTTAATAGTTGTATGTTGATTCTCTAGTGCAATCACTTAGTCTGCTAGGTTATCTATTTGTCTAAATGAATAATCGCTACGTCATATTTTCTTTGTAGTTAATGTAGGGTTATATCATCTGTGCTAATGTGAAAATGTTGTAGTGAATTCTAGAACCATATTAATCAAAATTGCTTTTGGATGGTTTCTAGGGTCATCATCATAAAGAACATGGATAGGAATATATGTGAAGATGTCTTGGCTTGCTGTAACAAGAAGAATAACACTTCTTGAGCTATGCTTTTGTGCTAATTCACCATAATATGTATTGCATTTCACCCTAGATCCTATAAATTATCTTCTTTCCATTCCTTTGAAATGGAAAGTTATTTCCCTATATAAGCAATGGAGTTTCTTCAAAACTTATTATTTAGTTAAGGAAATGAAGATGTTATCATCTAATAGCTCTTATGGTAACCTATCCTGTGACAGGTGGGTGACATTGAGCAATCTTCTTCATAAGGGACTATTTTGCAATAAAACTTAGGAGATCACTGAAAAACTAATTAACCTTCAGGTCCACATAACGTACTTCATAACTGTTTGAGTTATGCAAGGTACCCCCTTAACCACTTCATAATTGTAACAGAGCTTATATCCCATAGTGTGGCCGTAATCCATAACTAAAATCAACTCTTCACAAGTTTTCCTGAATGTCATTTCCAACACTTTTACTATAAGACTCTCGATTATTCTTAGTCCTATCTTGAGATTCATTGAAGTTATATGTAAGCAAAAGAAAGAAACAAAGTTTTATATTATTAGAGGATGGAAAGTTAAAAGGGCTAACAGCTTTCAGGAGAAATAACATGAAAATGCTGTTGATGGATGATTCGATTCTCTGTTGTATTTATGGTAATGAGTGTTGTCTCTCTGAAAGAACTGTTATTGATGGTGTCACTTCTTTAACCGTTCTTTATTATGTTGTTATATGTGACACATTTCCCTGATTGTTGTGAGGCTTATGCTGGAAGCTTTTGGAAGCAACTTTTGTGTGATATTCATATTGTTTGGGCATGGGTTTTACCAGAATGATGGGCAACTGAATTTATGATTCATCTTTTTACAAATAAAGCAGTTTATATTGCTGACTGAACCTGGGTCTAAGTCAAATATCCATATCAAGTGGAACACTCCTGAAATGGTGATTGATATAAAAGTGTCTAGATGGAAACAATTTTTTTAGTAATAATGATGGTTGGGGGTGCGAATGGTAGAAATGCAATAGTTCTTGATGTGTTGCATTCATTTGGCTTCCAGCACTATCAGTTCCAGGATGCTAACTTCAGGGTTTTGTTTCACATTATATGGATAATCAGAGAGCTAGCAAAAATCCATCTAAAGTTTTCCACTCTATTTTTCAATTAATCGGCACTGCAACCATGTTGGGTTTTGCTGACATGCTCTGACCTCATTTTTTATATCTGCAGTATCTGGATGAAAACAAATCACTGATTCTGAAGATTGTTGAGAGCCAGAACTCAGGGAAACTGAGTGAGTGCGCCGAGTAAGTATAAGTTTTTCCTTCCCTTTTTCCAGTTGTTTTGTTGGTGAATTATTCTATGATGTAGATTGATGCAGCCCTTTTCAAAAAACTTGTTCTTTAGAAACTGCTAAATGGATAACTTGTCCTATATTATGACAGGAACCAAGCCAGGCTTCAGCGAAACCTAATGTACCTTGCTGCTATTGCTGATTCTCAACCTCAACCACCTACAATGCATTCTCAGGTACAGATCTTATTTTCGTGTCGTCACAAATCCCACATCGGCTTGGTAGGGGGTGTCATATATATGGACTGATAAGATCTTTGGGCGGTTCTTCCCGTAACAACTTAAGCTTTTGGGTTACTCGGCCGTGACAAGTGGTATCAAAGTGAGACCTAATGCGTCACAACCCTATAAGTCTGTGTGGGTCTAACATTGGGGATACCGGGGTCGATATGCCCGAGCCAGGTGGGCCCTCTTACTCCAGGGGTGGAGCCGATGTGATGAGAGTGTCACATCTTTGGGTGGGTAGAATGTCATGAATCCCACATCAGATAGTTAGGGGGCATCATGTGGGCTTATAAGATCTTAGGCTGTTCTCATCCTAACAGCTTGAGCTTTTGGGTTACAAGGCCGTGACACAGTGCAATCTTGCGTATTTATTAAAGGCTTTTGGCATATGATGACATCACTATGGTTTTTTGGGCTTCTGTCTTGGTGGTTCACACTTCATGTTATTTGGAATAATTCCAATAGGATAGAGTGTTGCTTCGTTCTTCTGAGCTATGCTCTGGCCTTTGATAAGTCAGTAATTCTTGGGTTTTACTGAACTTTTTATTTTGACCTCTTTGTTGCGGTATGACCATATTCATGGGTGTTTAGTGGCTATTGTAAAGATGGTAAGTCCTTTTGTGCTTTTCGGTTTGAAGGCACAGGTGAAGAGGAGATTTGTCTATGGGAAAGCATAGGTTTTTTTTGCATCCTTTTGGGCTTCAGTGTCTTCTCATTTTGCAGGAATTCCTCAAGTTTTGATAAGAGCGGATTGCAATCTCTATGTGAATTGTAACTGAATTTTCTTTTGTTATCTTTAGTTTCCTACTTTGATGGATGGCTCGTCCTTCTTGTAATATGTTTTATAATTAATAAAGTTATGTTGCTGATCAAAAGAACAAAAAAAGAGATGGCAATTACACATTAACACCTTTCTTTCATGCCCTACAGTTCCCTCCTGGAGGAATTATGCAGCCTGGAGCGCACTACCTGCAGCACCAACAAGCTCAACAAATGACACCACAATCGCTTATGGCTGCACGGTCATCTATGTTGTACAGCCAACAGCAACTTTCCTCACTGCAACAACAGCAAGCCTTGCACAGCCATCTTGGAATGAGCTCTGGAGGTAGTAGTGGACTTCATATGCTGCAAGGGGAGGCTACTAGTGCTGGAGGCAGTGGGGCACTTGGGGGTTTTCCCGACTTTGGCCGTGGCACAGCAGGGGATGGCTTGCAGGCTACTGGAAGGGGAATGCTTGGTGAGAGTAAGCAAGATATTGGGAGTGCCGGGTCTTCTGAAGGGCGCGGTGGGAACTCAGGAGGTCATGGTGGAAATGGGGGCGAGGCCCTTTACTTGAAAGCTACTGAAGATGGAAACTGAGAGGTAAGGATGGAACTTCTGAGTTGGTAACATCTGAACTTGGGAACATTTAGTTAGGGTTAAATCTAGGAGAAAGTGTGAAAACCCTTGCTGCTTAATGGACTTGTTATCTTGTGTGAAGCAAGAGAATTAACTTATAAGCCATGGATTAGTGTTTTAAGTGCAGTGTATCATGTAAATTTGTAGGCCATTATGATCTGATCTTGTGCTATGGTCTTGCTTAGTTCTATTTCCTGGCTGCTTTTGTCCTCTTAATTTCTTTGTGGATTATCATTATTGGCCAATGGTAAATTCCTTTCACATGTTCTTGAAATTTGGGTTGGCTTAAAATCAAATTATTTTCAGTATTGGGAATCTGGGGATGTCTATTTATACATATCATAAATTCAGTTTACCAAATTTGACATTGCTTTCCTTAATATTGTTCTGAGTTTTGTTTTGTTTTGTTCTTTCAAATTATCTACTCAACTTACCACCTGATATGGCTTTTTTCTTCCCCATGTCGCAAGGGTAAGACTCTGATATCAAAAATGTTGCAGTACCGAAGCTGCTACTTTTTTGTGTAAAACACATTTTTAAGGTTTAAATTGTAACAAAAATGGTCTAAAAACCCTCTTTTTGGGTAACTTGATTTTGAAAAGTTCGAAATTTTCTAATGCTCAAAGTGTAGCTGCCTTTAGTTGAATAAAGGAATAAGGGACCCTTAATTGCACAATTAAGTTAGCCTATAAAGGGGAAGGATGGAGATCAATAAAGGTAGGTATTAATCATTCCAATTGAATATTTCTCATTCTTGGTCTCTAATTTAACTTAGGCATTGAATT